>JAQSEB010000201.1:0-600000 GCA_030063045.1 Pratylenchus scribneri
CATTAACAAATTGAAGAATTTTTTGGTTTGAATGAATTAATTTAATCAAAATTTCCAAAAAAAAAAATTTTTCCAGATTTTTGCGAATGCCCCAGTGAATAATTTACTCACCACTTTTCTCATTTTTGTCACTGCTGCTTTTTTGGGCATTTTTTTCAATTCTCTTATAATGGATTTTCGAGTAAATTTTTTATAAATTTAAAAATTAATTAAATTTAAATTAATTAAAGTTTGATGAATTGCGCCGTTTACTTTCATTGGAGAATTCCTTTCCAAATCCAATTGATCCGAACACACAACGATTGGCCCAAGCATTGTTGGAAAGGCTGGAATTGGCAAATTCCTCTCAAATTGGATTGCATCGACTTCAATTGGTCAAATTTAATTTTTTTTAATCATCCGAATATATCATCAAAAGACAATTTTTTATATTTTCAGCTTTCAAAAATTAATTAAATTTTAGTAAAAATTTTCGGTTGAATATTTTAATTCATCTTCCGAAAATTTTGAGAAATTTCCAAAATTTTATAAAATTTCAATTTAAAATAAATGTAAAATTGCAACTAAAAAATTTCAGATTTTCACCGGCCAATTCCCAATAATTTTTGCCATCATTGGAATATTCAATCAAAATATTATTCAAATAATTTTATTCATTTCTTTCATTTCCATTCTCATCTTTTTAATTACAATCGCATTCAAAGTGGCAAAATGGATGAAATCAAGGAATTATAAAAATCGCATACTTTCGATGATGAAAAATATTTGATAGTAAATTGTAAATTCCATGAATATTTTTTTATTTTTTTTATCAATTTTTTATGATGGGCGATTAAACTTGATACTATATAAAAGGATTTTTTTGATTTTTTTAGAAAAATTTTCAGCAAAAGTTATTTTTACCCAAAGATATTTTTATGCCGTGCCTCTTGGCCTTTTAAATTGTTGGAACTTAAGCATTTTATAGAGATTAGCATTAGGTTAGCAAGGATAATTTTAAGTATAAAGAAAGGGGAAAGGATAAATATGAAATAAAAAAAAGTAAATTTTACGAAATGGAAAAAAATTTGCAAAAGTGCGAAAAAATTCTTGTCTAAAATTTTTCATAAATATACCGAAAACTTAAATCATAATTAAAATTTTATAAAACATTCATCATTATATAAATTTATCATTTATATATTTAAATAGTCTAAATATTGCATATTTTCATTCTTCACCAGGATAAATAATATAAAAAAATAATAAATATTTAAAAATTAGGAATATGTAATATTCATAAATACCCCCGAAAACAAATAAAAATTAAATCCATCATATTTTCATGACACTTCTTTTTCACAATCTTCATCCGTTAAATTTAATATTTTTCGTTTTTAATTTGAGCTTTGGCCAAATCATCGGCAATTTTGAATTCCGAAATGACGGCATAATGGTCGGATGGCCATTCATTTTTGTAATGATTTGGAACCAATTGCATTTGGTCAGAGGAATTGCCGGCAAATGTAAAGGAATTGATAGGGACGATTCCATCACTGGGCAAATAGAAAATGAAGTCAATTCGATCTTGTGGCTCCGGAATTTGCTCATTCCATTCTGGTCCAACTTTTTTTCTGATGGTTGACCAAGTGTAACCTTAAAATTTTCAGTTTAATATACATTTTCTGAGATAATATCTCTGCTATGCTCATGGTTATTAGAATGGATTAATGATAAGCGTAAGAAGAGTCCCTATGACAAAGGGTTGACAATTGTTTTATTTAATTTGATTCCTACATTCATTTGCGATAAAAAATGTCGATTTTAGACAATAAAAATGTTTGCAAAATTCAGTTTTTTTGAAAAATTAATTGACTCCAATAAACCCATCATTTTCAAATTGCTACATTATATAATTAATCCAATAGCTTATTCAATTGGGAATAGCCCAAATTGTTGCCGCTTATAATAACTCATCAATACTGAAACATTTGGAAAGATTTTATTATCAAATTAAAAAAGCTTATTCTTGGCTATCTAATGATGCTAGTATTGTAAAAAAAAGATTCAAGAATGATAGAATTGTGCCCAAAAACCTGGTTTAGACCTTAATGTGTTATAATAACAAGCGCAAGTTTTGGTTTACCAAATTCAAACAATTTCCATTTTTTTATTTTAACCTATTTCAAAATAAAATTTTTAACACTTTTATTTGATTTTAAGGCATTGAATTATTTTATGCCCATAATTTGCAGCCATTAATTTCTTCATTTAGATGTTGACATAAATTTTATGTTCCAATTTAAAAAAAATACAAAAATTACAGAACCAGGTTCAATGATTGGATCCGGATGAATTTTGCGAAATGAATCTTCAAAGCCGGCATCCATAAATAATTTGGTGGCTGGCCATTCCACTGCCCAACCCCCATGCAAATATCTTTAAACAATTTTTGCTATAAAAATTCATCTAAAATCCAAATATACTTGTTCGCCTCAATCCAATCCAAATGTGATGGGGCATTGAAATCGCCGGCCACAATTAACGGCTGTTTATTGGCCAATTTCATTTGCTTTTTGAATTCCTCAGTTGCCAACAATTGTTCAATGTTTTGTACTCGTCCTGAGAAAATTTCTTTTATTTTTCGTAATTAGCCGGCATAAATTAGATTGAAATTTCCGCAAATCAAAAGAATATATCTTTAAACCAAATTTTATAGCATTTTATATACTATAGAGGGTTGGACAGAGTCGGTTTTTCGAACATGTCAGTTTGAAAATCCGGTTTTCGGTTTTTGATAAATATCTCTTTTCGGTTTCTCCTATTTAAAGTTATTTTGAGCAACTTCTACAAATCGAACATGACTCTGTCTAACTATAATTATATAGCCCAAATTTTTGGATGAATTTTATAGAGGAAATAATTAACGAATTTGGTTGGAAATTGACAAAAAAAAAATTTAAGAACATTGAAACAGCACAATATGACAATATCGGATAGTTTTCGTTTTTTTGGCGATAACATTATGTTCATTTATGTTTTTTAAATCATCCATTTTGATATCAAAAAACTTTACCGAAAGATCTTATTAATCTAATGGTAATTTTGAAGATTGCTAGAAAATAATCCGCGAAATCGTTTAAACTCCATCTATTAAAACAAACCATATCCCCATTTGTTCCATTCACTGGCCGTTATTTGTTCAATGTTTGTAATCAATTTATTGTAGGCTGCATATGGCCCAAAGGATCGATATTCCAAATGAAGGGAATAAAATGAGACCAATTGGCCATTTGGCGGATTCAATTGGATGGTTGCGCCCATCCCAGAATTTACAGAAGATTTGTTCGCAAATTGGTCTTCGTGGAAGAGAAAATCCGAAAAATTTCGTTTAAATTGAAGATGCACAAAACTTAAAAAGGAGAATTTTTTGATGTATTATATTGACATGGAATGTTAGGTGGGATGAAATTTGCTCAATAAATTTTATCACTTTAAGTAAGGCCAAAATGAAAGCAAAAAGATACTTGTTAATTATCTACAATCAGTGTTAGGTCCCTCAATAGAGGAAAAATAGTAAGTTCCATGTTAATCCGGTATATGGTTATGGTCAGTAAAAGGGATAGGGTAACATCTCTCATCTCATATATTCATAACCCAAATCCTAATCATTTATGAGTGGGACCCCTCATAAAAAAACCCTGAGATAATTAAAATGTATCGGCAGAAATACTGTCTAGAATATTTTTTGGCTATAAATATAAATGTCAGGCCATGTTGATCCATCATTTTTGGCATTTAAAATATTCAAAATACTTTTATGCTTAGTCGTTAGGATTATCGTTAAATAAATTGTCTAATGAGTAGAAATAGTGTGCCAAAAAATTGCGTAATTTACTTATATTTGTGTCGTATAGTATTAAAAAATTTTCAAAATATATTTAGCCGTATTCAAAAAGATGATGAAATTATTCAATGACTTATCAAAATTGTATGATCAATATAACTTTTATTGAGCAAATTTGCATCAAAATTGCCCAACTAATTTCATGGCTAACCCTTTGTCCGAAACGAATTTATGCTTTGTGATAATGACACTATCCGGTCTTTTTGCCTTTGGGTCATAAGCGCATTTCCACACTTTTGGGCCCAATAAATTTGTTATTGTTTTGGCCACATCCGTGCTATTCACTTCCTTTAATTTTTTAAGTTTATTCAAATTTTAAAATTTAATTTTTCATTTAAAGTTTTTAAACACAAAATAGATTAACTTACGAGAAAACAAATATTGTCAACAAAATCGATTTCTTTTTTTTCGAAAAAAAACTATTTAATGCTTGTTCATAAGCCCTTTAAAACTTTTATCTACAATTAGAACTCATCGAGATGCATGGATTGATCTACTATTGCCATGGTTTTTATCAATATTGAAGGCATTATAAAACTTCTAAATATTATTTGGCTTTTGGCTTATAACTCTTTCAATTTTTAGCTAAACTATGGCAATTTATAGGTCAATCGATGCGTGAAGATGAGTTCTATTGAATGGTTTAAGGTTTATAGGGTTTATGATCAAGAATTAAAAAGTTGCATTGTTTCCGATAAAAGAAACCGATTTTATCAACAAAAAACGGCACTTGTATAACTGGGAAGAGTGAAATGTCCTCCTTTTGGGTCATCAGGATTAGGCTAGGATTTAGGATTATTAGAGCTCATTCAGGGAGATGATATCATCTCATGTTCTCACGAAACCCCGAATAACCCTATATTTAGAGTTCTGATGATCCAAAGGGAGAACCTTTCACTTTTTGCCTTCACAGCAATAAGGAGATACAAAACAAATCATATATACAAATGTCAAAAAATTCGCCCGTAAATTAATAATCTAGAAAACCTGTAAAGCCACAATGTCCGGATCGGTTGCCAGAATTTGTTTGGCAATTTTCTCCAAACCATTTTCAATAAATGCACCTGACATCTTTATAATTCCACTATTTAATATAATTCCAAAACAATTCAACCCAAATATTGAAGCTCATAACCCTCAAAGTTCGCCAGTCTTGATTCGGCAAAATTGGGCCCCCAGTTTTAAATGATTTGGCCAATGCATTTTCATCGTAATTTGCTGGAGAATTTTGATGGAAAACAAAAAACAAGACCAAAAGGAGGAAAAAAAGAAGACAAGCATAAATTTTGATGGAATGCCGAAAATGCCGAAAATAGCCAAATTCGAAGAAATTGTTAAAATTGTTGCTGCCATTTCGGCCAATTCCTCTTTCGCCACCTCTTCGATGACTTTGCCCTCCTTTTTCTACATCTTCCTCTTCCCCATTCTCTTCCTCATCTTCGTCTTCCAATTCCGCATCTTCCGCCGCCACCGTGGCAAGACGTTGATATTTGGGCGCGATCGTGTTTAAATTTGGGTGAAAAATTTAGGAAAAAAAGCTAAATTTTGATAAAAATTTAAGCTATAATATTAAAATACCGATAAAAATGCGAAATTTTAGGTTAAATTTGCGTTCAGTTACCTAGGGATTAATAATTTATAAAATTTTTTATTGAGAAAAATTAGTAATATAAGGAAGAATATTAATTATATTTCTATTAAATTTTTAGAGGGTAGATAAGAAAATTGGGCCAAATAGGCCAATAAAATGAATTCATCGATTTTTACATGCAATCAAAACAAATAATCCATTTTTAAAAGCGCATTGGTAAATAAATATTTTCTATTTGCCTGGGAATGGGCCAAATTAAAAAGAGGAAGATTAAAAAGGGAGACTGAAATAAAATGATAGAAAAGAAATAAAATTTTAGTACAAAAATTTGGTAAAATCCTAAAAGTTTTTAGTACCAAAATATGTGTAAAAGTCGCATTTAAATTTTCAATCATACCGAAAATATTTTAAATTTGATCATTTTAGAAATATCTAAACAATTTTTAATGGTGGAAGAGAAATTAGAAGCGAATCGACCTTGGCTTCATCCAAACAATGAAATGGATTTACATTATTTTGGTGAATATATTTTAAAAATAATAAATATAAATAATATTTATTAGGCTTCAAAAAACACAATTGGAATCCATCCAAAGAGCATGGTGTTTATCTTTACGATCAAGAAACCATTGAATATTGTCTACGAAGAGCGAAATTCTTTTCCGACAATGGTGATATGAATGCATCCAAAGAGGAATATGCAAATTTGGCAATGAAGGCACCGAACAATATCATGGTTTTGGAGAAATGTATGGAATTTGAGTGCAAACAGGGAAATAGCACTGCGGCTGAAGAATATTTATGCTGTTTGATATGTTTGGCAACGGATAAAAAAGCTTATATAGAGTAAGTTTTTTAGATTTGATTTCGGTACTCACCAATTATCATGTGCAGAATTTTAATTTTTTTTTGAAAATCTTTATTTTATTATTTATATTTCATTCTAAAACGATGAAAAAAAAATAAATATTTTAAGATTAGAATCTTATGACAAATTTTTAGGGGTAAAAATGGTATTTTTAATTTTAAGGATGCAAAATCTACACTTAGATAATTAACAAATAAGTTAGTACATTTAATTTTTTTGCTCACCATATTTTTCGAATTGGCCCAATTCATTAAATGCTTTCTTAACAGGGCGTTAAGTTCTTTCTTATATTTTAATATCAAATGAATGATCAAAAGCAGAATTGACTCAATAGAAAAAAAAACGAAAGCTTTTAAGCTTTTTTCCTGATTTTTCTGTTCACAATTTTTTCCCAATTTTCAATCGAACTCAATACCCAATAATTCTTTCTATTATTAATCTACCAAATTAATGCTATACAATTATACAGGCTACTAAATTCTAAGCTAATATTAAATTTAAAAGTTAAATTAATGCAAAAATGCTATTCAACCTAAATTTATACAGAAAGCGTGCAGCTCTTCTGCCAAATGTGGACCATTGTGATGATTTTCGGGCAGCAGATATTGAACAGTTTTTGGAGAAATATAAAAATTTGCCTCCAATTTCGGATGAAATACTTGAAACCAGTAAAATTCCTTCATTGCACGACTCACATATAACACTTTGGCAATTGAGGGAAATAAATTGTCAGTGGATGATGTTCAAGCCATTAAAAATGATCGAAATCGAGCATTGCGCGTAAAGGAGGGAATGGATTCGGACCATTTAGAGGTTCATGGAATGTTGGATGTACTTAATTATATTGAAAGAAAGGAATATACTATCAAGGATTTGTGCGAAAATTTTGATTTGGAGGTGAAATTTTAATGTATTCAGAATTCAGATTAAGAAATAAAAAATAAATTTTCTAATATGTGAAGCTTTAAATAAAAAAAATATTTTGGTATTCAATTCATATATATAAATAATAAATTATATTTCATAATAATATAATTTTGAATAATATTTTCTGAAGGTTAGGGCTAGGGAATTTTCGAAATTTCGGCAAGTAATATTAATTAATATAGAGATGAGAATGGGCGCATTTTGATCAAAGTATGGTGGATTAAGTCTACGAAATTTCAATTTTGGACTTAAAATAAGGTTTATGAAAAACTGAAAAAGTAACAAACCAATAACAATTTGGGTTTAAACAACGGTTCAGCTTTTTATAATAACGTCATACGGTTTTAAGAATATTCATAAAATAAATTGACCAAGCTGAGTTGAATGAACCCTTTTTCGTATTTATATACGAAGCCTAGATTTCCAAAATAAACTGACAATTCTAGACTAAATCTAGAAATGTTCAATTTACATTTAATAAAATATTCAAAATTTATTTAATAATTTCAAATATATTATTTATTCAAGGAATTGAATTATTTACATTCAATAATGCTGCGCGATAAGCCAAATGATGCGGGAAAATTGCGGCAAAAAGCTGTTTGGTTCGATGGAGTACCATTTGAGCCAATTGATTTTAAATTTGTTCCCGAACAAATGGCTCATTTTTTCAAATTTTTACGCACCATAATTAATCAAGTGGAGAAGAACCAAATGAACGCAATGGAATGCGCCACACTGGGACACTATTATTTGGTACGAATATTATTTTTAAATAATTAATTTGATCATAAATTATTACCTACTTTTAAAATTGTTATTAAAAATTCGTCATTTTTTAGAATCGTAAAATTTTTTCCTGTCTATATCCCAATAATAAATTTAACAATTTACAACAAAAGTACTGGGAATTAAAATTGTTAAATTATATGTTGATTTTTAATAATAAAAAAAAATTAACATTATTAAATTTTATAAATTATATTTAATTTCTAATAAATTTTTTTCAATAAATTTTCCTAATTTCTAAAACAGCTACACATTCATCCATATCGCGATGGGAATGGCCGAATGAGTCGTCTTCTTTTGAACATTTTGCTGGCGGCATATGGCATTCCCCCAATCATTGTGCCATTTGTTGAACGAAGAACATATATTTTGGCATTAAACCGGGCACATATGGGCGATTTGCGCACTCTGATTCGACTCATTTCACATTATGTGCGAAAAACTTTGTTGGTAGGTATTAATTATTATAAATTTTTATTTGCAAATTATATATTATCGCTTTCTATTCAATAAACTATAATGAATATTTAATTATAAATAATTATAAAAAATAAAAATTTAATTATATAAATTTATTGGAATATTTCCGTTTTGCGACACCCTCACCAAAATGTATGAAAAAGACGCATCCTAGGGATAATTTTGGGTGCTGATCACGAATCTGAGTTTGAAAATAAGCTCAAGCAATACTTTGAATTTATTTTAAGATTCCCTTGCTCCGATCCCCGAAACCCTAATTCCAATCTAACTAAGCCTTTATCCTAAGCAGAAATCTTTGCATTACATTCAAAAATAAATAAGGTCATTACTTTTTTATTTTTGAATTTTACCAAAAACTAATGGTAGATTCGTGATCAGCTCATAAATGAACCTCGATTAAGCCATTATTTGATAAAAAAAAATTTTCGAAACTTTTTCCAGTTTAGTACCGAAAGAGGGACCCTTAATTTTTTCAACTTTAAATTTCAAGTAACTCACGTCATTGACGTGATACGCAAAAAAAGAGCTCAAAATTGTGATCACAGCACTCAAAAAATTACCCCTGAGATTTGGTGGGGATGTCGCAAAACGGAAATGAACCAATTTATTTTGACCTTTTTACATTTTTAACAGACTGCTGTACAACAACAAATGCCTTTCCCTGTGTTGGACACAGATGTGCCATAAAATGATTTCACATTATTAATTAAAGCCTGTCTATCTTCAGCATCAGCCATGACCCATCTTAAAGACTCATCTTTCTGAAAATCTGAATTTGTTCCAAAAACGATTAAATTCGTGATTTTTTTTATTATTTTTTATTTATATATTTATCATTCAATATTTTTGGTTATAAAAATTTTGATAAATTAATAAAATTTTAAAATTAAGATGAAAATAAATAAAATTGCATGAACAAACCAATCCCTTTAGTAATGTAAGTTCCTATATTCAATTGGTCTTGTGCATAACAATAGTGGCCAAATTAATTTTATTTGAAAATAAAAAACGAATGTTTTTTACAGTTACATATTTGGGATAAATATGTAATTCAAGCAATTATTGGGTTAGAAACGAAAATTTTATATAAAAGTAAAAATCAATTTTTATTCAATTTTTATATTTAATATCTTTAATTTGTCAAATCATTGATCAATTTTTATTATTCTGCTGACCACCGTAATTGTTACAATTTTTATTGCATTTTTCTTCCGACAAAATGAATATTGTTTCCGAATAATTGTGCGAAAATCTGCTCAAAAAACAATCAAGCAAATTTCCTCGATACACTGCATTAAGACATAATTGGAAAGACGTAAGGTGCGTAGGATAATGCCACTTTTCCTCCACACTTGCATATATGAGAATGGCATCGGGCCATCATGATAAAAAAAGTGATCCGATCACTTTTTTGGATTTTTTAATACATTTTATACTTTTAATATGGAATGACTTGATAAAAATGAACAAATTTCCATAATAATGCTGCCATATTTTTTATTCCAATTAATATCCAAATTTCCAATGCATCAAATTCTTTGTTATTAAAGTATTTTCTTCCTCTTCCATCATTTCCAATAATTGATAAACATATTGAATGCAAGCCCGCAAAATTTTCAACTTCGAAACGCGTTTTGTATTCTTGGACAATGATGGAATCCTGCAATAAAAATTATTTTATACATAAAAGTGAATATTCTTATTTTACATTCTTTTGAGTATGTGGAAGGCCTGGTTGACGGTGTGAACTGCAAAATAATTTTAACTAGCTCAGGAACGCGCGCTATCGCGCGCGTCCCTTAGCTAGTTACTTTTTGAATTGAACCAATATTTGAAATAATTAAATATAATAAAAAAAATTAATAATAAATGAATAATTTTATGCTAAAAAAATAAATAGTAAAAAAATTCAATTTAAATATTTTATTCATCTCTCATCAACTTCATTAATTCTTATTCCCTATACTCATAACTCATTATCATCTTCATTCATCCCTTAATATTTTTTAGCACTATAATTTCCCTCCCTTTATTCTTTTTAATTCTTCATTTTCTCTTCTTTATGCTTCAACCTCTCCTCCAACTTTTATCTTCTAATTTATCTTTTCTCATCTTTATTCTCATTTATCTCTTTCATTCCCTTTCATTCTTATGTTCATCCTTTCTAATCATTTCATTCATCTCTTTTCATCCTATTCATCGCTCGCATTCTCCCATTCATATCTTCTCATCCTCACATTCATCCCTCTCAACCTCACACTAACATCTCTCTTCCTCTTATTCTTCTCTTCTCATCCTCCCATTCATCCCTCACATTCTCCCATTCATCCCTCTCATCCTCCCTTTCATCTCTTCTCATCCTCTCAGTCATATTTTCTCATCCTCCCATTCATCCCTCTCTTCCTCTCATTCATCTCTTCTCATCTTCTCGTTCATATTTTCTCATCCTCCCATTAAAACCTCTCTTCCTCTCATTCATCCCTCTCATCCTCCCATTCATCTCTTCTCATCCCCCATTTATATCTTCTCATCCACCCATTAAACTCTATCTTCCTACCATTCATCTCTTCTCATCCTCCCATTCATCCCGATCATTCATCTCTTCTCATCCTCCTATTTTCATTCATCCCTATTCATCTTCCTATTAATCCCTTTTCATTCCCATTCATTCTTATTTTCCTATTCATCCATTCTCATCTTCCTATTAATCTCTTCTTTCATATTCATCCCTATTCTTCTTCCTATTCATCCCTTTTTTTCGCATCATCTCTTCTTATTTTTCCATTCATCCTTTTTTATCTTCTCGTTCATTCTTCTCATATTCCCATTCATCCCTTTTCATTTTCACATTCATCACTTGTTTACAATAATCTCTTTTCATCTTCTCATTCATTCTTTTCATCTCCCCATTCATCACTATTCATCTTCTCATTCATCTTTTTCATCTTCCCATTCATCACTAATACATTTTTATAAGAATAAATTGCAATTCAAAGAATTTCGACATCTTCTTGAATAAAAAATTGGGGAATGATGAATGAAGGTGAATTCTTTCAACCATTTTTTGTTAAAGAAATTGTTGATATTAAAAATGAAAATTGCAATTTTATAATTAAAAAAACAATAAATTTAATTGTCGCTATCATTTAATTGCCATTAAAATAATTCTCGGCTATTGCAAACAGTTAAAAAATATTTTTTCTCATTTAATTTGTTGAAATTTTTCTCAAATTGCAGCTTATTTCATTCTAATTTCCTTTATTTCTTTATTCCTTATCCTATTTATTAAGATTGAGTGGATGTGTGAAGATTGAAAAAAGAAATTAAAAATTGTATTGTTTTCTGTCATTAAAATTAAGATAAAAATGATGCATTTTATTCTTTTCCTTTTTTGTGTTCCGAATTGACCCTGCTATTTCAGAAAAATAAAAAGAAAATAAATCTATTTAATTAATTCTAAAGAAACTTTCCAAGGTGCTTTTAATCTTTGGGAAATTTCAGAACTGTTGCAGGCAGTAGAAGTAAATAAAAATAAATAACTGAAAACAAATTTCATAATCAAAGATTAGTTGCAGTATGGATTAGAAATAAAAATTAATAAAGAACTGAAAAAGAATATGCACATTTTTTATTTCTTTATCCTAATTTTTCTTTTTCCTTTTTTATACTTTATGTCTAAAAAATGTTTTTCTCTGTTTCTTCTAAAAAAAACAAAACGCCAAGTTCAAAATAATTTTTTATAACAAACCAACAGAAAATTATATATAGGATAATTTTATTATTATTTTTTTTAAAAATTAATTTTTAATCTGAATTCAAAATTTCGATTTATATGTAAAAATTTTAATTCTATTCAAAAATAGTCAATTCTTTATCTAATAAAATTTTATTGAATTATTTTGGTCATATGGAATTATTTATTATTGTTATTTTAAATTTTCAATCTTAGCTTGGGTTAATGTTCATGCTTTTATTTAGGCCAAAAAAATAAAATAAAATTATGGTCACAAAATAAAATAATTTTACCTTGCTTCCCTAATTATTCTTAATTTTTCCTAATTATTTTTATTCAGTTTATTTTTTTAGGTTTTCCCAATGTAATCGACCTTAATTTAAAAATTATGTAAATTAACATTTTAAAAATATTATTAAATATTCAGATTCTTTTTTTATAATTGACTATTCGGAATTAATTGTATTAAATTTAAAAAAAATATTAAATCATTTTAATTAATCCTAAAACTATGCATGCCTCGATTTCTTTCCCGTGCATTTCTCCGTTCAACCGAAGAATATGGTTTCATTTTGGCTCGCAAATGATGCTTTGAATTTGAATTTCGCGATGCAAATTTTTTACGATTTTTTGTTCCACCACTGATGCCAATATTGGCTACTTTTGATGAAGATTGTTGTTGTCTTTCCTTTATAAGTCCCTTTAAAAATATTAAAAAATTAGATTTATTATTTTAAGAATTTACCTGAATTTTTGAGGGAATATTTTCTCGTGTATTTTGGGCGATATTTTCTTCCACAATTGGCATTCCAATTGGAATTGGATTCGATTGGCTAATTTCACTATAAAATAATTAAAAAATATTTTTAAAATTAAAATAATTAAATAAATAAATATCTCCAAAATATTGATAAAATATTGACAAAAACATCAAAATAAAAATATGACGAAATATAAAAAAAAGAATTTTTCATAAAAAACCTTATTTATAGATATCTTTATTTTAAAAAATTTTTCCCGAAAAAATTTTTGGTTTCAAAAATTTTCCAAAAATTTATTTATTCTCCCAAATTTTTTCTCCTTTTAAAATTATGTTAATTTTAAGATATTGTTGATAAAAAAATGGTAAAATATTTATAAAATGTCGAAATATTTATAAATATTTTTATATTGACAATAATCCATAACATTGAAAATATTGAAAAATTCCCCCAGTTCAAAAAATTCTTCACAAACATACTTTATTTTGTTCAATTTTCATTAGCAATTGTTTAGAAAAAATATATTTAAAAAAATATAAATCCGCACTCTATTTAAAATTATTGAAATAAAAAATAGAATAAAATTTATAATAAATTAAAAAAATGTAAGTAACAACTTGAAATGTGGGTTTGGCAAGGAGAGGATTGGCACTTCTCCAGTGGCCAACAAAAATGTGGATGACCCAACACAATTTGGCATTCCCTTCATTGTTGACTGTAGATTGGCCCCATTTCCATTGGCCATTGCCATCATCATTGACTCTGATGATTGTTTCGGTAGATGGAATTGTTGGCCGCCCATAATCGACATTGGAATTGGCATTGTGGCTTGCAGTAAATTATCGGATGAAATTTGCGTAAAATCCATTGGAAATGAAGAGGATGAAGACATTTTGGGATAAATTGTTTATGAAAAATTGGATTTCTATAATAAAAAATATTTATAAAATATCCATAGATCGTATTGATTATCGATATAGGAAAATACGGTTTTTAAATGGATTTTATTATGGAAACATATATCAATATCAGTTTAAATATAGGATTTCAATATGTTATGTTTCATATTGATAAAATAGACAGTAGATGATATTGCCGTAAAACCTCTTTTAATACCCCACTCCACCCTCAAATAATCCTCTTCGATTTTGAGGACGCGTAGCTTCTAATTTGACCAAAAATTGTTGATTTTCGACATTATTTTTGTAAGTTTAATCATTCCGTTGTATATTACTCTTTTTGGATGGAATGTAAAAAATATAAGAAGTTTTATAAATCTACAATAATTTTTAAATTGGCAAAACGTAGAATTGATTTCAAGGAAAATGAATTTTATGTTAACATGAGCTAATGAAAAAGAATTTGGTAGCGGCAGCAGGTGTCAATGCCAAAATCTCCTATTTTCATTGGAAAGTTGGAATTTTTTATTAATTAAGAGAAAAAGTTGGCCTCCATCTTAAGAAAATAACACTGATGAGAAACAAATTAATTATTACTTTAGGGCTTTAGGCTAATATTGCCTTTTAATTAAAATTTAAATTAATTAATCTTTTTAATATTTGAATGTTTTTTTAATTTATTAGTTCATTTTTGATATTTACTTTTTAAAAAATAATTTAAAATACTGTATTAAATAAATGCATTTGATATTTTTACAAATTTTTCGAATTATTATATTAATTACATATTATAATTAATATAATAATTTTGATAAACATTTTTTAAATTTTATTTAAAAATTTCACAATTTTTTTCTTCAAATTTACCAAAAAATTGATAAAAAAAAATTCAGACGGACATCATCAATTATGGCGGTAAAAAGCAACAAAAACATATAGTCAAAAAAGGATGGATGGCAATGGCACACAAATAGACTGGCCAAAAAATATAAAGGCATGATTGATTCGAAGGAACGGCGGCATTTGACGTCATTAGAGGAATGTAGAGTTGACAAAAAAAGAAAAAATAATGAATATTTACTTTGTCAAATGGTGGAATGGGATCAAAAATTTATTACAATTTTCAAAAAGTAATGCCTTATTAATAGGAGTAAAAACAACTCATTCAGTAATGCTCAAATTTTTAAATTTTCTGGCCATATTTTATGCGCATTGGCCAACTCGATTATCATTTTATTTAGAATTTTAAAATTTGAAAGTGTCAATAAAATTCAAATTATAGGAATTTAATATTTTTAAAAATATTACCTTATTTTTTAAATTTTTCTTGCTCTTTTCAAAAAAAGGACTTCCCTTTGGCCATTTATCCGCTATGCCTTCCGGCTTTTCCCCTTCTCCTTAAAAGCAGCAACTTGGGTTCGATTTTTGCTGTCCTCCTACTTCTCTTCTTGTTGTCGTCAAAAAGCGGTGTGCCAGTGAGGTCGATTTCCTCCTTTTTGTCCATTCCCAACCACCAATGGGTCCCAATGGAATTTTGTGCTTGTTCCCCTTTTCGACTCACTTTGCGCCCCTTCCTTCTTTTCGGTTATTTTCCAATGCTTTTCCTCCTTTCGGCACTCTTTTATGGCAAAATGCCGGACTCAAATGGGTGGGGAAACTCACTTTACCCTCTTTCCATCCACAGCTGACTGTTTTGGGAAATGGAAAGAAAAGGTGCACAGTTATCCGTTTCAATGGCTTGAAAAATTCCTTATAATAATTTACCGAATTTTTGCGACAAAATTTCTGCCCTTGCGTTCAATCATTTTTCCTTATAAACATTTACGGAATAAAAATGTTTATTTTTTGACCAAAAAAGCAATCAATAATTTTGTAAATTTTATTAAAAATAAATTAATTATATCCATTTTTGCATTGTTTTTTTTCCTTTTAAGACTTAATTAAAACGTTTTCCACGGAGGATCCCCAGGCAAAATATATTAGATTTTTTATTCACAAAAAGGCAATGATGCCCAAAAATTAAAGGAAATGACCATCGATTAAATTAATTAAAAGAACTAGAATTCTATTTCTTTTTCTCTCCATATATTAACATTAACATCACAAATTTTCCGACTTTTAAAAATAATTTTTTTTATTCAAAAAGCTAAAAATTTCACCATAAACCATTTTTTGAAAAAATTGAAAAATAAAAAAAATTGTTTTGGATTTTAGCTAAATTTCATTTTAAATGCAAAAATATAAATAATAAATATTTTAATTAATTTCTTCATATTTAATATCGAAAATCACTCATGCCGAAAGTGCTTTCCATCATGAAATTTAATCCTTTAATTGACTTCCGTCAATTTTTCCAATATTTTACAGATTAAAATCTCACTTTGGTCCCAAATGTTAAGCAAAAATGCAATAATTTTATTCCATTGCCCAATATTCTTTCTAAATATCCCAAGGGAATTTTCTCCAATTTTTTATTTCAATTTCATTAAAATTTTTCAATAAATTTCTAAATTTGTTTTTCAATTTTTTGTAGAGTGGATTTAAGATTTTTTGGTTATTCTAAATTTGGTGGATTCTCACAATTTTCGACATCATTTAAAAATAATTTATGAAAGTTAATTATTTTGGATTGGTCCCAGGGTGTCCCAATTGCCGCGAAAATGCGGCATTTGCCGCATTTTCGAACCCCTCGCCGCATTTTTTCCGCATTTTTTACTTTTGCCGCATTTTGCCGCAATTTCGCAATTTTTACTGAAATCGCTTAAAATTTCATAAATTTGCTTTGAATTATTTTTGAAATAATTTTTTAATTTATTTGTTTAAAAAAAATGACAAAAAAGGCTTCATTTTTATCTCTAATTTAATTATATTGTACAGATTTTATTTCCTTTACTGCCTTCTGAGCTGCTGATTTCCGCATCTTTTCCAATTGTTCTATTAACCAATTGTTGGTTTGTTAAGCATAATTTAAGTATAGGAAGTCCATCCTTTATCTATAAACTTTTCATTTCACTAATAGATTCGAAAATTTTCACAAGACATTTATATTTAGAACAGATATTCCAATCAGTGGGGTGACCCAATTGCCGTATTTTTCCGCATTTTTTACTTTTTCCATGGGCATTTTTGAATGAATTTTTTTCACAACGGCCAATTTTATATAAAATTTTTCACTCTGCAACAATTTTTTAAGCTAAAATTTTTCGCTGCGCGGCATTTTTGTTGAAAAAAGGCAATAGGAAAATATTTCGAATAATTTTAAAATGAATTCTTAGCGAATTTTAAGCTTTTTTAAAAAATGCCGCATTTTCGCCGCATTTTTGATACTTTTTGACTAATTTTTGCCGCATTTTTTATGCCCAATGCCGCATTTTCGGTCAAATGAATGGGTCACCCTGATTGGTCCATAAAAAGAATCAAATAGCCTCATCAATTAAATATTCAAAACAATCAGTGCAATTTAATTTTTTTAAAAATATTTTTAGACAATTTTAATTCATATTGTTGCTATTACTGTTATTTAAATTTGAAATTTAAATTTTTAGATTAATTTTTCTATATTAAAAGTCAAAACATTAAAATATTAAAAATGAAATTAAAAATAAAATTGCTGATTTCTTCAATATCTAAATTTAATAATTTTTTATATATTTTAGATTTATTCCATTTTTACACACATAGAAAATTGCTCAAATTTGTCTAAAATTTGGAATTTGTCAGAATATTAAATTTCAACTATGAATAATTTTGACTTCATTTTTGCTACTAATTTTCACTGAATATTTCCAAGGACACAAAATATTTGCAATTCCCATCAACATTTTTTGTCCTTTTGCCAAATTCTCATAAACAAAAGCATCAAGGAAAAATTTTTCTCAAACCAATTTTTGGAAGACAATCGTCCATAGAAACCAAAAAGAAGGAACTACGCAAAAATGAATGAATGAAAGAAAGGAAGGAAATTGGCCACCTAGGAATCTTTTTTTACAGAATGACGCTCAAACCATGTTGAAAATGTGAGTGAATTTTAAAAAAGAATTCTCTTTTTTAAAATTATTGGAAAATGGAAACCATTAGATAGAAAAACTCCACATTTAGATTCTTTAAATTTTTTCTGGATGTTGAAAATTATTTATTTCCTTATTTATTTTAATATTTTAAAAGATGAAAAAATATTTTTATATTTTAATTTATTTTAATTTAATTTAATTTTTTTAAATCATTTTATTTTAAAATCTTTTTAAAAAATTTTTCCAGTTAATTTAAATCGAATTGCTTTATCGTCAAAAAGTCAATTTTGCCCAAAAAATGCTGTTTAAAATATGTCCCGAATTAATGCTCATTTTGAATGCAATTTTATGGCTTCATACTGCCCAAGTTAATGGTAAGTAAAAATTATTTAATTTAAAGACATCAAATTTGAAATATTTGCGCAGCTTTTACTTCGGGCCGAAAGAAAAGTCAACAAAAGAAGACAGCGGCGGATGCATTGAATGGCCTGGACTTTGGTCGAAATGCGCAACAAATTGATGATGGGGATGAGCGAGAATTGGATGGATATTTGGCCGCGGACGATCCAAACAGCAGATTGATGGAGAGAATCAGGCAAAAAATTGAATTTTAAACTTATTTAAATTTGATAAATTTTTAATTATGACAGAAATTCATGTATTTTTCCAATTAAATTAATTTCTCTAAAAATATTTTTAGAAGGTTGACTCGACCATATAGGCGACCTGTCAAACATTCCAATGACACAATTGAAGTGCATGTTCGCTCGAGTCTATATCAGATTGTGGATTTGGTATGGGTAAAAAAATTTAAATTATATTACTAATCAAAATATAATAAAAAATTAATAATTTTAGTTAAATGAAAAATTTTTTTAAATATTTTTAGGACCAACGAAATAATTTGGCCACACTTTCGGCCTATTTTGACGTCCATTGGACGGATGCATTTTTGCCCTGGAATAGTAGCGATTTTGAAGGCATCACATTCACGTTCATTCCATTGCGATGGGTCAGCTACAAATTTATTTAAAAATATATTATAATTTTTTGCAGATTTGGCGGCCTGAATTTTATCTCTATCATAGGTAGATTATTTTATTATTTATTTTTCAAATTTGGTTCAAATTTATAAAATTGATAGAAAATCAATTCATTAAATTTTGGTAATTTTGCATTCGAATAATATATACCAAAAATGCTATTTAGTCCCCACTCTATAATCTATATAATAATACCCCACCCCGGAATTTTGAGGACCCAATGCTCCGGGCATAGTGAATTTAAAAATTTTTTATGTATTTTCTTATTTCCCTAAAGCTTTATAAAATTAGCTAAAATTTATTCAAAAATATTCACAAATTAAGGAATTAGATTACTAAATTTTCCATTTTTTGAGAGGTTGAAAAATAATATTCCTTCCCATCCCAACTATATGTTTTCAATACGGAGAAAATTTGAGGAATTAAAAATCATATACGATATGCCATCGTTGTTCCAATCATATTTATCCAGAGGTTATCTTTAAAAATAGGTCACCGACATTTTTAGATGTGATGTGACCCATAACTATCTATTAAAATTAAAAATGAAGGCACTTTTTTTCATGCTAATCATCTAATAAATAATTTCAAAAATATGTTTTTGGATTAAAATGAAAGCAAACAAATCGAATTTTTAATTCCTGCAAAGCTAATTTTTATAAAAAAACCAGTGGGGCAGAGCCCCACTGGTTTAAGGCATGCTTCCGTTGTGGAAAAAGCGCGGGGCGCTTTATAAGGACCCCAGTAAGGTTTTTATGGACAATTCGCAAGGATCGCTCCGCTCGCCCTGTATTTTTCAATTTTTTAAACTGGTTTAAGCTTATATCTCGAAACCGGTTTGGTTTCACAACTCGCGCAATATACCATTGGATTCGTCTCATCGAGCTCTACAACTTTGCTTTTTACCGCGCACTTCTATCTCAACTCGCAAAAAAGTTAGAAACCTATTTCATACTCGCGCACCTAAAATAGGAAATTTCCCGGATTTTTTTCGGTACTTAGACTTCGAGATAGACCCCCAAACCTATATATCATTTTGTAGCTAATACTCTAACTTAGGAGCGGTTTTTAGTTTCAAGTCGATTGAGGTCCAAGGAAAAAAATTTTACCTGGGCAAACCGGTTTTTAAACCGGTTTCGGCCCAAACCCAAACCCCAATCAAAAAACGCGTATTTTTCCTGGATGCGCATTGAAAAGTTGCCCCTAGAATGTGCAAGTCCCAAAACCTAAAAATCCTTAGAAAAAGAGCCTTAATTTTTTTTGTGCAAATGTCGAAACGGATTATATATATATAACCAGTGGGGCAGAGCCCCACTGGTTTAAGGCATGCTTCCGTTGCGGAAAAAGCGCGGGGCGCTTTAAGGTACCCCAGTAAGGTTTTTATGGACAATTCGCAAGGATCGCTCCCGCTCGCCCTGTATTTTTCAATTTTTTAAACCGGTTTAAGCTTATATCTCGAAACCGGTTTGGTTTCACAACTCGCGCAATATACCATTGGATTCGTCTCATCGAGCTCTACAACTTTGCTTTTTACCGCGCACTTCTATCTCAACTCGCAAAAAAGTTAGAAACCTATTTCATACTCGCGCACCTAAAATAGGAAATTTCCCGGATTTTTTTCGGTACTTAGACTTCGAGATAGACCCCCAAACCTATATATCATTTTATAGCTAATACTCTAACTTAGGAGCGGTTTTTAGTTTCAAGTCGATTGAGGTCCAAGGAAAAAAGTTTTACCAGGACAAACCGGTTTTTAAACCGGTTTCGGCCCAAACCCAAACCCCTATCAAAAAACGCGTATTTTTCCTGGATGCGCATTGAAAAGTTGCCCCTAGAATGTGCAAGTCCCAAAACCTAAAAATCCTTAGAAAAAGAGCCTTAATTTTTTTTGTGCAAATGTCGAAACGGATTATATATATATAAAACCAGTGGGGCAGAGCCCCACTGGTTTAAGGCATGCTTCCGTTGCGGAAAAAGCGCGGGGCGCTTTATAAGGTACCCCAGTAAGGTTTTTATGGACAATTCGCAAGGATCGCTCCGCTCGTCCTGTATTTTTTAATTTTTTAAACCGGTTTAAGCTTATATCTCGAAACCGGTTTAAGCTAACGCTCCACGCAATATACCATTGGATTCGTCTCGTCGAGTTCTACAATTTTGCTTTTTACCGCGCAGCTCTATCTCAACTCTCAAAAAAGTTATAGAGGAATATATTACTCGCGCACCTAAAGTAGGAAATTTTGTGTATTTTTTTCGGTACTTAGACTTCGTGACAGACCCCCCAACCTATATATCATTTTGTAGCTAAGACTCCAACTTAGGTATCTGTCGAGGCCGATTTTTGATTTAGGCCTTTTAAAAAAAGTTTTACCAGGACAAACCGGTTTTTAAACCGGTTTCGACCCAAATCCAAACCCCAATCAAAAAACGTATAGTTTTCCTGAATGCGCGCTGAAAAGTTGCCCCTAGAATGTGCAACTCCCAAATCGAAAAAATCCCTATAAAAAGAGCCTTAATTTTTTTTGTGCAAAAGTCAAAAGCATCTTTCTAGTATATAAAATTATGCTAATAATATTTATTTATTTAAAAAATATTTTTTAAAAAAAATATAAATAAAATATACACAATTTTCATTGATTTATAAAAAAATTAATTTTATATAATTTTTATAAAGCATCCAAGGCAAAACACCTGACTATGATCCGAGTGCAATGGTTGAAGTGAGAAATGATGGAATGGTTCGACTTTTTGTGCCGATCACTTCTCGGGCACTTTGTCCCATCAATGGTGTGGCACTTTTTAAAAAATTTTTTTTTTAAATTTATTTTTTAGTGAAATATTTTCCGTACGACACACAAAATTGCACATTTTTGGTGGGCCATAATTTATTTATTAAAATTTTAAATAATATTTATTAAAAATTATTGTGGAAAATAACAAATTGAAAAATGGGCATAAAAATAAATGGAAAAAAATTGAATTAATAAAATTGGAATTATGTTATTGTGAAGGCGATTTGCATTGTTTTTTGATATATTGGAAGAATTGCTGCCAATTGGATTTGTTCCATTCAAAATATTTGCATCTGAAATTTGAATAAATTAAAATTAAAAAAAAATTTATTTTAATTAAAATTTTTAAAAAATGAAAAATTTAATTGAAAAAGAAAGTTCTTTCTTATCAAATATTTTTTTTAAAAATGAGAAAAATGGATCAATTAAAAATTCAAGACTAAATTTTATTATCGATCGCTCAATTTTTCAGTGAAATTTATATTCCAAATTATTTATTTCCATTATTTGAAATTCAATGCAATGTTTAGTCAATATTCACTACTTTGTTGTTGTTGTCCATTTGCTCCCAAAAATGTTGTGCCAATGCTCTTTGTAGTCGTCGTCATTAATTGTGGGATGGAATCGGCCAATTTGTGGCATTTTGGTTCAGCGGAAAACAACTGAAAATTAAAATATTTTAAATTATCTTTCAGATTAATTATTTAATCAAAAATTAATAATTTATCTTTATTTTTTTTCTAATTTTTTAAAAATTTATTTTTCCATGCCAATTTTTGCCCAACTTTTTCTTCATTTTCCTTATTCCATCATATTCTCACCTTCTCATGCACAACAATATTTGTTGTCCAGCATAATTTTCCCTCGCGCATTCCACATCCTCTAATGGTGGCCGCTGTGCCCGGCACCCGGCAAACACTATGCCCTGGGGATGCCGTACAAAGTGCATCAAGCACACGCAATTCCCGTAATTCTCGCATTTTTCGGTCCTTATCCAACCAGAAATGGATAGTCTTAATGAGGAATTATCAAAATTATAATTAAAAATTTAATTTAAAAATTTTATAAATTTTTTTTATATAAATTATTTTATTTTTCCTTTCTTTTTTTTCTAAAAATCAAAGTTTTATATTACCGGTTCACTTCTCTCGCATAATGGTTCCACATCAACGCCCATTTCATATTGTTTAAAGGCTGGATCTAGTCGCGCAATTCCAATTACCTTAATAAAAATAATTAAAAAAATTTTTCTTTCCATCAGCAAAATTTTAATTATAAAAATATTATTAATATAAATCAAAAATTCAAAATATGTTTTAATACCCCGGGCTGAAGGCCATTTTCCCCAGTCAAATTGAATTCCAAATGAATTGGTTGAATCGGTGAACCGGTGTCTACCAAAAAACGTCTCGACTCTTCGTAGGCAAACGGCGATTGCTTTCCATACTGATTTTTGAAAGTTTTTATTTTAGAATTTTTGATTTTACCGAATATTGGACGGCATATAATCGACCTTTTTCCAATTTGTCCAAAACAAATTCTTCGCCATGTTTATTTGTGCTGAAAATATTTTCAATTAAATTAATATTGAATGGTTTTATTGATAAAAAAAATGGAAAATATTTTCTATGAGATTTTAAAATAAATTCTAAATTTAAGAATGACATTTTTACAATTATTATTTTATTTAATTAATGCTTCGAAAATTCCAAAAAAAAAATAATTATTTAATTTTTAAATTTTTTTGCCTTTAAAATTTTAATAATATTTTATTTATTATTTTTATTAACTAAATTAATTCAAAAATAAAATTATTTCATTTTAAATTAATTTCAAAATTAATTTTAAATTATTTTAAAAATTTGGAGAAAATTTAATTAAATTAATAAAAAATAAATATTCTTTTTTCTAATTTTTGTCTTCCTTACTTGAATGTTTTATAGCGAATTGTCAAATTGTCAGCCATTTTCGGCTCCGGCACCACGATAGCCGTCAATTGAACATAGGCATCATTTTCATTGGCATTCGCTTCTTCTTTGGATGCTTCACTGCTGCTTGTTTCATCTTTAATTAAATATTTTGTTTTTTATTTTTTTATAATTTTAAATTTTTTTACTTCCTTGTGGTTCACTGTAATCCGTAAAGATGATTAAATCGTTGTTCGGTGCCAATTTATAGCCCAAATAATTGCGCAGAATTGCTGTTGCGGTTATCTTTAAAAAATAAAATTTTTTAATTTTTTTGCTGCTTTTTCTTAAAAATATAATTTTATAGTTAATAAAAATTAATTAATTTTTTAGAGGAAATATATTGATTTACTAAATTATTATGCAAATTATCCTAAAATTATAATTATATTTCATTAATAAATAAATTTTTGGTGAATTTTTCTTGTTTACTGCTTCAATTTCCTGGCAATTGTGTGCTGCTGCACGCCGAAATGTCCTTCCTCCACTCATTTCCGCAATTAATTCTGCATTCCAACAAATCCTTTAATAAAAGTTATTTACCCAATTTTTATTTACTTTGAACCTGGGACAATTTTTTGGCCGAATTGATGCCGTCATTTGTCGGGCACTCCCATTTTTTTGTTCCATCACTTCGAAATGATTATCCAACTGTGTGAATTTTAAATAATTAAAAATCATTTAAAAAAATATATTAAAAATTTTAATACTACTTAATTAATGAGGCACCTTAGAAGTCATTATTCTGCATCCTCCGATACTTTAATGAAATGAGTGTAAAACAACACGAAAGCAAATTTCTATTTCTAGCATAGAATGCCTAAATTATATCTATCCCTAAACCTAATCCTATCATACCTTAAACTCCATCCAGACCTAACCTACCTACCCTAAACCCAATCCGGCATCTAGCCAAAGCTTTTTAGGGTAGGAAAAATAAGAGTAGGGCCTGATGAATTTAGGGTAGGGTAGGATTAGGTTTATGAATTTTGCTGTTGTTTAATAGTCGTTATAGTACAGAGAGAGGCAGAATTATGTCCCATCAAATTTTTGTCCCTCTTTCCCAAATTTGCCTCTATCATTAATAATTAAGTATTGCAAAATTTTTCTACCCTAATTTCTACGGATTTGTCAATTTCGTTGTGGCGCAATCGAAGATGTCTATATTTGATTTGATCATTGCAAAATAATGTAATATTGGCAACGGCGTCCAAATTTGTCCTAAAAAAATAAAAATTATTTTTTATATTTTTTATTCCACCTTTCATCCGGATGCTGTTCCCATCGAATAGTGAGCACCAAATTTTCCAACGACCTCCCACCGTCCCCATATCTTTGCGCACTAAAAATTTATTAATTAAATTTAAATTAAATAATTATTTTTACCGAACACTCAAAATGGGTTTATTGTCCTCATTTGAGCCATCGGCCCGGTGCGTTTTCACCAAATGTGCCTCCTCATTTGCATAAATTGCACTGCCACCGGAATAACTTTTTTTAAAAAAATTATTTAAATATTTATTTTATGTATATCATTTTTCTATTAGCTTTAGCTCCGATTTTAGCCTATTTTATTATCTAAACTTTTCAAAATTACCAATCAAATACACTAATTTTTTTATTTAATTAGCTTATCTCAAAATAAACTATAAAATGTTACTAAATTTCTTAAACCAAAAACTATTTAAAATTAATTTGATTTAAAAAATTCGGGTACATAAATTTCATTACACTGATTATAATTCCCTTTGTATTTAAATATTTTAAAAAATTTACTGTTGTTCCGCGCGAAAAAGAACACCGTACCATCGATTAGGGCGAAGCCAATTGACGGTGTATCTACCTTAAAAAGAATTAAAAATATTTATAGCCAATATTCTAATTGTTTTGCCTCGAGTCAACACAAGTAAAATGCCTGTCAAATTTTGATGCGGCAATTCTTCTCCACTGACTATGTCGACCACTTGAATCTTAAAAATTAAAATATTTCAAAAATTAAATAGTAAATTAAATTAATTTAAATAAAAAAATTATTTTGACGAACCGCCACTCTGGCCATATCCGGCGGTCCTTGCCTCGATGTAGTTATAATCAATTGGGTGGCCGAAACATCGATGGATTCAATCTTAAAATTGTTACAAAATATTTTTCTTATCATTTTTATCTTTTTTTCTAACATTATTGATTTTTTAAACTTTAAAATATTTTTGAAAAATAATAATTTTTAAAAACATAAAAAAATTTTGTTCGCCCAAAACAAATAAAGTTAAATTAATTTTAAAATAAAAAATTTTACTTGATCCACTAATTCATTTGCCCCTCCATTATTGTTGTTAGTAGAAATTGGCAAAATTGGTGTGGTTTCCCGCTGCTGTTGGGCAACAATAACCGTTCCAATGGGAATTTGTGTAGAGACAAATTTTCTCAAAAGAAATAATAGAAATATGGAGAAAATTATTAAAGTATTCATTTTTATATTTGCTAAATAAATAAAATAATTAATTTATTTTTTAATAAATAGAAAAGAATTTTAATAAATTATTTAAATATAATTTCAATCAGTAATATTAAATTAATTAATAATAAATTAAAAATCAATTAGAAGTACGAAAATTTAAAAAATTTAAATTAATTAATAAAATATCCCAAAAATTTGGGAGTTTAAGGAAAAAATGCTTTCCCAGATGCTGAGTTTTCAATGTACTGATTTTTGGTTACTTTGGTTGGTCCATTATTTTTGCTCCAATTCCCTTCAAAACAGATATTCCAAGGATTTTTCCTTCCTCAAATGTCCACCCATTTCCCGAAAATTTTCCACTCGATTTGTTTTAGAGGGTCTCGATTTTATATGGAAAGGCCATTTATGGCCAAATTTGTGCCAAGCAGTCGGAAATGGACCACAAAGAAAGATAGGGAAAGGTACCTCCAAAAATTCCACCTTTCTCCATTGAATTTTGTGCCAGTCGGCACCCCGCGGAAACTGGCAATTTTGGCAGGTGGCCGGCCTCCCAATAAAATTGAGTGTCTGAATTGAAGGAAAATAAAGGGAATGGAAAGCAATTGAAAGAAAAATAGAAAATTTTTTTGATTTTTTTAAATTTTTATTTAAATTAATAAAAAAAATAATAAAAAAAACAAATTAATGGGAAAATTAAAAAATATAATTTAAAAAATTTTTAAAATTAAATAAAATGTTAAAAAAATTAATCTTTTTGCACAGATTGGCTCATGGTCCTATCAATCAGAATTGGTCCGATTGGTTATTGACTCGCATGAAGTGTTTTTGGGCGATTTTTATGATAATCAAGAATGGCTTTTGGTTAGAATTTATTAAATTTATTTAATTAATTAAATATTATTAACATTTCTTATAATCTGATTTATTTTATAATTAATAAACACAGGTGGACGCCAGAATGCAAAATGGCACAATGCAATATTTGGGCAATGAATCATTCTCGATGGTCCAAATTATTTTGCTGCTAAGGCGCCAATCCTTCTACTACGTTTTCAATTTGGTTTTCCCAACAACTTTGGTAGGCAAATTTTAGGAATTAGATATTAAATTCAAATAAAATTAATTAATTATAATTTTCCGTAGGTCTCCCTTGTGGCCGTCATCGGATTCCATGCGCCAATAAATGCCACCGGCAGAAGGGAAAGCAAATTTCGTCTTGGCGTGATGACTCTTCTCAGTTTGTCCGTAATGTTGTTGATGTTGGTGGATGAAATGAAATTTGCACTCGAATCCATTCCCGGCCAACGTGGCTCATTCTCGGATGTTCCTTTGATAGGTTTGCTGCCATATTTTAGTGCCAAAAATAAGTAAAATATAAAAATTAAGGGAATTTAATAAATTTTAATAGGAAAAATCCCCGAGAATTTCTTCAAAATGCCAAATATCCTCTAGAATTTTCAGAATTTTTCAATCCTCATTCTATTGAAAAATTTCTCTTTATATATATTTTGTGTATTCGTTGGGATCCAACCTAAATAAAAATTTAAAATCTTTAAAATTAAGAATATTAATAAAATTTAAATTGGGAAAACAGAAAATTTTTATTCTATTCTATCTTAATGTTATATTTATTTCCGAAAAATATTCTCCTAATTTAATTATTTTTTTTCACATTTTTTCACAGGCATCTATTACATGTCCCTAATTTTGACCATATCTATTGCCACTTGGACCTCATCCGTTTTTGTTCACCTCGAAAAATATGCACTTCGTAACCCCAGCTTTGGGGTAAATTTAATAAATTATAAAATAATCTAGAATATTTTAATTTTTTTTAGTCAATTCCAAAATGCCTGCGTTTTTTGTCGGCAGAAAATATTTTTTGTTGTTATGCGCCAAGACGGGTCCGGCTCAACAAAGGGGACGAATTCAGGCGGAATAAAGTCAATTTTATAAATAATTTATTTTTAATTAGGAAAATTATATAATTAATAATAATTTTTAATTTGGAAATAAATAAAATTAAATAAATAAATAAAAATTCAATTCAATTAAATTCAATTTGATAAAATTTATTTTTAATTGGAAAATAATTGAAAATTAAATAATTCATAAATTTAATCTTTTCCCTTTAGAATATTCGATGCAATCATTTTCAATCGACTTCCATGGATTTCAGCACAATGGTACCCACAGAGGTTTGAAATTATTAAATAAATATTTTAAAATAAAATAAATTTAATATTCAAGTTGAATTTCAATGACTACCAAAAGAAGGAAGCAAAAGCAGCGGCTGACCTTTCAATGGAGCCAATGATGATGATCAGTTCCACATCGACGGCACCATTACTCCAAGGTGGAGGAACAAGTGCCGGCGGTGGAATGTCAAGCTGTAAGCAATTTTATTTAAATTTTTTTGAAATTTTTCGAAAATATTTTAAATTTAGAGCCTCAAAAAATTAATTTTTAATCAATTTTAAATTAAAATAATAAAATTTTATTTTTTATAAAATATTTATATTTATAAATTTTCTTTTCTCAAGAAATAATAATTAAATATTTGAATTATGTTTAAAATATTTTTGCAGCTGCCACTGGCCTAGAAGGACAAAGGCTTGACTGTAAATTGGATTTGTTGATTTCATTGTTGCGAGAATTGCTTGAGGTTTCAAAAAATTTTTTAATAAAGTTTAGGCCAAAAATTCTTTTTAACGGATTTTTTGTATTTTTTTATAATTTATTTTAACAAAATTTTTTAATAATTTTTTGATTTTTTTATTACAAAAAAAGAAAAAGTTTTAAAAATTTTATAGATTTAAAATTTTAAGAAATGATTGTTGAAAAATTAATTTTATTTTTTTTCAATCAAATTCTCATTGATATAACTTTTATTGGAAAAAATTCCCCTAATAAGATTCGACGTGAATTGCGCACCAAAGGGCATTTGCCTGCCTATTGGGAGAGAGTGATCAATCGGCTTGAACATTGTTCCCTCTATTTCTATTTGGGCATTTTGGCATTGAATCTGTGAGCAAATTAAAGAAATTTAAAAGAAATATATTTATTTTAAGTGTTCTTTTCATGTGGCCCGAACTTTGGTATTGATTGGATTTGTTGAATTGGATGAATGGAAAATTCCAAATATGATTACGAACTTTTTTATACATTTTATTCCATCAATAATATTTAGAAAATGATGTGAATCATGTGATATTAGAATAATACATAAAAATTAAGATTTTTATTATTTAAAAGAAAATGAGTTTAAAATTTTTCTAGGATAAAACCAATTTATGTAAATTTTTAAAAAATTTCGTCCCAATAAATTTAAAATGCTACATTCCTTTACCTATTCATCGTCAGAAACAGACAATAAAAGAGATAGAAAAAGGCCGCCCGTGGCAAGCTATTAAAAGCAGCCATAAACTCATCTCGACTAATTTAGTAAATTCAAGGAAAAACCGAGAGCGTTGTTTTCTTGTTTTAGCTATGATAAAAAACTTACCAAAATGTCAAGCGATATGTCACACAAAAGCTCTTGTTTTAAAAAGTACGACATTTAATTTCCAAATTTCTCAAAGGAAAATTTTAAGGGGGAAGCGCGAACGCCATCCCCCGCACTCAAAAATTTAGCTGTGAGCCCATCCCCATTCGGGATTGCCCTGCGGGTCAACACCACTCGAAAGTGCAATGAGGGAGTCTCGCCACAGATGTCCAGCCTTCATGATCGCTGGAACATCCCAGCCAGGTAAGTTAATGGCCCAACGAAATGTGCCCTTTTCCCATCTTATTAATAGAAAATTGGAATGGGATTGATTTCTTTTATGGGCAGTAATATTCGGGTGAGCGAATCAAATGAGAGAAATATTGCACTGTCTTGTTGCAATGGATGAGCACAGATCAGAGGAAGGAAGGGAATGAGTGAGAAAAGCAGGTTTTGTAGAAATAAGAGTGTCGAAGCGAAGGGAAGAGAACAAAAGAGAAAGAAGAGGGCAGAGAGTGAGTCAATCCCCTGTTTCTTCTTTCCCATCTTGCCTACTTTCCATAAACAATTGGATGGGAAAAATAAATAAATTGGCAATTTTCCTTCATGTTTTCATCCCTGGTCCCCTTGTATTCGGACGAAGAAATCTTTCGCCTTTTACTAAAGATTTCCGTGCAGGGGGACGCTTATGGGTTTACCCTAATTTTTGGACTGCATCCCTTCTCGGGATGCCTAAAATGGCAAACGGCAAAGAATTTGAGATCTTTATCGTTGTGATTCTGCCGAAATTTAATGTTTCATTCATTTATTCATCAACCAACCAAATTATTTAATTACTTAACCCATTTTGGCCATTCTTATTATTTTAAGATGGGAATTAAATGACTATAAAATAGAATTAAAAATACTGGACCATTATTATAGCATGCGGCTTATCTTCCTAAATTTATAAGGAAGATTGGGTTAAATAGATGACAAAATTAAATTACCAATAAAATGTAAAAAACCAAATTAAGATTGCAAAATATTAAAAATAATTCATTCAATTTTTTGCTCTTAAAATGTATTATTCTATTCAAAATTTGCCTTATTATTTATTATCGAATAGAAGTTATTTAAAAATGAAGCCAAGCCAAGTGGCGCGATTCCTCCTTCTCCGCTGCTGCTATGGTTTTGGTTTGTCTGAGTCAGAAATTTTTGTTGACATATATGATGATGATGAGAGTGAGTGGTTGAGAGAAAAAATAAAATTCTCCTTATTAATTCCTTCCAACCAACATCTTCCGGTAAACAATATTTTTTACCACCAAATAGAACACCCTAATACTCCAACGCCCAACCACTAAAATTTACTGCAAAAATTGGACTCCTAATTCCAATTTCCAATTATAAACAAAAAACATTAATCATACGGAAAATCAATTTCATTCACTTTTAAGTTTTGTTCAAAATAAAAACTTGAATCTAGTTAAGAAGGCCAATTGTTTTTTTTTTAATTTTCCGTCTTTTCTATTTTTTACAAATATTGAACAATGAACATCGACTAAAAATTGAATGCATGGCAATAGATTTAAATTAGATATGTTGAGGGAAAAATCAACCAATTTTTTTAGAGTTTTGGGCCCATTTTTTTGCTAATTGACAAATGTGATGAATTTTAACTGATTCTTCCAATTTTTGATCTTTCAGTATTTTTTCAAATGTCAATTTGATCGTAATTTTCGGCCATATCACAATTGATTAGTAATGGCCCATTTTGCCGTTTTTTTTGTTCCTAAATTTTTGCCATTTTCCAATCAAATTCATTAATATTTTTTTAATCAACTTAGACCTTTAAATTGATTTTAATAGAAAAAATATTCACTACAAATTTTTTCGCAATTCTGAACACAAATTACATTGCACGTTGCATCCAACATAAGTCATGATTAAATTTATTTATTTTTTTAAGAAAACTATTAAATTAGCCTCATTTGATTTATAAAATTCACAAAAATGAATAAAATTGCTGCAATTTTGGCAATTCTCTTCTCTCTTCAATACATCCAACAATTGAATGGAGCAAATGTACCCGTATTTTTGGGAGGCGATGGCCGCACAATGGAAACCGCTGTCATCGTCAATTTGGGCACCGAAATGCGAGGAATTCAGGCCGAATATATGGTAAGTTATTAATTTATTGAAAAAAAATTTAATTTAAATATTTTTGCTTTAATTCTGAAATTTTTGATTTTTTTGAAATTTAATTATAAAATTCAATTAAATATATATTTTTTAAAAATTACTAAAAAATTGGAATTAATTTTTTAAATTTGATTTTCTATTTATTATATTATCCTTTTAAAATATTATAAAATTGAATAATTTTTAGTATTTGGCTCAACATTTTCCCGAATACAAGACCAAAATGCAGGCATTGATGTCCGGCGAAGGTGGCAAATATTATGATAGAATGGAGTTGGAATCAGCGGATGGAAAAACATTGACCATTTTCTTTGATATTACCAAATTTTTTGGACATTAAATTCGAACCATTTTATGCATGAAAGCGATGAATTTAGTTTTTCCTATCGCTAATGAGAATAAAATAAATGATTTTATGTGTTTTTGGTAATATAATATTGATTTTACTTATTATCCATAATTTCAAAATCGGCACTAGAGAACAGCAGGAAGCTGATGAGTCATAAAAAAATAGTTAAAATGTGCTTTTTTATTGCTATTTTCAATTTTACCTTCCATTTTCGTCTTTCCCTTTTTCTATTGTTGATGAGAATTTTTGATTCTTCAATTCAAAGCAATTGGGTCAACTACCTACTACTACTACTTAAAGTTGTTGGTGTCATTGCATTTGCATTGCCATTAGCCATTCCCACAGTAAATAAAAATATCACGATGCAAAGTATATTGCCATTAATCGTTTAGAGAAAGAATAAAAAGAAATTTGCACATCCGAATTTATTCCCAATCCATTTTTTCCAGTTACACTTCAGAAAATTGAATATTAGTATTTTTTTCCTTTTTTTGATCAAAACTTTTAGGCTAATTTTATTTGAATTGATCATTTTTGTATCAAAATGCTCTTATAGTTCATCTTATGACCTAAGCTAGATTGGTCGATATGAATAATTAGAGTATGCAAAATTCGTGTAAATAAGACAAAGACTGTATGAAAATTCACTTATATATTTGAAACACATTTTGATTTTAAGATTTAGATTATAATTTATAAGACATTTACAATCAGAGATATTCTTATCATGTCGGAAAAAAACGTCACCATCTTCCACTGATACTTCTGAAGAAATGCGTAAACACTCTTCCATTGATCCGGTCAATAGTATGAATATGCCACCATCGGAAGCTGAAAAGGTTATTCATATCAATTAATTAATGAATAAACAAGATATCAATTTAATAAAAATATTATTAAAGAATTAAAAACTAAATTAATCAGCCCATCGAATTTTTTAACCAAAGGGGAAAACAAGATTATTTTTGAATAAAACGAAAAATACTATGTATAAAAATTAAAGGGCTAAAAATTGCCTGTAGAATAGAGTAATTTTTTGGTTAGTTTCTCAATTTTCATTAAATTTTAAATTGATTAATAAATACATAAAATATTTTTTAATAGCAGAATGATGAGAACATTCTTCATGTTAGCGTTGATTTTGAATTGTTTTTTGACCGTCCCAGCCGCAATGATGCCGGCCAAATTGATGAGATTGGAACAAATTATTGGAAATTCAAAGGCCGCGATGTTTCGATCAAAGTTGAGGAAGACTTGCGTGTGGCAGAATTGGGACAAATTGTGGTGGAGCAAACACTTCGTTTGCCTCCGGTTAGTAAAATAATTAAATAAAATAATAGTAAAATAAATAATTCAAGAAAAAATTGTTGATTTTATGTATTTTCAAAAAAATATTAATTTTAATTTAATACTTAAAATTATTTACGATGGGCTTACCAGGCAAGAATTTGACCTCAATTCTATCCTATATTTATCAAATTTGGTAAATATTTATGAGATTAATTAAAACAAAGCTGACATTTTATCTAATTGGTAGTTTCGGTGGGAATTGTCCTTCTGATTCAGTGTGGACTGTGGAGAATAAATTGATTTAGGAGATATAATTTATTGAATTTGATTAGAAATTGCCAAAAAATTATGACCAAAACAGCGTCAAAATAGTCAAAAATCGGGCATTTTTCTTTTTAATTTTCATTTCATTCTTAATTGTTATCTTAGACAATAATTTTGATATGAAAATGTTCCAAAAAAAGATTTACCCTATGGAAATAAATATTAAGAAATTATAATTATTTATTAAACTAATCACAATCCATATATAATTTTAAGGGTTCCCGTTATGTTGTGGATTCAGCCAATATTAAGGCAAAGGATCGACTTCTGCCAATTAATGCACAAGAAGAATTTGTGACCACTGGAGCACACTATTCGATGATCATCTATCGAATTTAAGCAGAATGATGGAAGAATGAAACGATGAAGTTGAAAATTTTCAATTCCAATTTGATAAACTATGGAATATTTCATAAATAATATTTTCGAAATTTAAAATTTGAACACTTATGTTAAATAAAATATTTCATTTTATGCTAAATTAGGTATTTTACTTACGTATTTCTGCAGAGCAGATATTTTTGAAATGAAGGTTCTGGCTTAAGGGTTATTACCAGGGGTGCCATTCGTCCGGGTACGCGACGGTTAGTGGCCGGCCGGTTAGTGTCGAACTAGTTTTTGCTTTATAACTCATCTTAATCTAAACCAAATTGAATGTTTTTATATTCATTTGATAGAGCAATGCATTTTCTATCAAATGATAAAAAAAACATTTTATAATGTTTTAAATAAATAAAGTTGTAATTTTTTGAATTAATATGGGCAAAACAGTGTCAAATTTGAAGGTTTTTGAATTTTTTAAAAAATGTATAAATATGTTTTATAACTTGATTTTTATATGGACTGATAGAGAATTTTTTGCTTTTTTCAACGATATATAAAACATTCTGAAACATTCATTAGGCGCCTAGCTATTAGCTTTCGCCACTAAACGGCCGCGCCACTAACCGTCCCACTCCGCATTCGTCCTTATTTTATAATAAAATTCCTTACAATTTGATCCCCGTCTTTGGAAAAGTAAAAATGTTTTATTTCATCAGAATGTCCTTACAAATCGAAAATTGTCCTTATTAGTGTCTTTATAAACGGGAATTTTTGGCTAAAATTTTCCTTTTCTTGACCATTTTTATTAAAAATTTTCTCCTATCGGATCATTTTAATAAAAATTTTTACCCTACCGGGCCATCTTATTAGCATTAAAATTTTCCCCTAATAACGGGCTATTTTTTCCCATACTTTCTCTATGTCCTACTTTCACTGCAAAGAAATGCATAAAATGTTGATAATAAAACAATATATTATTAGAGAAAATACATTCAAGAGAAATTAAAAGCATTTCAAAAAGGATTAAAATGATTTTTTATATTTAAATAAAATTTTACATGACCTTATATTTTGAAATTTTTGCCCCTTATGTCCTTATAAAACCAAAATTTTGTCCCCATAAATCACTGACTCGATGGCACCACTGAATAAGTCATTACTCTGGTTAGGATTAGAGTTATGGGATACTTGAGATGATAAGTGATAATGATAACCTATCCCTGACTGACCTTAACATTATACCGGATGCTCCATGGAGTTAGCGTTACCATCTCTTGGTGGTGACACGAAAAAAGCTGCTTCCAGATAATATGTAAGTATAAGTACCATAAATTGTTAATCTAAAATGTTGAATCTGAAAAAACAGTAAAACCTTAAATTCTCCTTTTCAACTTATAGAATATTTTTTGAAATTTGATTCAAAATTTAAAAAAAAAACTTTATCATTTCGTGAGTGAATTTCCAAGTAATTTTAAGGAGAGAGTAAAATTTTATTTAATGTTGCCAATTTTTTGGCCAAATAAAATTTATAAAAAATGGCACACTATAAGTGCATTTATTCGCAACAGTAAACCCCATCAGCGCCCAAACAATTGACGCCTACGAAATTGCAGTGAAAGTAAAATTGTGAGTCGGATTAAAATGTGAAATATTTACGATGAATATGCAAATTAAGGGTGGCGAGAAATAGAAGGGGAGACAATTTTTAGTATTTAAAATAATTAATACTCTGAATGTCAATCAAAATCAGATGACGCCAACATCCTTTTTAATTTTTGGGGCATTGTGATTGTCTGATCATATGCATAATTTGCATATTTTTTAAAATTTTAATCCTCAATTCCTTCAAATGGGCCAATTACCTTGTGATAACTATTGCCAAAAAATGTACTTTCAAATGGAAGATTTTGTCAATTTTATTTGTCAAACAAATTGGCAACAATTTTAATCTATTTATCCCAAATTCAATTTAAAATTTTAAAATCATTTGATTGTTTATTTCAAAATACCAGACGAGATTTTAGCGCATGATTTGTCCTAACAAACAAATTATCCATTTTTTGACTGCACTTGACCCACTATATAAAAGGCCAAATGCCATCCAATGAGAATATATCACCGAATTCATCCATATCCATTCTTCCAAATACATAAAAAAAAACACCAAAATGAATTCAACCAAAATGGTTTATTTTCTGGTCATTATTTCCGTCATCCTTCTCCTCGTTTCAATGGAATTCGGCATGGTCAAGTAAATATTTTCAAAAAGAATTTTCGTATTTAAAATGAACAATGGTAGAGGAAATTATTTCATTTTTAATTTGGTAGAATGAAATTTCCTCGTCCATGTTTAAAGAATTTAGGGTTTTTGCAAAATTTTAATCATAAAATAGTCCTTGAATTGGGGAAAAATGATTGGAGAAAGAATTTATGTATTTGATTGGAAATTGGCAAAAGTCTCGATTTCGATCATAAATGCTATTAATTTTTGTCCATATCATTATTGTTAATTATTTTTTTTGATCAACTTTTTTGCATCAAAATGTTCCATGAATAGAGGGATTTAATTAAATTAATGTTATAATATAAAAAATAATTTTTTAATAATAAATTGAATTAATAACATAAATTATTAACAACAAAAAAATTCAACTTACTTAAAATCATTTTTTATTATTTTAAATATATTTTTACAAAAATTAATATTAAAAGTCTCTAATTAAAATTAACCTACACCCATTGGACGAGCAATTAAGCCTAAAAATAATTCTTCTAAAATAAAATTTATTTCACAGTGCCGGATGCAAGACATGCTCATCCGATCCCTGTTGTGATAAATGCGATGGCTCAAGTTCTTGTTGCCCATCCTGTTGCTGCCTACGCCCGCCTGGAAAATGATGGCAAACACAAACAGGTGCTTTAATTGGTGCTGCTTGAAAGTTCAACAAATATAAATGTGTTGAAAAAAATTTTTTTCAAAATTCTAAAATATTTTCACTTTCCTTTTTCTTTTCCTTTGCTCGATTTGTATTATAAATTCCATTTATTATTCTGTTTAAATAAAATTTTTATCTGAATTATTTGTGTTTCTTTGTAATTAATGGAAAAATGAATAATACTGGGAAAAATTGCACATTTTAGAGCCATATTAAAGCAAAAATTATCTTAATGTTTTTATTTACAATACAACCTTTAAACTTAAAGCCAAATCGGTGCCAATTTTTAGAGAATAAAATTTGAGAATAAATTAATATTTTCAAATTAATCATTGAAATTAATGATAAATATGTATTAGAAGAATTCTGTGGATAAAATATCGGGTGTGATGAACATTGAAAAGAAATTAATTCTGTTAAATGAATTGATGAGATATAAAAAGCGAACAAAAAAAAATCAAATAATTTGAGAAGATTTTTAGGAAATAATAATTATAGATGAGATTTTAACAGAGAGAGAGAGAGAGTCATCCCCATTTTGAATGTATTTTTTGAAATCTTATATATAAATACATTTTATATTTATATTAATAGAAGATATAAATAATTATCCATTTTTGTTATTCATTACACATTCTTGACGAATTTTTGCCAGCGAGCTGACTCGAATCGAAGCATCCGTTACGGCCACTTTATTCTGGATGTTTTCTTCCATCAATTTCCAACGTCCCAAGGAAATACACCAAAATGTCCATGCACAAATTGAACGAAATTGGCGACGAATTAGACGACGAAAATCAGCGCAAATAATTGTCAGACATATTTCCTCAGAAATTTGTGAAAAATATTGGACGGGCAATTTAAGTGTGATTAGCAAGTCATTCACCGCATCGGACATTTTTTTCATTGTAATAAACTGAATTATATTGAGCACAACGAAATCCATCAGGAATGGGATGAGGCTGACCAAACAAGCAAGTGAAATTTTCCAATGGTCCTTTTCCATCATTGTTGTACCGTCCATATGGGCGATGTTACCAATTTTGTCTGAAAATTGACCAAAAATGGGATTAATCGAGTTAAAATAGAATATTATCAGATTTATCACTAATTCAGTATATCTGTGCCGTTTTTTTTGAAAAAGGGAAAGGCCATCTGAATAATTACTCTAAAAAGTGGGTTTCATTTTTTAAACAAAACATTTGTAAAATAAGCAAGTTTTTCGTCAAAAATTACCCAAAGATATAAATGAATTTTAATATTTTAAAAATGAAAAAGTGAATTTTAAAGGGAATTTTATTCTTCAAATGCTCTATTATTTTCCAGGAATTTCTTGTTTAGCTATTGACAAAGAATGGCCGTCTTACAAGTGCATTTGATTTTCCTAAAAAAAATTATTAATCATTTTCCATATTGTACATTTAATCCAGAGCAATTTGACGGAAATGAGTGCATAAAGCCCAATTGAAAAGAAGATTGAAAATTTTTCCAAATATCGGCGTGAAAAAATTGCAAATGGTAAGTCGATTTTGTTCTTCTCAATGTAATTGCAAATTGGGGCCAATATAGTGGAAATGATCCAAATAAAAATGCAAACTTTTTGAATAAATCTGAAGGAAAAAACAATTTACTTAATTTTAAATGTTTTGATCTATTAAAAGTGTCAAGGCCAATAATACCTAGGGCTTCTCCTATTCATCCTACTGTAACCACACTTTTTGCTTAATTCCCCGTCATATTTCCCCAATCTGCCTTTTTTTAAACCCACTACATTCCCCACTAAAAATGTTCACTTTTTCCCATCATTATTCTCATTATTTTCTCACATTTCCTACTGAATAAATATATAAAAATTAAAGTCAAAATCCCTCCTTTGCGCCCGGGACAGGGCCCCTGGAACCTCTAAGGCCTCTGGGGGTCCGGTATCCGGTTTTAAAGGTCCTCTGCCCAAACATAGGTTGGGCGCGCCTGACAAAAAGGCTTGCCTCTTTTTTGACCATTTCGAATAGGTGAATGTTGAGTAGACAGCATGCATTCGATTCCAGGCCATCGCAATCAAATGCAGGCGAATGGAAATGAATGGCATCGAATTTGATTGATAGATATATTTAAACCAGTCGGGCCGAATGCCAAGTGTGTTCAACAATTGATCAGTAAAAATAATTCCGAATAACAGAAGTGTTGCAATTTCCTTAAATTTTTTGATAATATTGGATTTTTCAACCGATTTAAAATTGATTTCTATTCTAATATAACCCGTTTAAAATTGATTATATTATAATTAAACTATTTAAAAATTGATTTAAACTTTGCTAAACATCAGCATCAATGCCTTTCTGGTTTTGGAAATTTTACGAAGAGGATTAATGAAGAAAAGAATGGCCAATGAAGTGATGAAAAGATTTGTCAAATATGTCCAATTGTTCATAATAAATTTGTAATACCCATCACCATCAGTCATTTTTGCAATATTTTTTGTCCAAAATAAATCGGTAATAGTGTCGTTCGTAGGCCCCCTTTTTTGACAAAAAAAATTTATTTTCTTTTAAGCTAAAAATATGTATTTAGGGATTTTCGATGATGGGGAATCCGAATTTGGCATTTATTTTTTATTAATTAAATTTCCTGAACCGGTATAGGTTTACAAACCGGTTTGGAAAAAATTGAACTTTGATATTTTAGGTCATATTATATATCAATTGATGCGTCTCGACTTGCTAAGAATGAATCTGAAATCGGATTCACATAAAACTCAAAAATAAAAAAGTTATGGCCATTATAGTTACACACAAGCCAGACAAGCGCCTTTAGAAATTTAAATGGCCATAACTTTTTTATTTTTGAGTTTTATGTGAATCCGATTTCAGATTCATTCTTAGCAAGTCGAGACGCATCAATTGATATATAATATGACCTAAAATATCAAAGTTCAATTTTTTCCAAACCGGTTTGTAAACCTATACCGGTTCAGGAAATTTAATTAATAAAAAATAAATGCCAAATTCGGATTCCCCATCATCGAAAATCCCTAAACACATATTTTTAGCTTAAAAGAAAATAAAATTTTTTTTTGTCAAAAAAGGGGGCCTACGAACGACACTATTACCAATAAATCTTTAAAATATTTTAAAAATTATAAAAAAAATTCCTTTTCATACTTTTGCATTTTAATGGGTAAAAATTACTTTTTTCGATTATAAAGAATTTTTAAAATGAAAGTCAAGGCCCATGTATCATGTAATATATATTTTCAATCAAATAATAAAATGTTTATATATCTTTTTTAATCTCTTTCTCTAGAATATTTTCTATAAATTTATGTCATAGGAAACTGCCAATTTAAGCCTATTTGCCTTTTCGGAAAAATTAATTTTTTGCTAATTTCTAATCAAATTCATTTATTCTTTCGATTATTATTATCAAAATCCAACAGTGCTGCTGTATAATGGCAGTAAAATTGCAATAATTTAATTCAATATTTGTAAATTGAAAAAATCTTAGACTAAATTCTAGCGTAAATTTCATTGCATCGAAATGAATGCATTCATTTCCTTCAGAAATGGCAAAATAAAAGCTTATAAAAAATTGATATGGGATAGTATTCATTTAAATAACGGCAGAAATACGTTAAATGAATAATTTTATTTGCTAATAAGTATATGTTATTATATTCAACTATTCTCTATAATATTTTAGAATATTTATCATTTTTGTCTCAATAATTAAGACTTGACTGAATCTTTCGTCCCTCCGATTTTATCAACATGCAATTTTGTCCTTTATTGTTGGAATGCAATCCGACAATAACAGGCAATTTTAATGATTGCATTTAAATAAAAAAATGTCAGGAAGTGTCAATTATTCTCATTAGAAAGAAAAATAATGACCTTTTTGGATGTGCCCATTATCGCGCAAATCACCCACTCTTAGTCACCCTTTATAAGAAATGGGAAAGGAATGAGAAATTGGTCGAGTTCGAGTCACAGGGTGGATGGACAATTGGGCACTGGACAATTGGGCGCCAGCAGATTTGGACAATTGGGCGCGGACAATTGGGCGCCAAATAGGGCTAGGTTTAGGGTTTAGGTTAGGGTTCGGAGCATAGGGAAACGAGGGGGAAGTCAAACAGCTCCTTAATCCTAACAAATACGAAAGAATCAATTTTAATTCGGCGCCCAATTGTCCGGTGGCAGCCAATTGTCCGCGCCCAATTGTCCAAATTGACTTGGCGCCCAATTGTCCGGGACACGAGTCACAGTAAGTGATAAGTGATAACATAGAAAAGTAATTAATTTTGATTAATCAATTAAAAACGAATAATTTAGAACCTTTTATGGATAATGATATATGTAGTATTGTATCCATAGAAATATTGAATTTATCAAAAAATTTTCAACTCAAAAAAATCAACACTATTTTTGGCCACATATGGCCATAATTAAAGAAAAAGATAAGAAATAAATTTTTTTTTGAGATTATATGCAGGATAGATAGGCTCTAAAATAGAGCCAGATTTAATGACTTAAATAAATGCTCATTTTTAGCAAAAGATTTTGAGTAAATTCTATGATTTTACATTCTTTGATGAATATATTTATTAATTATCCTTATGATGGTTCCATATACAATCTTATTATAAATAAATAAATAAATTTAATTAATTAAAAAATTTTTTAAAATTTAATTAATATTTAAGATTGATCTTTTTATAATCCATAATTTATAATTACAAAAATTCAGCGTCGAAATATAAAAAATTATCCATTTTTGTTATTGATTACACATTCTTGACGAATTTTTGCCAGCGAGCTGACTCGAATCGAAGCATCCGTTACGGCCACTTTATTCTGGATGTTTTCTTCCATCAATTTCCAACGTCCCAAGGAAATACACCAAAATGTCCATGCACAAATTGAACGAAATTGGCGCCGAATTAATCGACGAAAATCAGCGCAAATAATTGTCAAACATATTTCCTCGGAAATTTGTGAAAAATATTGGACGGGCAATTTAAGTGTGATTAGCAAGTCATTCACCGCATCGGACATTTTTTTCATTGTAATAAACTGAATTATATTGAGCACAACGAAATCCATCAGGAATGGGATGAGGCTGACCAAACAAGCAAGTGAAATTTTCCAATGGTCCTTTTCCATCATTGTTGTACCGTCCATATGGGCGATGTTACCAATTTTGTCTGAAAATTGACCAAAAATGGGATTAATCGAGTTAAAATAGAATATTATCACTAATTCAGTATATCTGTGCCGTTTCTTTTTTTGCAAAAGGGAAAAGCCATCTGAATAATTAATCTAAAAAGAAAAAGTGGGGTTTCATTTTTTTTTGAACAAAACATTTGTAAAATAAGCAAGTTTTTTGTCAAAAATTACCCAAAGATATAATATGAATTTTAATATTTTAAAAATGAAAAAGTGAATTTTAAAGGGAATTTTATTCTTCAAATGCTCTATTATTTTCCAGGAATTTCTTGTTTAGCTATTGACAAAGAATGGCCGTCTTACAAGTGCATTTGATTTCCCTAAAAAAATTATTAATCATTTTCCATATTGTACATTTAATCCAGAGCAATTTGACGGAAATGAGTGCATAAAGTCCAATTGAAAAAAAGATTGAAAATTTTTCCAAATATCGGCGTGAAAAAATTGCAAATGGTAAGTCGATTTTGTTCTTCTCAATGTAATTGCAAATTGGGGCCAATATTGTGGAAATGATCCAAATAAAAATGCAAACTTTTTGAATAAATCTGAAGAAAAAAACAATTTACTTAATTTTAAATGTTTTGATCTATAAAAGGTGTCAAGGCCAATAATACCTAAGGGCTTCTCCTATTCATCCTACTGTAACCACACTTTTTGCTTAATTGCCCCGTCAAAATATTGCCCCAATCTGCCTTTTTTAAACCCACTCCATTCCCCACTAAAAATTTTCACTTTTTTCCCATCATTATTCTCATTATTTTCTCACATTTCCTACTGAATAAATATATAAAAATTAAAGCCAAAATCCCTCCTTTGTGCCCGGGAAAGGGCCCCTCTGGAACCTCTAAAGTCTCTGGGGGTCCGGTTTTAAAGGTCCTCTGCCCAAACATAGGTTGGGCGCGCCTGACAAAAAGGCTTGCCTCTTTTTTGACCATTTCGAATAGGTGAATGTTGAGTAGACAGCATGCATTCGATTCCAGGCCATCGCAATCAAATGCAGGCGAATGGAAATGAATGGCATCGAATTTGATTGATAGATATATTTAAACCAGTCGGGCCGAATGCCAAGTGTGTTCAACAATTGATCAGTAAAAATAATTCCGAATAACAGAAGTGTTGCAATTTCCTTAAATTTTTTGATAATATTGGATTTTTCAACCGATTTAAAATTGATTTCTATTCTAATATAACCCGTTTAAAATTGATTATAATTAAACAATTTAAAAATAATTTAAACTTTGCTAAACATCAGCATCAATGCCTTTCTGGTTTTGGAAATTTTACGAAGAGGATTAATGAAGAAAAGAATTGCCAGCGAAGTGATGAAAAGATTTGTCAAATATGTCCAATTGTTCATAATAAATTTGTAATACCCATCACCATCAGTCATTTTTTCAATATATTTTTTGTCCAAAATAAATCTTTAAAATGTTTTAAAAATTATAAAAAAAAATTCCTTTATAATTAAGGGGAAAATGAAAGTCAAGGCCCATGTAATATTTTCAATCAAATAATAAAATGTTTATATATCTTTTTTAATCTCTTTCTCTAGAATATTTTCTATAAATTTATGACATAGGAAACTGCCAATTTAAGCCTATTTGTCTTTTCGGAAAAATTAATTTTTTGCTAATTTCTAATCAAATTCATTTATTCTTTCGATTATTATTATCAAAATCCAACAGTGCTGCTGTATAATGGCAGTAAAATTGCAATAATTTAATTCAATATTTGTAAATTGAAAAAATCTTAGACTAAATTCTAGCGTAAATTTCATTGCATCGAAATGAATGCATTCATTTCCTTCAGAAATGGCAAAATAAAAAGCTTATAAAAAATTGATATGGCGGATAGTATTCATTTAAATAACGGCAGAAATACGTTAAATGAATAATTTTATTTGCTAATAAGTATATGTTATTATATTCAACTATTCTCTATAATTTTTTAGAATATTTTTCATTTTTGTCTCAATAATTAAGTCTTGAGGTCTTGACTGAATCTTTCGTCCCTCCGATTTTATCAACATGCAATTTTGTCCTTTATTGTTGGAATGCAATCCGACAATAACAGGCAATTTTAATGATTGCATAAAAAAATGTCATGAAGTGTCAATTATTCTCAATAGAAAGAAAAATAATGACCTTTTTAGATGTGCCCATTATCGCGAAAATCACCCACTCTTAGTCACCCTTTATAAGGAATGGGAAAGGAATGAGAAATTGGTCGAGTTCGAGTCACAGCTCACAGGGTGGATGGACAATTGGGCACTGGACAATTGGGCGCCAGCAGATTTGGACAATTGGGCGCGGACAATTGGGCGCCGCCGGACAATTGGGCGCCAAATTAAAATTTTCTTTATTCTTTTTAAGTAGTGGCTTAGGGTTAGGGCTAGGTTTAGGGTTTAGGTTAGGGTTCGGAGCATAGGGAAACGAGGGGGAAGTCAAACAGCTCCTTAATCCTAATAAATACGAAAGAATCTATTTTAATTCGGCGCCCAATTGTCCGGTGGCACCCAATTGTCCGCGCCCAATTGTCCAAATTGACTTGGCGCCCAATTGTCCAGCACCAAATTGTCCGGGACACGAGTCACACTGTAAGTGATAACATAGAAAAGTTATTAATTTTGATTAATCAATTAAAAACGAATAATTTAGAACCTTTTATGGATAAGGATATAAGTAGTATTGTATCCATAGAAATATTGAATTTATCAAAAAATTTTCAACTCAAAAAAAATCAACACTATTTTTGGCCACATATGGCCATAATTTAAGAAAAAGATAGAAATAACTTTTTTGAGATTATATGCAGGATAGGCTCTAAAATAGAGCCAGATTTAATGACTTAAATAAATGCTCATTTTTAGCAAAAGATTTTGAGTAAATTCTATGATTTTACATTCTTTGATGAATATATTTATTAATTATCCTTATGATGGTTCCATATACAATCTTATTATAAATAAATAAATAAATTTAATTAATTAAAAAATTTTTTAAAATTTAATTAATATTTAAGATTGATCTTTTTATAATCCATAATTTATAATTACAAAAATTCAGCGTCCAAATATAAAAATTATCCATTTTTGTTATTGATTACACATTCTTGACGAATTTTTGCCAGCGAGCTGACTCGAATCGAAGCATCCGTTACGGCCACTTTATTCTGGCTGTTTTCTTCCATCAATTTCCAACGTCCCAAGGAAATAAACCAAAATGTCCATGCACAAATTGAACGAAATTGGCGACGAATTAGACGACGAAAATCAACGCAAATAATTGTCAAACATATTTCCTCAGAAATTTGTGAAAAATATTGGATGGCCACTTTAAGTGTGATCATCAAGTCATTCATTAAATTTGACATTTTTTCGATTGTAATGGACTGAATGATTTTGAGCAAAACGAAATCCAATAGAAATGGGACTAGGCTGACAAAACATGCTAATGAAATTTTCCAATGGTCTTTTTCCACCATAGTCGTTCCTTCCATATGGGCGTTCGACGCAACTTTGTCTGAAATGGTCCAAAATGAGATTATTTGAATCGAAAAAGAATGTGATGCTATTTCGGTACTTTTGGAGTTTGGATCCGCTTTTTTCTTGGCAAAAGAAAAAGTGGGAAAAGTGAAGGATTCTACCTTCTCACAATTAGGGTGATAGGGATAGGGTTAGGGTTAGGTTAAATTTTAAAGTATATTTTTGTCTTTCCAATTGTTTATTTTGGTAATATTGTCGTTCGTATTCAATATTCATACCACACATTTTTTCCAAAAAAAATTTTTCCTATTTATTTTAGGCTGAAAAAGTTTATTTACAGGTTTTCGACGATGGGGAATCCGAATTTGGTATTTATTTTTCATGAATTAATTTCCAAACTGGTCTCGAAAATTTGAATTTTGGTATTTTTGGTCATATTATATATCATTCGATGCGTCTTAATGAGTTGATCGCAAATTTGTTATTTATTTTGCATAAAACCCAAAAGCAAAAAAGTTGTGGCCATCAAAAATTCATAAGGTGTGTACATGGCCCAAATGACTAAAATGGCCATAACTTTTTTAATTTTGGGTTTTATGAGAAACTAATGACAGATTCATCCTCTACTCACCGAGGAACGTCGATTGATATATAATATGACCCTAATTACCAAAGTTCAATATTTTCGAAACCAGTTTGTATACCTATACTGGTTCAACCAATTAAGATAATAAAAATAAATATCAAATTCGTATTCCCCATCATCGAAAACCTCTAAATACAAATTCATAGCTAGAAATAAAATAAAAAACTTATTAGAAAAAATGTGGGGTACGACGTAAGAGCAACAATATTACTTTTATTTTTTCTCTGATTTTCTTTTTTGCTACCGCACAAATTAAATTGCTAAAAAATGTATCGAATTTAATATTTTACATTTAATCCAAAGTAATTTGACGGAAATGAGTGCATAAAGGCCCATTGAAAAAATGATTGAAAATTTCTCCAAATATCGGCTGCGTGAAAAAATTGCAAATGGAAAGTCGATTTTATTCAACTCAACGTAATTGGAAATTGGGGCCAATATTGTTGAAATGACCCAAATTAAAATGCAAACTTTTTGAATGAATCTTAAAAAAAACAATTATTTGATTTTTTGTTAAAGGCTTGCCTCTTTTTTGACCATTTTGAATAGCTGAATGGGAAATAGATAGCAAGAATCCGGTTCCATGCCATGGCAATCAAATGCAGGCGAATAGAAATAGCTGGCATCGAAATGGATAGATAGACATATTTGAACCAGTAGGGTCGAATGACAAGAGTGGTGGCCAATTGATCAACAAACAAAAGACCAAAAACCAAAAATGTTGCTATTTCCTTAATTTTATAAATATTAATTTAACCAGCAGATTGGAATTGATTTTTTAATCTTTTTAAAAATTATTTAAAGATTAAACCAATATAAAATTGATTATAATTAAACTATTTAAAAATAATTTAAACTTTGCTAAACATCAGCATCAATGCCCTTCTAGATTTGGAAATTTTACGAAGAGGATTGATGAAGAAAAGAATTGCCAGCGAAGTGATGAAAACATTTGCCGAAAATGTCCAATTGTTCATAATAAAATTATAATATCCATCACCAGCAGTCATTTTTACAATATATTCTTTGTTCAAAATAAAACTTTAAAATATTTTAAAAATTATAAAAAAAAAATTCATTTTTATTCTTTTGCATTTTAAAGGGCAAAAAAATTGCTTTTTTTAATTATAAAAAAAGAATGTTCAAAAAGGAAAGAAAAGAATTTACGAATAATTAAGGGAAAAACGAAATTAGGTACCCAATACCAATATTAGCATTCGCAATTAGCCTATTATTTTGGCTAATATTCTTGCAGTTTTCAATCTAATAATACAACACTAATATACCATTTGGTTAATCTGTTTCTGTAGAATATTTTATATTCATTTATAACAAAGAAAACTGCTACTAAATTTTGGCCTTTTTTCCATTTTTGGGAAATTAATCTTGAAAAATGAATTTAATTGTTTTTAAAAGCACATTTTGATGAATGTCTGCTCCAATAATTTCCTTCCGTGATTATCACATCTATAGATAATCAACAACAATAATTAATTAATTAATTTTCTTAACGATGGAGCGTGATCCAAAATTTGTGGCGCTCAGCTCACTTTTCAATAAAAGTTGAGTGACAAAATTAATTTATTGTTTGTATTTTTGTCTGGAACAAAAATTAATCAAAAACAATAATCAACAACGATGAATTAATTAATTTACAATGGAGCGTGTTCTGAACCAATATTTGTGCTTCTCAATAATTGTAGGGCGACAAATTTAATTTATTATTTATTTGTATTTTTGTCTAGCAAAAGAAGAATACAAATACAAATGTGAAATATACAAAATTTTATCAAAAAATTTAAATTTTAAAAAGCATAATTCAAGTTAAATCGGAATCTAATTTAGGAGACTTTGAACATTTATGGATTTGACAGAAGAAACGAAACTGACAAATTAAAAATGTTTTTGAAAACTAAAAAAAGGAATTTATTCGGCAATTAATGTTTTTATGAAGCTTTACACTAATAATCTTTATCATAAAATTTTGAATGAATAAAATTTATAATACAAAAAAATGTAAATAGTAAATAAGAATTAATTGAATTAAATTGAAATATTAACTAACTTTTTTGTTATACAAATTATTTAAAAATTAGAAATAAATTGAATAAGCATAAATAAAAATAATTCTGAATTTTCAATTTCCATCATTGGATGCCCCAGGCTGAATGGCTTGGGGCATATTCATTAAATCTCTGCATAGTTTTGCTGAAATGAAATGTGGTTTTAAATTCTATTGAATTTAAAATAAAATTTGTATGAAAAAATGTAAAAATTCCCCTTTTCCTTTTTGATTCAATTTTAGGATTTTATATAATTTTTAATCACGAAAATAATTAATAAAATAATAATTTAAAATTTCTTAACAAATTTTAATTGAAATAAATTATTTTTATTATACTAATGGTCTCAAAAATTTTTTCTAAAAAAATATTTGGTCCTAAAATATCTTTTATTTCTTTGCCTTTTAAAATATACCTGTTGATCAGGAATATTTGAAGAAGTTGGCATTGATGTGTTTTGATCATTTGCCAAAGGATTATGCTCAATATTTTGATGGGTATTTTCTGCGGAAGCGAAATATTTACTTTTTTTTAATTCAAAAATTCTATCAATATTTATTCCAGTTTAACTTGCCAAAAAAATTCAAATTTCATATAAATTTTTTATTATTTTTTAAGAATACTAATAATAATTTTATAATGATTTAATTAACATTTTTTGAATCTCACTAACCTTTTGCACTTTCATGATATCCCAAAATGAAAAATTTCTTCTTATGAAATCGCATCAACAATTCAATCCAGCATAGCATGGATGAAAAGAAGAATAAATTTAGGCAAATGTGGTAAGCACAACGGCATAATTCTTGCCACATGATCAAATATGAATTGACGGAGAAATATTCAATAAAATCCATGATTTTATGCTTTTGCATGTCCATAAAGAAATAAACAATCCAAAACATGGCCATATTGAAAAACATCCCTGCGAATGCGACATTAGGAACCAGCAGACGATACTAAAATTTTGAAATATTTTTGACAGAAAAAAAAAACATTAATTTTGACCATAATTTTAAAATTATTCTAATATGGGATTTTCGACAATTATTTTTAACACATAAATGCCAGTATTTCTAATGTTAAAGAATCGGTAAATTATCTAAAAATTAGACCCACGGAAACTACAGCCTTGATTTTCATTGTATTCCATTATTTTTATAAGAAATAACCTTATATAAATGTTCCGTGTCAAGAAGCATTAATTTCCGTATTGTAAGTACTTCAAAGAATCGGCCAATCTTAAAGCAAAAATTGATGATCAATCCAAATTAGTTAATGATGATATTAATATTACCATAAATGGAGCATAGTAGAATAGATTTATTAAAGCATAGTAAATTAAATTTTTCATTAGATTATTTTTATTGAAGAGTTCACACATTGTATTCACTTGCAGCAAATGGGTTAAGAAACCGAATATAATTGAAAGTTGAAAGCCACATGGCCCATTGAAGAATGTAATAATCGCCATAGAATTCGGCGCCAAGATCAGAGTTGAGGCAATGCCATGGAATTTTACGAACACACCAAAAATAGAGCTGCGAAAAATATCTTGTATTATTTTTATATTATAGCTTAAATATGTCAAAATTTTTAAATTATATTTAGGGCTAATTTTGGGAAGTAGCAGTTCAATTTATCCCCATTTATCATTTTTCTCATTAAGGACTGAACTAATTTTGATAATTTTGTTATAAAATTAAAAAATAGACTATTGGTGGCTATCAAATTATATTAATTTATTTAAATTGATTCAAAATTGATGGAATTATATTTAAAATAATTAATTCTTAAATTTAATTATTGTAAAATGTAACACAAATTTAGAAATAAAAAATTTATTGAAAAAAGAAAAAATTTATTTTTAAATCTTATAAATTTTTTATTCAGGATAAAAATTATATTTCCATCCGCCGATTGAGAAATTAATATAGTAAATTCATTCACTATGTCATATGTCTTCATGACGAAAATAAATTTTTTAATTTAAAATTGTAGGTTTTCGACCCATAATTCTCTCATTCAATTTGTTGTTCTTCATTATCTCTCCTATATATTTTTATAAAATTCTAGTGAATAAAGAATTATTTGAAGGACTTTTTGTTCTAAATGTATGGGCCAAAATTATAAAAAATCAAAAAATAATATAAGCTAATAAAATTTTTGTAAAACTATTTTAATTGCCTAATTGATTTGTTGAAAATTCTTTATCTTGGCAAAATAAAGGATGATGGATTGATGATCATGTGAAAAAATATATAACCGATGAGATTGAATGAAAGTTCATAAAAGAAAATTAAAATTTAGGTATATGTTGAAAGATGATCAAAATTAAGGAATGTTGAATTGAAATATATAAATAAAAATTGTTAGGATTCATTTAAATTGATGGAATGTTATTTTCAGCATAGAGACGCACTTTTCAGCAAAAGGAAATCGATGTTGTATTCGATCCTGACGGCACAATTTTCTCGGCATCCTTTTTACACCGAATAAGGGCACGATTGTGATGACCTTTTCTTTCAAATTTCAGTATTTCCCCTGTTGTTTCATTCTCAATTTTGAAATCCTAATGTTCAAATGTCACCGGAAGGGCGGGCTCATTAATTGGCGCGGAGTATTCCATTGTAACGAAAAAACTGGCCGGTTGAGTAGAATGAACAAATTCCTTAAAAAAATAATATGAAAATGAGAATAATTCTTCCTCTTTGGAATTGGGTCCTCCTGAAATTAAAATTTCCCTATAGGACAATTTTAGGATATTTTTAGCCTAGGGAATCATTTTTGTCTATTTTGAGAATAGAAATAAGAATCAGCAAAAAACCTGTCGACAAATATGGCCCTCAGCCCCCTCAATCCCCATAAAAAATTTCTCCATGTATTCCAAGTCGAAAATATCATTTTTCAGAATATTATTCCCTAAACTATATCCCAGTACTAATCAATATTCAATAGGAAAATATTTTTCCATTGCTTACCTCTTTGATGCGTTTACCAATTTCTGCGCACCTCCAGAGCCCTAAATTACAAATTATCCGAAAATAATTTTATTATTATTAATAGTTGAAATCTTATTTAAAAAATGAAATTATTATGATAAATTATTCATTCATTTAAAATGCATCATTTTTAATATTTATGCTTTTTCCATTTAGCAAATCGAAATATTTATGGTCGATTCCGACATCGTTTGCCATTGCCTAATTTTCTCCAACTCCTCTTCAAGTGTTGTTTCGTCATCTTTTTTGTATCGGCCAAGGACATAACTGTCACCACCGTCCTGTCTTTGAAATTTTTGCAATTCGAGCCATTCCTTCGTTGTTTGATTCTCAATTTTAAAATTCTTACGCTTCTCTTTTTTTCTAGGAATTCTATCTCCGAAGCGTTCCAACGCAAGGAAAAAACTGGCTCGTTCAGTAGAATGGACAAATTCCTTTAAAAAAATAATATGAAAATGGGAAAATCTTTTGGAAATTGGGTATTCTTTAAATATTCAAAAAATGATTTCTCAGGATTTTCATGGCTGAGCATGAGCATGAAGATAAAATTCCTCCTTGTGGGGCTATTTCATTTAATATTTTTTTTAATTTTCTGATTTTTTTCTAATTTTTGATGGATTTAAATTTTTTTGAAAAGTTCCGGATCCGAAATTTCGGGGTTTGAATTCCTTTCCGATTCCGAAAAAAATTCGGTTCCGATTTTTTTGAGTTCCGGTTCCAGCCCTGTTGCCTACCTCCTTGACCCGTTCAATTAGGTATGAAAAAAGAGGAGAATTGTGAAAATAAATGATGGACAAAAATTTCGGCTTTCCATCATCCCTTGGCCTAGTCAACCATTTTACAGCCAATTCCATGTGCTTTTCTTTGTAATGTGGTATAGTAATTGATTGAACACCATAAATGAAATTGAGAAAATGCTCGATGAATTTGTTCAAATGAGTTGTAATATTAATTGACAATTTCTTCGTTTTTGGAGCCAACAATTCCATCATGTGTTTAATTTGGCCAATTTGCGGATTGTCCTCCTCCTCAAATACTCGGCCATAATATATTATAACCTCTTTGAGCAATGGAAGAATTTTCTCTACAAATTGCAAAACTTGATCATCAATGAACCTGATAAATTAGATCAAAAATTATTGCAAAATTATGTTGTAAGAAATTACTCGAAATCAATTTGCTCAAAACCAGTGATGTAGTCGGGTGGTTTGATGTCCGCAATTGGAATCGGAACAAAATTGTACCAGCCTTTTTCCAGAATGGTCTGCCAATTGCCTTGATCATCTTGTCGGCATGAAAATGTCAAATTGGGAACAATGCGTGGCTTCACTTTCCGTCCATGTAATTTTCGATAGCAATATTGATGGAATGTCAATGAGGAAGTTGGCAATGAGGATTGGGCCAATTCTGTTCGCTTGATCCAATCCAACAATTCCGGCAGCCAACCACCGAATTTGATTCTATTTAAAAATATTATTAATATATTTGACGATCATCTCTTAAACCTCTTCTTAATTTTCTGCTCTGAGTCTGAATTTCCATTTTCATTCTTGCCAATTGAAGAAGATGACTAAATTAATAAATTAAAACAATTTTAAATTAATTTTAAATTTAACCATTTCATTCTTCATTTTTCCAATTTCCAATCCCATATTTTCATTTACATTTCCAACGATTTGTATTGCACATTTTTCTTCCAAACTAATTTTTTGTTCGCCGGTATCCATTCCAAATCAAATTAGAAGTAATAATTTAATAGATAAATCAAATTTCTAAAATTGTATTGAAATTTGATCAGTGGTCATATTTTAAAATTTTTTAAATGAGAGAAATTTTACTGATAAATGGAGTTGGAATTCAGGCATGTTGGAGTGAATGAATGAATGCAAGAATTGCCTCGCATTCCTATTCATTTATATAAAATCACAATTTGCATTATAATAATATAATAAAATAATTGTGATTGTATAAAATTTATATGAGAAATTGTCTCGGGGAAAATATTAGAATATTTTGCCGTTCTTTCAATCCAAATCAAAAAATGGAAATGAGGATAAAACATAAAATGCTGATGAATGATGACTGATGACATAGGAAAAAATTATGCATTATCGAAGAAATATTTTCCAGAAAATTTTTTGTGCCGAAAACAATAACTTCAGCCAAATTGGGATTTAAAAAAATTTGTAATTTTTTAAACATATTGAATATAAAATATTTACTCTGAAAATTATTATCTTTTGATAAAATTAAATATAAACCTGATAATTTTTAATGCTTAAAATAAAAAAATTTGTTTATATAATATATTAATAGATTCCTATATTTGCATAAAAATTACAAATCTGAATTGAAGATAAAATTAAAACATATATTCTCAAATCATAACATAAAATTGTGTGCCGTAAATAATAAAAAAAAGATCTGTGTGCTGGCCACTGCATTTTTGCGGATGAAGTCTTGAGAGGGAGTTTTAGCTTTTAGGTCGATAGCTAGCTGCCTTGGGCTTTGGGCCTTAGGCCACAATAGGCGAGATAGACGAGGGAAAAAAAAGAAAATACTATTAATTTACCTATTCATGAGAAAAATGACATTAAAATATTCTTCTCTCTGCCCATTCAATGAAACCATATGGCGTATGGCCATATGGATGATGAGCGAGGAAGAGGGATCCGATCCGATTCCAAATGACAATGAAAAAATTTAAATGTTTAAATATTTTTAAGCTGATAACCCTACGTTCACAATGGCGCGTTTTGCCGCCGCGGCAAAACGCGCGCGTCTTACAAAAAATCGCGTAGGTGTTCACAATAGGCGCGTTTTTTTGGCTCGCTCGGCGGCAAAACGCGCCGCGTCTTACAAAAAATCGCGTAGGTGTTCACAATAGGCGCGTTTTTTTGGCTCGCTCGGCGGCAAAACGCGCCGCGTCTTACAAAAAATCGCGTAGGTGTTCACAATGCGGGCGATTTTTTGACTCGTTCGGCGGCAAAACGCGCCGCGTCTTCCAAAAAATCGCGTAGGTGTTCACAATGCGGGCGATTTTTTGACTCGTTCGGCGGCAAAACGCGCCGCGTCTTTCAAAAAATCGCGTAGGTGTTCACAATGCAAATTCGCCGAGCGTTTTGCCGCTTTGGTGTTCACAATGGACGCGTTTTATATAAAAAAGGAAAATCGTGGAGCGTTTGCGGGAAAATAATGGATGAATGGTCCTTTTGAGATTCTTTCAATGAGAGAAATTAGAACCGATATTTCTAAAAATTATTTTTAAATTTTAAGAATTTAATAAAAATTTAAATTAACCCATTTCTGGTACAGAAAAATTTCCTCTTTTCAATGATATAAGAATCTAATTTTTATAAAGAGGATTAAACTATTTATGGAATATATTAGGGTTCGAGATAGATTTCTATATAAAATTTTAAAATTTAATAATTATTTTTTTATAGCGTGCTTATTCGATGCAGAAAAATGGGCGCCACCCCGATTGGTCGCGTCTCATAATCATAATCATAATGTCCCATCTCAAAATGTCCCAAAGGGGAAAAATCTCGAAATGTCCCACCAAAAAAATTTAGAAAATTTGTTTTCGGTCAAAATATATATCTCAATCGATGCGCCTTGATGCGGGGATTCTGAATCTGTGATCAATTTTGCATAAAACTCAAAAATAGAAAAGTTATGATCAGTTTAGTCAAGTACACTTTTTAGACATTTTTGCAAAATTTAAATGGCCATAACTTTTTTAGTTTTTGGTTTTATGCGAAACCAATACCAGATTCGTGATCAGCACAATCAGATGCGTCGATTGAAGTATAATTTGACCTAGAATTAAAAATTTTTAAAAAAATATTTGCAAAAGTGAAGGTTCCTCTTTTTGGATTGGAATACGAAAAAATTAAGGTTTTTTCCAGTCATATTATAGTTGATTCGACGTGCCCCAATCTGCTGATTACGAATCTGGTATTGGTTTCGCATAAAACAAAAAACTAAAAAAGTTATGGCCATTTAAATTTCGTAAAAATGTCTAAAAAGTGTACTTGACTAAACTGATCATAACTTTTCTATTTTTGAGTTTTATGCAAAAATAATGACAGATTCAGAATCCCCGCATCAAGGCGCATCGTTTGATATATAATTTGACTTGATTTTGGAATCATTGATTTTTCATCATATCATAAATTTTTATATTCACCCTTAAATAATTTTTTTTGATCCAAATAAATTAATTTTTATATCATTGGAAAGAGCAGAGTCTTTTACATAGGATAGGATCGATTTAGAAATTTTATAAAATTTTTAAATATTTTTAAAATATTTTTAAAAATGTCAACTCTAGCTTTTTGGGAGAAAAAACGCGCCAGAAAATCAAAATATTTGAACTGGTCGCGTTTTGCCGCCGCGGCTAAACGCGCCCAAAAAACGCGCGTTATTGTGAACAGATGGGCGATTTTTCAAATTTTGGCGCGTTTTGCCGCTTTGTCAAATCGCGTGGGTGTTCACAACGAACGCGATTTTTGTGGCGCGTTTTGCCGCGGCGCGTTTTGTCGCGGCGACAAAACGCGTGGGTGTTCACAATGAACGCGATTTTTGTGGCGCGTTTTGCCGCGGCGCGTTTTGCCGCGGCGACAAAACGCGCCCATTGTGAACACACTTTTTAAAATCGCGGCGGCAAAACGCGCCATTGTGAACGTAGGGTAATAAAATTAAATCGTTTTCATTTAATTAATCAATCTCAAAAAGGGAAATGAGCCAACAAATTGAAAATCAATGGTGAAGGAATATAAAAAATATAATAATTTTCCATGAAACATATTCTCGGAAAACAATTGAGGAGTTTATAAAAATATAAAATACAGCATAAAAGGAAAATGCATCATTTCCACCCTTTCCCATTTGATCGCGTTCTTTGTGGTGCAATGAACCGTGAAAGCGAAAATGGGAAACAACAAAACTTGCGCTTTTCGCCCAGATTCTTCATTTAAAATTTTGGTCCTTTAGGTTAAATTCATTCAAAAACATAATCTAAAGCATTTGATTTAATAAACAGCAATCGAAATTATAAACTACTTCAAAAATAATTAAAATTGTATTTATTTGTTGTTTTGATTTATGTCTGATAATTTTATAGTTCATTTTCCTTTTAATATCCTATAAATAAATTTAGTCTACATACAGCTGACTTTTAAAATTAACAATATAAGAATAAAATGGAAAATGCTAATAAAGCAAGGGATTATTTAAATATTAATAAATATAAAAATTATTTTTTAACGAAAAATCAATTACAAATTTTTATCCCAGCATTAAGAAAAATGCCGTCCGGGGACAATTCCACAATAGAAAAGAAAGGGCAGTAAAAATTGGCAGATGTCACAAAAGTAAAAATGTGGGCGATTCCACAAAAAAATAATATATTATAGTTATTGGAAAATGAAATATAAAAATAAAATAATATTAAAACTATTTATTTATTTATTAAACTTTCATTGTATAAATCTGGATCATATTTATGGCCATAGTTAAAAAAAAGAAATTATCCAATTTTAAAAGCGATATGACTTTCAAAAGTCCATAAAATATCTCTATAATTAATAAATTTTAATTTAAAAATTACTTCTTTAAACACAGTGAACCCGAATGAGATGAAGGCACTTAACAAGCTTTTTAAAATTTTCAAAAAAATTATAGTAAAAACCAATTTTTGGGGGAGCTTTTAGAAGCAATCGCTCTTAAACACTGAAAATTTTCTTTTTATAACTATGGCCATAAGCTTGGACCAGATTCATGCAATGAAAGAATAAAAAATATTATTTTAATTTTTTTGTAGAATCGCCCACATTTTTATTTTTTTGGAATCGACATAGCACAGAAAAATGCATTTATAGATCAACAAAATTGGGGATGTATTTTAAGCATTAAAAAATCAGAAAATTTCCCTAAATAATCCGAATTATAAAAATTCAAAGAATATTCCTTCCAATCCAAATTATTTGGATCTAATTCCCACATCATTTTAGGCCAGCCCATTATCATCGGCCGCATCTTCCTTCTCAATTTCTTCCAACAATTTTGAACTGTTTCGCCACATGCCAACTTTCGCCCACAACATTTTGATCAACCGGATCTTCATTCAGGACAATCATTGTGGCAACCGGCAAATGCCTCCAATTCATCCCAACAACAATATTATCAGGCCAAGAAATGGTTTGTCTTTTTATTTACAAAAAAAATTTGTTTTCCTTATTAAATAATTTTTAAATAAATAAAAAAATAATTTTAAAAAATTTTATTAAATACAAAAAATTTATATATATATAATCGCTTTTGACTTTTTCACAAAAAAAATTAAGGCTCTTTTTCTAGGGATTTTTAGGTTTTGGGACTTGCACATCCTAAGGGCAACTTTTCATTGCGCATCCAGGAAAAATACGCGTTTTTTGATTGGGGTTTGGGTTTGGGTCGAAACCGGTTTAAAAACCGGTTTGCCCGGGTAAAACTTTTTTGCTTGGACCTCAATCGACTTGAAACTAAAAACCGCTCCTAAGTTAGAGTATTAGCTATAAAATGATATATAGGTTTGGGGGTCTATCTCGAAGTCTAAGTACCGAAAAAAATCCGGGAAATTTCCTACTGTAGGTGCGCGAGTTGGAAATAGGTTTGTAACTTTTTTACGAGTTGTGTTAGAGGTACGCAGTAAAAAGCAAAGTTGTAGAGCTCGATGAGACGAATCCAATGGTATATTGCGCGAGTTGTGAAACTAAATCGGTTTCGAGATATAAGCTTAAACCGGTTTAAAAAATTAAAAAATACAAGGCGAGCGGAGCGAGCCGTCTAAAACTTGAATAAAAAACCTACTGGGGTACCTATAAAGCGCCCCGCGCTTTTTTCGAAACGGAAGCATGCCTTAAACCAGTGGGGCTCTGCCCCACTGGTTTGAAAAAAATAAATATTTTCCTCATAATTTGTTTTATTTAATTTGCTATTTTTAAAGGTGAATGACCGACTAAAGAAAAATGCGGCTATAAAATATCAATGAATGGATGCCTGAAAGTAATTAAAAAGATGATGAGATATGACAATAATGTTTATTTTGATTTTCCGATATTGTTTTATTTATTTTGCGCTGGACATTTATAAATCGATGGATTGGTTCTATAAAATTTTGAAATAAATTTTTTGTTGCAATTTTATCCACAATTTCCCTCTATGTATAAGTATTGATTTTTCTAAACACTAAGTCGCAAAATTAATTAACAAAATATAGAAATTACTTAAAGGTTTATTAATTAATAGGAACGGAAAACACGCTATTAAAATGGCTGAATAACAAATTTGCTTTTATTAGATTTTAAATTCCAAGAATAGGCCAAATTATAAAAGAATTTCTTTGTACATTAAATGTGAATTGAAATTGAAGGGCTGAAGAGGAAGAGTCCATTCCAGCTTTATAAAAAATTGCCATCATTAAAATTATTTTCTTCATTTTTTTTAATATGAGAGCCTTTTGTACAGCAGATAAGGATCAACATATTCATCCGATCTTACTTATTAGTTTAATTTAATATATATCTTTTTCAATATAAAATTTATTTATTGTTTATTCACATTCTTATTATAAGGTCACTTTTACAAATTAGGGGTAAACTTTGTGAATTAATTAATTAAAATAGGGTTGCATCCCGGCCCCTCCCCGTCCCCGTCCCCCCCCCCCCCGTCCCCAGGCTTTTTTGCCCCCGGCCCCCGTCCCCGAAAATTTGGAAGCCATTCCCCGTTCCCCTCTCCGTGAGGTCGGGGATTTCGGGGAAAATTTTAAGGATTTTTTTTTTGAAAAAACTCAACTAAATCATCTTTTTTTCTTTATTTTCTTGCATATAAAATGATATTACGTTAAATCATCTTCTTTTTTCATTTCACAATTCATTATAAAATATTTTTTTGAAAGATGAAAATAAAGTTGCAAAATCCCCGAAATTTCGGGGTCCCCGCCCCCGTCCCCCGTCCCCGAAGTTTGGAAATCCCCGTCCCCGAAGCTTGCCTCCCCGCAATTCCCCGTCCCCGAAAATCGTCCCCCGGGCTCCGGGGTGCAACGCTAAATTAAAATATTCATTTTGTAAAATGGATAGAAGTTGCAAGTTGAAGTAGAAAAGAATTCACAATTTGTGGAGAAAAAATACAAATAAATTGGATAGAGATTTTGGAGATCAAAACCGGGGTGTGAATTTTGTGTAAAATTATGCCAAAATAGAATGAAAACAATCAAAATGAACTACAAAAAAAGGAGAACCGGCTTCACTAAAATGGTGCTAATTAATTATTATTGAATTTTGGAGACAATTTTTTGAACAATTTTTGCTTTTTTATCATGTGAAATTTATTAAAAGAGATAATAAAGTGTCAAATTTTGAGAGTGAATTATGCCAAAAAACAAGAATATCATTTAGTAGGAGAGAAAACAATTTGCATGAATTATTAAAAGAAAGAAATATTAATAATCTACATAATACATTTACAAGTGTCTAATGATTAATCAATTTTCATTTTTGATATATATGGATAAAAATTTCACTTGATTATTATTTAATTCGAATTTTCTATAGTCAAAAATCCTGGAATACGCATTTTTTAGGCAATATTCCAAAAATCAACTTTTTTTCTACATATTAAATATTTCCTATTTATTTTCATTACATTCTATTTCGAATTTTTATAAACATTGTTCCCATCCATTTTCCCAATGCCATTATTATATTGTAGAAGGGAGAGGAAGTGCACCATTTTGCAATTGGCAAAATTGTTACGGATTTTCCGGAAGTAAACCTGTTAATTTGTTTAATAATAAATTCACTATTTAATAATAATTTTAATATTCCAAAGTTTAAAAAATGTTGAAAATGTTGTAAAGTATTTTTAATCTACCAATGCAAGGCCATCATAAGTGGCATCAATTCCACGGTGCATGTTGTTAGATTTGATTTCAAAAGGCCATTGTGCAACATGTACCAAATGTGCTGCCCCTCCATCAATTTTGTGGTATTGCAAATGTAATCATGGATGCTTCAAAATTAAAAGATTAAGATAAAAAAAAAACATTAATTCATTACGTAAAACGACTCAACACATCTGGACAAAAATAATTGTATATAATTGAATGTGGTTGCAAAACATGGATCATCCTTTTGCATTGTTGCTATAAAATGTGATGAATAAATGAGTGTTTTCCCTTAATTAAAAGTAAATAAATACCTCGATGGTGAATTTCCCCTTATATATGATGAAGCGCATAAAAAGTAAGCCTAGCATTGACCCAATTGCCATATTTATATGGCATTTGCCATATTTTTGACCATCTCGCCATATTTTTTCCATATTTTTGACTTTTGCCATATTTTGCCATATTTTTGAGAACTTGGCAAATTGGACAAATTTTCTCTTTGTGAGGCCATTTTTAGCTGAAATTTTTCGCTGCACGGCCATTTTTAGCTGAAATTTTTCGCTGCGCGGCCATTTTTAGCTGAAATTTTTCGCTGCGCGGCCATTTTTAGCTGAATTTTTTCGCTGCGCGGCCATTTTTAGCTGAAATTTTTCGCTGCGCGGCCATTTTTAGCTGAAATTTTTCGCTGCACGGCCATTTTTAGCTGCAATTTTTCGCTGCGCGGCCATTTTTAGCTGAAATTTTTCGCTGCGCGGCCATTTTTAGCTGAAATTTTTCGCTGCGCGGCCATTTTTAGCTGAAATTTTTCGCTGCACGGCCATTTTTAGCTGAAATTTTTCGCTGCGCGGCCATTTTTAGCTGAAATTTTTCGCTGCGCGGCCATTTTTAGCTGAAACTTTTCGCTGCGCGGCTATTTTTGGCTTAAATTTTTCACTGCGCGGCCATTTTTGGGTTTAATTTTTCGCTTCGCGGCTAATTCAGACTAAAAAATTTCCCCTTCGCTGTCATTTTTGCGAATTAAAACTTGTTAAAGAAAGTGAAAAAAATTAAAGAATAAATGTTTTAAATGTATTTATATCAAATTTTAAGCTTTTAGAAAATGCCATATTTTTTGCCATATTTTTGAAAAATTTTGCCATATTTTTTCCATATTTTTAAGAGCTTATGCCATATTTTTGATCAGGTGAATGGGTCACCCTGGCCTAGCACAATGGTGACCAGAATGTAGACAATGTCACCCAGCGGAGTATCTTCACATTTGTAATGAGCTCTATAGCAAAAAAGATTGTATATTAAAAATAGACATTTTTGAGGTTTCATTAATGGAATTGCAAATCCACAAAAATCCAATCTATTCTCATAACAGTCCTAAATCCATAAAAATTTCTGAAATTTAGTTGTAAATATTGAATAATCCATTCAATATATTTTACTATCATATAAATCAGCATTTATTATACAAATTGCAGATACCGTATATCCAGTATTAATAATTATGGGAAAACTAAATTTTGTAGACCCACTAGAGATGGCTGCTAATAAAGAGGGAAAAGTACTTACTAATAGCAGATTAAAACAGACAATTGGGCACCGACTGAATTTGGAGAATTGGCAACCGCAATGCGCTCAGATTTACAGTATTGGTTTAAGATTAGATTGGAGTATAGAAAACAAAGGAGATATTAAACAGCGACTTATTCCATAATCAAATGAGTGAGACTATTTTATGGTACTGCCTAAAATGTCCAACTGTGCTCATTCAAATTAAGTTGGTGCCCAATTGTCCATCCACCAGCAGTAAACTTTTCTGAGACATTCATGAGGATGATTCTAATACTGTAGAGTGGGGAAGAGGGCACTAATAGAGGATTTACGGTATCGCTTTATATTATCCCTCTTCTTTACATTGAAAAGTCGTCAAAAATTTTATAGATGTTAATATTTATTGAATATTCAAAAAATCAACCTTTGTGTGATATAAATGATTGCAATTAATTCAAATAGACCAATAGACCAATGCAAAAATAGAGTACATTATTCATAATTAAATGAAAAATGCTGGGCATATTCGTCGGGTCCATATCGCATCCATACAGAGCGAAATTATAAACCTATATTGATGCAATTTTATAGCATAAAATTAAAATATAACCGGTAAATAAATACAAAATCCAATGATGGCAACACAGCCCAGCACAATGCAACATGCATACATTGTGAATGCGATATGAATGTTTTGTCTGGATTCGAATTTTCCGACATAAATTTGATAGAGAAGATAAAGCATTGCCGCAATTGTGACCAATAACAAGAAAAATGTAAGCTGAAATTATAAAATAAATTTCCGAAAAATGTTATTATTTTTTGATTCAAGAATTCTGAATATTTCCCATTTTTATGCAGCAAAAATTCAAAAATTATTAAAACTTACAAAATGATAGACCATAGGAAACCACCATTTTCGCACAAAAATTCCACTGAGAAGATAAAAAATTAAATCAACAATTAAGGGAATGACATTCAATGCCCAGCCGCTGGCCATCTTTTATTATTAAAATGAATATTAATTATAAAAAAAATATATAGCATTATTATTCCGGTAACACATTGGCGCGTTTTGAAAATAGTACATTTATGCGCGTTTTGAAAATAGTACATTTATAATTTCAATTTACTCTAGTAAATAAGAAACCGGTTTTAGACCCTACAAACTTTATACCAAATTGTAGATCTCATCGAGACGCATCGAATGGCATATAAAATTCCAGGATTTGGCCCAAAATTAAGGGTTTTAAACCGTCTAAACCATTTTTCCAGTTTTTGGTTTTAAACTCAATCTTAAACCGATTTTAGACCCTCAAACCTTATACTAAATTGTATATCTGGTCAATACGCATCGAATGATATATAAAAATGTCAGGTTTATGGCCCAAATTAAGGGTTTTAAACCGTTTAAACCATCTAAAACAATTTTGATGTATATTAAACCGGAAACCGATTTTAGACCCCTACAAACCTTATATCATTTTATAGATCTCACCGAGCTGCGTCGATTGATATATAATTTGTCATGGTTTATTCATAATTAAAGAATATTAAACCGTTTAAACCATATTTCCGTTTTTGGTTTTAAACTCTTTAATTTTGGGCCAAATCCTGGAATTTTATATGCCATTCGATGCGTCTCGATGAGATCTACAAATTGGTTTAAGGTTTGTAGGGTCTAAAACCGGTTTCTGATTTACTAAAGTAAATTGAAATTATAAATGTACTATTTTCAAAACGCGCATAAATGTACTATTTTCAAAACGCGACTCAACCTTCTGGTAATAGGGCGGAAAAAATGTGACTGATGATTTTTATCGCATTAAAAAGATTGAATGGTTTATAAATGAAAGTGTAGGCAAATTTGGTGGATTTAAACTCCAAACTGAACAATAAATAAAAAAGCATTGCATTGTTTATTTTGCTTTGAATGAAAGTGTTCAATTTTCCGCCATATTTTCTCCAATTACAACTGAAGGGAAGGAAGCTAAATTATTCGCTTAAATATCAAAAATTTCGCAAGCAAAATCAGCCAGCAGCAACAGTCGTTTATTATTCTACCAACTTTTTATTATTTTCAAGGATAGAATGGAAAGGATAAATTAAATTGGCAATGTTGCCCCCAATAAATGATGTTGCCTTTTAATTCTACCAATCTGCTGCTGATTTTAGCATTCGACTATTAAATTTAATAACATATCATTAAAATAAATGAAGAACAAATTTGTAAAAATTATTAGAGTAAAAATATCATATTAAATTAATTCTTCATCATTAAATTTGATTTCTCAAATACAACGCATTAATTAATCAAAATTAGTGATAGACAAATCGAAAAAAAAATTATAAATGTAAAAATATCATAATTAAATTCATCCTTCATCATTCAATTTGATTTACAAATCCAATGTTCGCTCATTCATTCATTTTGACAAGCATGGATTGCCTAAAAATTTTAATGAAAATTTCAAAATTTTGTGGGCATTGGATCCACCGAAAAATCTTTTTTCTATTAAAAAAATTTTAAAAAATTGAATTGTTCTTTTTTTTTAAAATTTTTGTGACCAAAAATCTTAATAAATAATTTCCAAATTTTTTCAATTATTACGTTGCATATTTTCCCGTCCTGCAATTCTCGAATAATTTCCGTAATGACAATGGGAACAAAGCTTTCAATGATATTTCGGCAAATTGGCCGCGAACCAATTGGCATTCGATTGCAAACAAGTTCAATTGTTTCTACAAATTCTTTTTGTACTTTTTGATTGCTCAATTCCATTTGTAGGATTTCATTTAATGCCAGGCATGAATTGCATTTTATGCCCGTAAATGTTTGTTGCTCCATTGTCAATTGAGTCGAATCTTTTTTTTTTTATATAATTTTGAATTCTATTCGGAAATCTTACAACATAAAATCTTTTTTCTATAAATAAAATCCTTTTCTATTATAATTTTTGAATTTTTCAATTTTTTTATCGGCAATATATTTAATTGCGGATGGGGTCATTTCTGTCTCGGTCAATTCGATCTCAGCGATTTTGACGAATCATAGCTAATCAGCCAAATAATCAATCAATATGATTTTAAGTGCATTTTATAGCCCTGAGTATTAGCTATCTATTGGTATATTGATCATCCATAACTGTAATATTTTGGCCAAGATATGGCCATAAATATAAAAATAAAGGCGATTTTTCCAAATTTTTTAACCACAATTTGGCCAAAATTACACATTTTGGATGATCAATTTATTATTGGATAGCCATTAATTAGGGCAATTAAATGTACTTAGATCATTTAAAATGGTTAATTGGGTGATTGAGACAGAAGTGGCGAAACGGAAATGTCCATCGCCGATTTAATTGTAATTTATGACAATTTATTCCATCATTTCTTTACCATTATTGATATGTTTAATTTGGCTTATCTATGTTTTTAAATATGTATTTTCTCACTTCCACAAAAGCCAATTTTTTTGCATGTTTTTGGGCCATACAATGTATCTACAGTCGCAAAATAGAATGCCATGGAATATCGTTGCATAAAATCAATGCAATCTCGCCGTATCTGTTTTGGCACAACAAGATAACATATTCTTAGAAGCCGCTGAGGAATTTTTAAACGTTCCTGAAATTCAATTTTTCCATCAATCATTTCATTAATTTTATTAGAATGAAAATTATTAGGTAAACTCCTCTAATTATTCCCATTCAACAAGAGAAATTGAAAAATTATTCCCATATTACGGTACCAAAAAAACAATCATTTAGGAGTTATTTTATTTGCTTAATAGCTGGAAAATCTAATTTATTTGAGAGACAATGATGAATTGTCCTGTTTCAATTTAATTGTTCTATTTCTCATGAATAAATTCTCTTAAAATTAATCGTAATTCGCAGTTAATTCTTTTTCTCTTGCATTAAATCACGAAGGTTGCTTTGCTGATTAATTATTGATCTCTAACAAAATATGATCAATTGTTTCCTCATCCCCGAGAGCTATTTGTTGAATGATTGCAGCTATTTCCACTGTTTTCCTTATAGTTGCTGATTCACATCGCAGCTATTAAACAAAAAAAAGCCGCTTGCGCGTAAAGAAATTTCCATTCATTTATATTTTCTCAAGGCGCTTTCCCATAGCGTCGTTGGTCCATTGGTAGGATTATTGCCTTCCAAACAATAGGACCGGGTTCGATTCCCGGACGACGCAATTCTTTTTTCACAGTTAAATATTTTTGCATTTTATTTTTAAATAGATTTTAGTGAATTAGGAAATATGGCAAATTTTTTAGAACATTTATTTAATCAAGAATAATTTTATGTATTTCTCGTAAAAAGAAAACATTTTTGAGTCGTTTATCATTTTAAAGATATATTTGAAAAACGGTTTAAAGGATTTTTTGTTAAACCGAAAAAAAAGGTTAAGGGTATTTTCAATTTAATATTATTTGAATAAAATTTGAACGGATATATTTGTTAGTTAAATGATTTTTTCCTTCAATTGCCTCTCATAGGGTAATTAATTTGGATATTTTGCCTTAATAAAATAATTTCTACCCCCTTTTTAATCTAAAAAATGTCGTTGCACAGAAGGTATAAAAATAACCAATAGATATCCCGGAATTTGGGGATAAATGATAAATTCTGGCCCCGAAGCATGTGAATAAAAAAAACTTACAATTGTCGAATTGCTAATTAAATTGTCGTGAATTAGCTTGACAATTTCTTTGCAATACAAACATCCATTACCCATTATTGTGCCTTCATTCAATGTTCGAATTAATGTTCCATTTTGAAGAAAACTTTTTAGAGTCGAAAACAACTGAAAATCATTTTCCATTAATTTTGGCTAATTTTATTCATAATTTGTCCATAGAATTTTTGATTTGATTGAAATATTTTTAGATTCGTAAAAATTTTGAAGGATAATTTTTGCTCAACGGAATAAAAATTCTTGACAAAAATTGAAAAAGGACACCGTTATTGACTCTTTTGGTTGTTTATATGAATTTATTAAAAATTAAAATTGGTCCTGAAGAATAATTCGGAGATTGGGGATTATCATTTATCGTGTTATTAGAAATCACTCCAAATCCGTGATCAAATTTTTCTTTGCAAATTAATTAATTTCCTTTTATCAAACAACCAATTTTAGGATTTTATCATTTATTTATTCAGTTAAAAATAAGATTTAAAAAATTCGATCATCAACGCAATTTATTTATTTATTATCTTGCTCCTCACACCATCTCTTTTTCATTCATTTCATTTCTTCAATTTTCATTCTTTTGCCCATCAATTTCCCAACATTCCCAGCAAACGTCCACTGACCTTCTTCTCATTCTGCGGAGTGGAAGAAGCAAAATTTGCTGGGCACAAATCAAGTTCTTCGCAGAACTATAAAATAAATTAATTATTTCTTTCTTTCAAATTTTAATAGGAAGTATTTAATTAGCCGAAAGATTATTGAAATGCCAAAAGTTTAAACGGTTTACTGGTCGGTTTATCTTACTTAGAGCCCAAAATATATATATATATATATCGATAGATCTTGTCAAGAGTAAGACGGATCGAATGGTATATAATTTTTCATGGTTAAACCATTTGTAACATAGTTTTGAACCAAAAGCCATTATGGGTTTAAATGGTTTAAAACCCTTAATTTTTGACCAAACCCTGAAAAAAAATATAGATCAATCGATGCGCCTTGACGAGATTTATCGAATGGGTATAGGTTTTAGGGGTCTAGGACAAATCACTAATAAACAGTTAAAATCTTTTCGGACATTTTCGATACTTTTTTTCATCATCTTTTGGGCAATTTCAATGTTTTTTCGGCAAATTAATTTCCTCATTTTAATATAAAATTTACCTTATTCGCATCTGCCAGCATGCTGTCCAATTCTTGGAAGAATTCCGGAAGCACCTCCTCCAAATATTGGTCACACTGTAAAATTTTATTGGAATATTTTTAAATAATTTTTTAAAAGAATTACCATATCCTTGTAGCTGCCCATATGGGCGCAAACATTCTCTTGGACGAAGTCTTGGACATCTTGCTAAATAATTTATTATTTTTAATATATTTTTTATTTTCATTTTTATCCCACCTGAACATTTGGATCCTCAACCAAAGACTAAAAAAATAATAAATATTTAAGTTATTAAATTAAATGGATTTTACGCGAAGTTCATGGGCAGCAAATTTGCATTCCTCGCACATCAGGGAGTTCTAAAAATATTTAAAATATTTTTTGAATATTAAATGAGTTTTTCCTTCACCTTTGCCTCTGTTGTTCCGCGCAATTTGTTGCGGGCATAGAAAAGTCCAACACGATGGAATTGCTCCAAACGACTATTTCCGCACATTCGCAATTCTTGGCAAACGTGATGGGCGTCTTTCTGAAAAAATATTATTAATTATTTTAAATATATCAGAAATATTCTCTCACCAAATATGGAAGAAGTCGGTCGAGGAAAAGGTCGATTTTGCTGACAAAAAGGCGGCATTCTTCTTGCTATAAAATAAAAAGAAATTAGGTGGGTCATTGATGTGCCTTTAGGGCAAATTTTATTCATTTTTCGGTACTTTTGGATTATTTTTACCTTCACATTTTTTTTGGTAAACAGGGGAAGAAAACGATAACCCCTATTCCCTATAGTACATTCGGTAAAGGCTAAGGGTTATGGTCATTCTGCTAGAGGCTATAATCTCTCGTACCGTAACCCTTATCTTAATCACTCATAAGCTGGGCATGGGCACTTCATTTCAAAATCATCTGTTGGAGCCTGGAGGTTGATTAAAAACACAAGTACCAATTTTTCATTTATGACAGAATTTTTGAATTTTATATGAATTTGAAATTTTTATCCGCCAATAAAAATTATTAGGGGAATATTAAAATTTGAAAAATATTCGCCATTGCCTTAAGTCTTAAGGCGAATTATTGGGGGAATACATCATTTAGAATGATTTTTATAACAAAAGACGAATATTAGGCCATAAAGTAAATATTAGGGTTTGTCTTTTTCTGGTTTATTATTTTGCTTTTTGGCTGGAGCTGCTAGGGCATAGGAGACAGGCTTTAAGAATAAGTCCGATTTGGTCACTTTTTTAAGCATCAATGACGAAAGAATTCGCCAATTTTAGTGTTTTTTTGCCAAATTTGCAAAATTTATTAATGGGTATGAATAGGAATTCCTTCCCCTTTATCTTACATAATGTGTTTCACGGCACAAAGCAGAGAGGAGCATTTTCAGCTCGGCAACCTTCACCGGATCTTTGGCCACTTCCACAATGCGCTTTATTATCTAAATAAAATGTTGGGAAAATATATTTTCATTTAAATTTGAATATTTTACAGTTTGGCATTCACCGCAGGTGTCGCCCCATCCAATTTCAGTTTTCGGTGTCTTATTCAATGCCAAACGGCAATTTGCCACGGCAAACACGAAAAAAAGAACAGCGGTAGCAATCAAATATTTCATTATTGATTTTCTCTAGAAAATTATTATTTTTAGCAATCGCAAAGAATCTGCATCATCCCTAATTTTTTTAATTTTTTTATCTAAAAATTCATTTCTAAGAATAATCAAGGCAGGCCGGATAATTTCGAATATGACCTGCATTTTGTCATAATTTGTCATTTTGGTAAGAAAATGCCAAATTTTACCATGAAAATACCAAGGAGGACGACCAAGGGCATTTTTTTGGTGAAGATTTCTCTGTGACCAATTTATCATTCAATGCAGCTCGGCGAATAGAATCGAATTGGTTCCATTTTTAATAGGTAAAAAACTTGATTTGCAAGTCTTGATAAGATATTTTGACCTTTAACTTGCCAACAATCGAGTTTCACCTAATAAACATGGTAGATGGTACCATTCGTTTCAGGTTTCAGCCCGCCGAACTGCGTCGATTGAGCTTATCTATTCTATTGGCTATGTAAAAATTTTCATCAAAATTGCCATTGGTCGTCCCCTTTAGTATTTTCATGGTAAAAGTTGACATTCTTTTAATGACAAATTATGATAAATGCAGGTCATATTCGAATTCCCCCTATACTGATTACAATTAGAAACGAATTTTTAGATAAAATCGACAAAAAGGATTTAAATTCTTTACGATTGCTTTAAATTTTAAATAAAATTTTGGAATAAAAATGAAATCATAGCTTTATGAATAAATATTTTTGCCGAATAAAAAATGGGAGAATTGGGATTGGGATGGGAATTGATGAGTTTATTAGTCAGCAGATTGAAAATATAGTAAATGTAGAAAAAATGACAGCAGTCGCGTTGACCGCCCTCCGCCCCAACCGCCGCCACCAAATGTTGTTTTCCCCGATAGAAGGAAATGGACATTTTTTGTGCTTTGGCTTTGTCCATTGATTGCCTATTGGCATTTGGCCTAGGGGAAGAAAGCCAAGCCAAAACCCAAAAGATATTTTTATTATCCGAATGGGTAAAAAGTTTTGCTGACTGAACATTTGAAGGGAAAATGGATGGAAAATTGTGGAAATTGGGACCAAAAGTGAAAGATAAAACAGCAAATGCACCGGTCGAGTGTCATCCTCCCATATTATCATTATCAATTTTGCCCATCTCATAATCATCGATAAGAGAAATATTTAAGATTGGAATGGCTGGCTTTGAAGTGATTGAAGGTGAGAAAAAGCAAAAAGGTCATCCATCCATCCATTCATTCACTTTATTTTATAATTCATCATCGTCAATAAAAGCAGAAAATGAAATAATAAAGTAAAGAAAATAACTGACAAAAATTGGTTTTTGAACTTAAAATGTATAAAAGGAATTTGGAATTGGGTAAAGAATTTGGATTGAGAAGGTGGCAAAATTTGGCTTTACAAAAAGCAATTAGAATGAAAACAGTCCAAATTCCAAGTTGTTGAACTGAAGAGTTTTGTTCGGCATTAAATTAATTACAATTTATTAACAAAAATTTTGGCAAATGTGCAGAAAAAGGGTCCCTCCCAGTCACGACTGCCAAATAATAAATTTTTAGAAAATCCATAAAGCAACTTTTTAGGAGCAATTTAGGACTTTGAGAATGATTCTGGACTCAGATTTTTGATATCTTTCCATCTTGATAAGATATGCCAACTCTTACCATGGAAAAGCAAAGGGGAGATCAAAGGCACTTTTTGGTGAAAATTTATTGTAAGACAATATATATATATATAGCTCATTTTACGCAGTTCGGCGAGCAGAATCCATTGTTGTAATTTTTAATGATAAAAATTCGAAATTTGACCGCCTCTCTTGGGCTTCTCGGCCATTTTGCATTCTGCAACCATCATCCATCACCACGTCCATCCATTGATTACCTCATCATTTCCAAGCAAGCATTTTGGCCCATCTAATCAATTCTTTGTCGTCTCCTCCTTGAATTTAGGCTATCCATCGATTACTTTCTGTCCCTCTTCCATAGAATTCTTGCTTTATCCAGCAAACAGTTTTTGCGCGATCGTCTGGCTTTCATTACAATTGGCCTCTGCGGCTCTAAACCAAACCCTCATTCTATTTCGACCATTATACTTAACTGTCCCATGGCATTTTGGCCATCCCGTCATTACAGTTTGGCCATCTCCCAATCCTATTTGTCTTTCCAACTTCTATTAAATGGATTAAATGGATTCATTGGATTTGCGTCTTTCCATTTTTCCAAATCCAATCCAAAATCCTAGACTTCTCTCATTTGGGTAGAGTCTTTCAATTCTCAACAAAAATTTCTCATACCGAAAAATTCCATTCGAATATTTGCAAATACACTGTTGGGAATCCGATAATATAAAAAATTCGAAAAAAATTAATTTTCATTCTTTGCTCAATTCTCTCCTTTTTTTAAAGTGTTTTCATTTCATCATCCAATTGCCAATTCTAATCAATTCATTGCCAATATGCCTTCATATAAATTCTTGTCCACTGCTTTGGCCATTCTTTTGGTCCCATCAATTATTTCATCATTTGGAGAAGGAACCGAGTCAGGTTACCAAATTTCTTTAATTAATTCGTGCAACTTATGTGAATTTGAATATAAAGTCAAAAACATATTTATTTGCCGGAGAGAAAATCAGAAATGAATATTAATTTGTCTGAAGCAAATTTTAGAGACCCCTCAAATTTTTACCATTAGCTCATTAGATCAATTATTTTATAGTTAGCCATACTTTAGCTCAATTCCTTTAATTTAAATCATTAGAATTTATAGTTTTGTGTTTGGGTCCGCTTTTTTAGAAAGTGAAGTGTGCCCCGGTGGGTCACCATCACCAGGTTTACGGTTAGGGTCATTAAGTGGATGGGCTATGGATAAGATGGGCTAAAAATCATCTAACCTAGATCCTAACCCTATCGCTAACACTCAAAAGGCGGACCCAAATTCCGCAAGTACCAAAAAAGTTTCTAGGGCTAATTTTATGAATGATCAGACATTTAAAATTATAAACACTTTGCATGAAAATTGATTTATCCGCAAAAAATGTTGCTTCATTTATTTAGAAATGTTTGCTAAAATTAATTTAAATTATGTTAAGCTAAGCACATTATCAATTTTGGCAACTTTTTTATACCCAATTTTATTTTTTTTACTTTAAGATGAATGTACAAATGAAAATATAAAATGCTTTTGCGGCAAAAGGAAGGAGGAAAATGAAGGCAAATTAATTGAATTTTATAAAAAACCAACAGCAGTAGAATTGTACAAAATGATAAATGGAGAAGAAAAGGAATTTGAATTGGTGGAAAAGGAAAATCCAACGGAATCGGAAAAATTACCCTCGGATTTTTTGTTATTGCTAAAGGCAAATACATGGGAAATGTTGCGTTCGGATGGGAATGTGGTAGGGCAAATATACCATTTACCATATAAGCTATTTTATTTCCAAATGGGAAATTATTTTTCAACCTTTCAAAAATTGGAAAAAATTTTGGGTATAACTACTTAATTTTTGGACAGTTTTGAACAAATTATAGCGGATTTTATAATTTATTGAAAGAAAATGCAATAAACAAATTTTCTAAAGTTCATCCTGACAGGAATTTATCATCGACCCCCAAAGTCGATGGTGGTGAATTATTAGAAACTGGGGAATTAAAAGAGTATTTAAAAATATTTAATTATATTTAAATAAAGAACAAAAAATTCAATTATTAATACCTAGATTTATCGGGCCTCACCAATTGGTGAGGAATTTGGTTCGAAAGAATGTGTGGCCATAAAAATCATCAAATTCGACCATCTGGTCGAGCGAAAACCTCGCGACTATGTTGAACATGAATTGGAAATGTTGGAATTGGCCAAGAAAGAAAAAATTGATGCAGTTGTAGAATTGCTTGAAGGGTTAGTTTTGGTTGGGAAGAAAGAGAAAAGATGGAAAAATTGGAGGAGAATGGGGAGTGAAATTTTGACTTTTCATATTTGATCTTTTCGTGTGAATGTTTTCATTAGGAAGTTTCACTTTTGGTTTATCAAATAAATTAAATATTATTTATTTTACTTTATTTTAAGTTGTTAAATGGTATAATTTATTCTGCATTAAAGCCCTTTTAATTTGGATACGTTTTTTAAAGAAAGAATTTAGTGAATTTGATAGGAAATAAGCAAAAAGTTTTTATGACCAAAAAAATAAAGTGGCAAAATTGGGCAGTTTTCGTTTTTAGGCTATAACTTTCAGCAGGCCAATTTTCGAACGAATTATTTTGATTTAAAAATGCTCAACAGAAAGTGCTGAAATACAAATGGCCTCAGAAAAAATTAGTAAATTGGGAAAATTCGATTGCTGAAAACCTCCTATTCCTATCCTATAATAATATTCGGGAATAAAAGGCAAAAAAATATAGTTTTAAAAAATGTAAATTAAAATATTTTGTGACTAATAAAAGAAAATTTTTTATTAATCCAATAAATATTCCTTAATATTTTTCAGCCATTCCTTGAGAAATGCCGTTTTTATGATTTTGGAATTGGGCGAAATGGATTTGGGAAAATATTTGGAACAAAAAAGGGAAGAAATAAATACAAATGATTTGTTTAAACTATTTTCGGTCATGGCAAGCCGATTGGCACAATTTCATAAAAGTATGAAATAAATATTAAATGAAATATTCTTTCAATTTTCACAGTTGCCATTCACAATGCTTTGAAACCAGCAAATTGGGTGGTAATTAAAAATGAAAATACAAATGCACCCTCTGAATTGAATTTAAAATTGATTGACTTGCAAACATCGATCCCAGTTAAATCCGAAGACGGAGTGGTCAAGAATCCACTAGAATATAGGTAATTCTTTTGATAATTGAAACAAATTGAAAAAAAATGTGTGCAATACATTGTTTTTAGTTTTAAGAATAAGGAAAAATGAAAAAACATGGTCAAGATTCTTGGTGGTATTATTTTGATAGAATTGGCCAAACAACAAAAGCCCAATGTAAATTCCGGAATGAAAATCAGAATTGTTTCCGGAATGAAAATCAGAATTGTTTCCGGAATGAAAATCAGAATTGTTTCCGGAATGAAAATCAGAATTGTTTCCGGAATGAAAATCAGAATTGTTTCCGGAATGAAAATCAGAATTGTTTCCGGAATGAAAATCAGAATTGTTTCCGGAATGAAAATCAGAATTGTTTCCGGAATGAAAATCAGAATTGTTTCCGGAATGAAAATCAGAATTGTTTCCGGAACGAAAATCAGATTGTTTCCGGAATGAAAATCAGAATTGTTTCTGGAATGAAAATCAGAATTGTTTCCGGAATGAAAATCAGAATTGTTTCCGGAATGAAAATCAGAATTGTTTCTGGAATGAAAATCAGAATTGTTTCCGGAATGAAAATCAGAATTGTTTCCGGAATGAAAATCAGAATTGTTTCCGGAATGAAAATCAGAATTGTTTCCGGAATGAAAATCAGAATTGTTTCCGGAATGAAAATCAGAATTGTTTCCGGAATGAAAATCAGAATTGTTTCCGGAATGAAAATCAGAATTGTTTCCGGAATGAAAATCAGAATTGTTTCCGGAATGAAAATCAGAATTGTTTCTGGAATGAAAATCAGAATTGTTTCCGGAATGAAAATCAGAATTGTTTCCGGAATGAAAATCAGAATTGTTTCCGGAATGAAAATCAGATTGTTTTCGGAATGAAAATCAGAATTGTTTCTGGAATGAAAATCAGAATTGTTTCCGGAATGAAAATCAGAATTGTTCCCGGAATGAAAATCACTCCTTTTTCTTCCAAAATGTGCCTGCCACTTTACAATTTTAAATTTTGTTTTTTTGCAATATCATCGAATATAAATTTTGGATAAAAATTTCATTTTTTTTTTGTATTTTCCAATTTTTTAAAAGATTTAAATTTTTTTTAAAATTTCGATTTTCGATTGTCGAAATTTCGATATTTTAGTTTCGTTTCGATTTCGAAGCAAATTTCGATTTTTTTGAGTTTCGAACCCATCCCTGGTTGGAATTTTTTATATTTATTTTCATTCTATTCCCAATAAAAAGGAAATTCATATGCCGATCTGGAGCTCGACAACATGAGGCTCGTTCATTGCGTTCAGCCAGCCCAGAAATGAGAAAATTCTGCCAAACCGCCAATAGAAATGAAAATAATGGACTTTGGAAATTTTTAAATAATATTGTAACGCCAAAATTGTGTACAAAATCGGATGTTTGGTCGCTGGGCGTTGCATTTTGCGAAATATTCATATTCATAAATCCTACATTTTTGGATGGAATAATCAAAAAGAGCAGCGGTAAAAAACATGAAAAGAAGCCATTTGAATACATTGTCAATGCATTTTCCTACTTAAATTTGCAAGGAAATGTAGGATATAACAGCATTAGTTGGAAAATTTTGGAAAAGATTAAAAGTCAATCTTCAATTCTTTTTGATGTTCTAAAGGTTAAAATTGGGAAAATTTTTTAAATTTAATATCTAAATATTAACTCATAAATTATTTGCTTGATTATTTGAAATTTCAGGGAATCTTCAAGAAAAATGCCAATGGCCGCTTCTCAGCATCTAAAATTTCCAGTTATATTAAAGAAAGAATGAAAAATTGATTCAGATGCGATGAAAATATTATCAAATTGTTGAGAAATTGTGGGCCAAACAATTATAACAAAAAATCCCTTTTTTTAAATATTTTATTTATAACATAAAACAGACCGATTAATTGTGGCTATTTTTCCATAAATTCATTTGAATTTTATTTATTTTAAAATTATTAATGTTGAAAAATAGGAGATATTAAAGATTGTCTATATTTATTTATGAAGATCGAAATTTTGAAAAAAATAATATATTAATATGAGAAATATGTCAATAATAAATTCGGGCTCCTTCCTTCTTCCAATTGTGTCAAATCAATATTCAATAAATTCGTGAATTCGATCCGGCAAACGGTAACGGTCCTCTTCCTCGATTGCCTTGTCCACCCAATTTGCGCCCACAAATTGACCATTAAATTGCTTTTGCCATTCATTCCATTCGAAAAGAGGCTGTTCTTGGCCAGAACGCCTGAAATACGAGGAATAATAATTATTATTGATTAGATAAAATTTATTTTGTGGAAAAAATTACTGAAAATGACGAAATGACTAACGGTTTAATCTTTAATGGTTTGTCCTAGACCTCCAAACCTAATCGGATAGATTTCTATAATTTGTTCGGTTTTTGTTTCAAAACTAATTCAAAATTGGTTAGCTAAACCTAAGCGAAACCAATATCAAAAGACGCGGCTCAATTAGATCCATTGATTGGGTATATGATTTAATGGTCTAAGATAAAAATATTTTTATTTCCCTTATTGAATTTTGGCCCATTATTAATCCATTCCCAGTCTCACATTTTTCCAACGACAACATGTGTGACTTCGGCTGTCAATTCATCGCTGATCCGTCCATTTTGTTGTTCAATTTTGTGGCGCAATGAATTTCGTCCTGCTCCGTTCCCATCGATTGATTCATGCAAATGGAAAATGAAATCGGCGAACAAGTTGCCGGCCTCCACCGGTTCACAATCCAATTCGTTCAAATTCAATGCGGACAATTCATTGTAGACCTGAAAATTTGTTTATTTATTTTGTTAATGAAGTAAAATTCTTGCTGTACCTTTTCCGCCTCTTGCTCCGCTTCTTCCGCCAATTGGGCCATTGTGTCCGTGTCCGATCCATTCTCCCTCTCATTTGCTCTTCCATTTTCATTTCCGCTAAATCCTGCCGGTCCATCTTCCGCCTCCATTCCTTCTTCATTAGGTCTAATTTCCGCTGTAGATGACTCCCCTTCTTCTTCATTTTCTTCCATTGAAGTCATTTCTTCTTCCGTATTTTCCTCCCGATGAAGTTCTTCTTCATTTTGAGTTAGAATTGTGAAAAGTTGGAATGGGGCAGCCGGACTGGTGTGGATCATATCTTCCTCTTTCCTTCAATTAAAATAATTTTTAAAAAATAAAATATTTTATCAAATTTTTACCATGGCAAAAGTTTCTTTTCCTCTTTGCATCGCAACAACCATTCTCCCTTTACAATATGCACTCGATTTGCTTTAATTTGGGAACCGCAGGTCATTTTTTTGGGGTCCATTGCAATGGCAAAAACCATTTCAGCATCTAAATAATAAACATTTATTGGAAATTTTAGAAATGAATGCAAATCGCAATTACAATTACAAATTTACAATTAAAATCGAAATTACAATTTACAATTACAATCGCAATTACAATTCATAATTTCAATTTACAATCGCAATTACAAATTACAATTACAATTCGCAATTACAATTTACAATCGCAATTACAATTCATAATTACAATTTACAATCGCAATTACAAATTACAATTTACAATCGCAATTACAAATTACAAATCACAATTTACAATCGCAATTACAATTCACAATTACAAATTACAATTCACAATTACAATTTACAATCGCAATTACAATTACAATTCACAATTACTAATCACAATTACAAATCACAATTACAATTTACAATCGCAATTACAATTACAATTCACAATTACTAATCACAATTACAAATCACAATTACAATTTACAATCGCAATTACAATTACAATTCACAATTACAATTACAATTTACAATCGCAATTACAATTACAATTCACAATTACAAATTACAATTCACAATTACAATTACAAATTACAATTCACAATTACAATTTACAATCGCAATTACAATTCATAATTACAATTTACAATCGCAATTACAAATTACAATTTACAATCGCAATTACAAATTACAAATCACAATTTACAATCGCAATTACAATTCACAATTACAATTACAATTCACAATTACAATTTACAATCGCAATTACAATTCACAATTACAAATTACAATTACAATTACAAATCACAATTACAATTTACAATTGCAATTACAATTCACAATTACAAATCACAATTACAATTCACAATTACAAATTACAATTACAATTACAAATCACAATTACAATTTACAATTGCAATTACAATTCACAATTACAATTACAATTCACAATTACAATTTACAATCGCAATTACAATTCACAATTACAATTTACAATCGCAATTACAATTCACAATTACAAATTACAATTCAAAATTACAATTTACAATCGCAATTACAATTCACAATTACAAATCACAATTACAATTCACAATTACAAATTACAATTACAATTACAAATCATAATTACAATTTACAATTGCAATTACAATTCACAATTACAATTACAATTCACAATTACAATTTACAATCGCAATTACAATTCACAATTACAATTTACAATCGCAATTACAAATTACAATTCAAATTTACAAATAATAATTGTTTGAAAATCACCTACTTGGTAATGCAATTGGTGTGGCCCCAAATTGGATGAGAATTTTCTGCAAATCCTGCGTACTCACTCCGCCATTTGCATTCAGCACGCAAACTTTTTTCCCTTCCAATTGATGTCCAAAACGGCCAACCTCTGTTGTGTTCGTTTTGACCAATTCATATTCCTTTTTCAATTTCAGGTTAAGTCTTTTCTTCCGATTCAACAAAATATTCGCTTCGTGTGGATCCGATTCATTCGCAATTATTGGACGAGAGCGGAGTCGCTGAAAATTTTAATATTAAATGAATTTAAAAAAATAAATTTACTTCATCAAATTGATAAACATCCTTGAGTGAGTCAATCTCATCGATCTTAAAATTTAATTAAATTCAATCAATAATATTTATTTAAAAAACCGATTTATCATTTCGTATTGAAACAATTGAAGGGAATTGTAGCAGACCATTGCGTACACCGGAAGCGCGTACCTCAACAATCTTGGAATTGAAAATTATTTTATAAATTTGGATACTATTTTGAGGGAAATATAAAAAATGGCAAAAAGATTTCAGCGGTTTAATGGTTAGTCTATTGTCCTATATCCCTAAACCATATACTCAACCGATAGATCTCGTCGAAACTTATCGTTTGATAAGATTTGGCTTACTTAGGTTTAACCATTTAAATTAGTTTTGAACCAGAAACCATGAAATGGTTTAAACGGTTTAAAACCCTTATTTTGATCATACAATGACAAATTTTATACCAATCGATGCGTCTTGTTGAGATCTATCGATTTGTTATAGCGTATATAGTATATATTGTTTTGAGGTCTAGAACAAAGAGCCAAAATTTTTCGCCATTTCCGATTTTTTTTTTCGCCAAATTAAATACCATCCCATCCCTCCTTTAAAACCTTAATATTCTCTTTTGGCACAAATCGATCGAATTTCCCGGGTCCTCCTCCTCTTGAGCCTGGCCCTCCACCACCACCACCATCATTTCCATTTGTTTGTTGTTGGATTTCCATTCTTTTGTCCAACCATTCCGGCCTTTCTTCCAACAAATCTTCCTTTTCGCCCAGCGCCGCTCTCAGCCTTTGATAGTCCAGCGCTTTCAGTTTCGAGGTGATTCCGGCTACAATTCGGAAACGGAGCTGGTCGTCTCGGCCATTTTGTAGAGCAGCAACCAAAAATGATTTGATATGGTTGAGTTGGGCATTCTCAAAGCGGACGCCGACCACCTTAAAAATTAGTAATTATTTTAAATTTCTGTAAATACTTACGGCTAAATCCAACGTGGATTGAGCTCCATAGTCGGGTTTAATTTTGAACCAGCCATTCTTTTCCGCCCGGGCACCCGGTCGATAGAATGAATTTTGTCCTTTCACCACAATGCCCTCTTCGCCTTCTCGCATTGATTTTGTGTAGAAATTGACAAAATCTTGTCTAAATATTTAGGTTTTTTGGAATCCAATTCGAATGTGTGAAACTTACGCATTTTTGATTGAAAGTTTGGGCGAAACAAAAATAATTGAGCGATCTTCTTCTTTGAATATTCTTCCCAAAATCTCCAACCGGTCTTTTAGCGGCAAATTTGCTTTCAGTAAGCAATGACCATTGAAATAGAGAATATCAAAAACGGCTAAATTTTAAAGTGGATTAAAAATATTCAGACAGAAATTAAAACCTAAACTCCGATCAAATTGTGTGTGATTTTCGAAGAAATCCTCGTCCAAATGTTTTGGATCATAAATGTTCCCATCCGATGCCCGTTTATTCTTTCCAACTAAAATTTTCAATATTATTTATTATCATTATTGATCTTCGGTACTAATGGAGTTTGTCCCCTTATATGGGAAAGGATGGTGATGAAGAAAAAGAAGATGATGAAGAAGATGAGAGGAAGAACTGTGAGGTGATTTTCTTATTCTTCATGATTCTCATGCTTTCCCTCGTAGGGGTCAAACTCTATTAGTAGTACCGATTTTAGACTTACCAAATTCCTGCTTTTTCCTATCCCAAATCAACAATTCACAGTCGAGGACACAATCCTTCACTTCAGGTCGGAAAAATGGATGAATGCGTTTAGAGAGCAGTGTTTCATTTGTTGCGCCCATTTTGTGGGTATAATCGTTGCCATTTCGAGTGTAATATTTGTAATTGATGCCACCGTATTTGTGCACCAACAAATGTTCGCCGTCATATTTGACTTCCACATAGAATGGACGTTTGCAGCAATTGATGATCTGCACAACACAATAATGGATTAGTGATTAAATTTGGAACTTTAAAAATACTTTTGCTATGCAATACTTGTTGTAATCGAGTCGTTTAAGCAGCATTGGTCGAAATGGTTTACAAAGGAGATTGCCGGTTAAATCGCGGTGGACACCACCAACACCTCCCGCCGCTTCTTCCGTTGAAAATTGTTCGCAAATTTGCAGTAGGCTATTTCCTTCCTAAAATTCAACCAATTTAAAATCTTGTAAATTAAAAGTTGTAAAACCTTCCAAAGTGAGTCGGACCCGGGGTGGAACCATTCCATCAATGTATGAGCGCTCAAATTGCCCAGCTCCCGTTCAATGTCTCCGAGGATGATGTGGAATATCCAATGCAGTTCCTTTGTGGTGCAATGGCGGCAAAGTTTGTTCATTGCTTTTTCCTCTATAATTTTTGAATTAATATTATTCACTGCTAAAATAGCTTACGGTCCACTTTCATTATGTCCGGTTTAATGCGGTCCAAACATTCATTCACTTCAGCAATCGACAATTTTGGCGTTTCCACGTGATAATATTCACTCGATTTTGTCACCAATTTGTCAATGAGCACTTCTTTTCGATCCTCATATTTCTTGTCCAACTTTTGAACATTCAAAGCGCCAGCAACCAATACATTGAGTTTAGCCTGAAAATATTTAACAAATTATTAACAAGTTTTAGAGTGTAAAACCTCTCTAATTTGGAAATTCCGACTTTGGTCCTTGCTGGGAACGAATAGACGCATGGCCGGAAAAAATGTGTCATCCGTTCTGTGTTCTACAAATCCATCCGAATGTTCAGTAACCATCGCCTCTCGCCATTTCCGGAGAAATCTTTCGAATACAAATCGTTTCCCATCCTTTTGTTTATTTTTCATTTCCGCAAATACTTCACACAATCGATTGAACATTATTTTTTGCGCAACTGTCTGCTTTTCTTCATCCATTTTAAAATAAATTTGATTGATAATCTGCTAATGATAATGATTTAATAAAATTAGCACATTAGAAATAGAAATCAATCATTCATGATCATGATCATAGCAATAGCAGGGGCAAAGTATAACTTTATTTTATTATTTGAAGTTTTTATTTTTATGAAAAGTAAAAGCAATCATCACGGTTTTATAAAGGATGTTTGGCTTGGCATAAACGATGCGATGCCAAGTTATTAGGCCATGGTCGGCCACAACCCACAACTTCCAATTCCAACCAAAATTGGAAGGAAAGTTGGAAAGCAAGTAGCAAGGAAGAGGGAAGGAGATAAAAAATTCTATGTTTCTTTAATTTCTCAAGCATTGTGTGTTCTCTAGTCATTTTATTATCTATAGCATGCATGACTTTGTGGGTTTATATGTAGATATTTTACATAAATAACTACTACATACACTACCCTGCCTATGGCAAAAATATCTAAATCGGTCGCCATGAAATTGATGTATAAATTTGATGTTGATGTTATGTGATGTTATGTGATGTACTATTTGGCATCTTAATTATAATTAGCCAAGACCCAAGATCAGTGTCCAAGAATCGAGACTCATTTATCTATGCATTATTTAAAAAAGCTTTGTTAATAAATCCCTGAACTGGCTGAACAATTAATATCAACAACACCAATACTTAACATTCTGTTTTATGCTTATTATTTCCTTTCAATAATTATTTTAGATAATTCCGTGTTGAAAACTTATTTAAGAACCAATAATTCAATTGATCTTTTACAACATGTTTTCCATTTCAAAAATTGTTTTGCCTGCCATCGTTAAATCATTGAAACAACCAATCCGGTTTAATTATGGAGTCTCAGGTTTTCTTCTTATTCCAAACTATAATTATAAACACTTAATTATTTAGGAGCTTATGGTGTAAATCGTGGCGGAGGTTATGGCGGTGGTCGCGGCGGTTTTGATGGTGGACCACGTCGTATGGATCGATTTGGTCAAGCCGGCGCAGGACTTCAACGAATCGACTGGGGCCGAATTAAATTGCCAGAAATTGTAAAGAATTTATACGCCGAACATCCAGCCATCGCTGAACGGAATGAGGCCGAAATTCATCAATGGTTGAACGAGGGTGAATGCACACTTGAGGGGAATAACATTCCTCGCCCAATTTTCGAGTTTGGAGAAAGCGGATTTCCACGTAAATTTTATTTTCATAATGGTAATATTAATTTTTAGAACCAATAATTGATCTTCTCTACGCACATTATCAACGTCCAACGATTATTCAGGCAATTTCTTGGCCAGTTGCTCTGAGCGGCAGAGACATGATTTCCATTGCGAAAACTGGCTCTGGTAAAACACTCGGCTTTATTTTGCCAGCCATCGTCCATACTCTGAGTCAACCACCGCGTCGTCCGGGTGAAGGTCCTTCGGTCCTTGTGATGCTTCCAACTCGCGAATTGGCCATTCAAGTGGGAGAAGTTGCACGAGAATATTGCAAGATAATGCGATTGGAATTAACATGTTGCTATGGTGGCGCTCCAAAAGCAACCCAGGCAAATGATTTGCGTAAAGGTTAGCATTTTCGACTACGCTATCTCGATGGAATAATAATACCAACAATTTAAAATTAAAGGTGTAGATATTTGCATGTCCACTCCGGGCCGCATCCTTGATTTCCTTGAAGGCAATACAACCAATATGCGTCGATGCACTTTCCTTGTTTTGGATGAAGCTGATCGGATGTTGGATATGGGTTTTGAGCCGCAAATCCGCAAAATTGTTAGCCAAATTCGTGTAATCAACTAATTTATCACTTTTACCATTAATGAATTTAAATTTTAGCCGGATCGCCAAACTTTGATGTTTTCTGCCACCTGGCCAAAAGAAGTTCGCACATTGGCCTCCGATTTTCAGAATGATCCTGTGCATTTGAACGTCGGATCACTAGAAGTTTCTGCAAATCACAATATCCAACAGCATGTTGAAATCATTGATGAATTTGCCAAGCAAGGACGTTTACTTCAATTACTCGATCATATTATGCGACAGGTTAACTTATTTTTAATACTAAATGCGCTTCACTCTTCTGAAAATTGTCATAAACATTGACAAATGAATTTTGTAAGACGCAAAATTAAATTCGGGGTCAGTTTGCAATGGTCTTTATCTTATCCCCAAGAAATTTAATGTACTAAATTTTGGCCACATTAAATATCGAAATTCCTAATTTCATAAATAATATTTAGCCGGAATGCAAGACGCTTATTTTCGTTGAAACCAAGCGTAAAGCTGACGACATAACACGGAATTTGAGACGCAATGGTATATTTTTCATTGAATCGTAAGATTTTTAAACAATAAAATTTATATTAAAGGTTGGCCTGCGCTCTGCATCCATGGTGACAAAAAACAAAACGAACGTGAATGGGTTTTGGCAGGTTATTTTAAAATTCGAATATATTCTTTATTTATTTATATTCCATTTACAGAGTTTAAGGAGGGAAAAACACCCATCCTTTTGGCCACTGATGTGGCAGCCAGAGGATTAGGTACGTTTTAAAATGAGAAGACGCACGCACGCCTTATTATTAGGATTAGGGCTCAATCCAATCCAATTATCAAATATTAGTAGACATTATCCAACCAATGAATCGAAAAGATCTATTCCGAATTCACACAATTACTGTTTTTATTCCAATTAGGTATCTTCTACCCTTACCCACTTCGCCCATCCTTTATTAAAGGGATGATTTACGTGTGCACATTTTCCAGAAAGATTTGACTATATCCGCACTTTGAAGGCCCGTAGTAAAAGAATCGGGGAAATTTCCCAGAGGGAAGAATCCCAAGGATTATAAAAAATATTGATATAAAAATCGATTCAACCTCCCCGTTTAATGTTAACAATTCAGATGTGAGCGACATCAAATACGTTATCAACTACGATTATCCCAACAATTCGGAGGGTTACGTTCATCGAATTGGCCGTACTGGGCGTCAAGACAAAACAGTTAAAATTAACAACTAAAAGTCCAATTCAATTCTGCAATTTCCAGGGAACCAGCTACACATTTTTCACTCCACTGAATGCACCAAAAGCCAAGGATTTGATTAAAGTATTATTAATAAAACAAATCCTTTTTAAAAATTTTAATATTCAAGGTATTGGAGGAGGCAAAACAAATTGTGCCTGAACGCCTGCGCGAAATTGCTGGTAGCTCATTTGCGAACAAAGACAAAGGGAAGAGTGCCGTTTTCAGTGGAGGCTCAAATTCATGGGGAAATGATAATGGATTTTCAAAAGAAGCACCACATTGGTAATGCGGCACAGACGGAATGAAGAAAATAATCGGATTTAAATGAATACTTTGATGTACCGAATTGATCAGAATTTCTTTGGTCTACATTTCAATCGTTAATTAAATTTTGTTGTTTTCCTTTCCCTATAAGAGAAATATCCAATACTCTCTATTTTAAATTATGTTAGTTTGCACTTTGCATCCCACTTTTATAAAATCTGCACTTCTGGTTTTTAAAATTATCATAAATAAATGAGACGACTAATGATGATGTATAATTTGCCAATCTCTCGGTACTTTACCAAATTTCCTACGAGATTGAAAAAGATAGTGCCTAATATCCGATAGATTTAAATATTATTTTTAAAAATCTTAAATTCTGAGAATGTTGAAAATATGGCTTCATATCATTTCATAAAATAATTAATAATAACATAAAATTGAAGCAAAATGGACGCTATTTTTGCTGGAAAGTTTAGGATCCGTTATGTTTAAATCTTAAATGTATTTAATAATATTTATAAAGAAGATAAATCATTCAAAAAGAGGATGAATATTAATTTATTCATAAAATCATTGTATTTACTTAGTAATTTTGTGTAATTATCTTTATTTATTGTAAAAACGTATGGAATAATATTTTTTCTACTAGCTATTTGATTTTTTTCTACTAGCTAGTTTGAAGAGATTTTTTTCTACTAGCTATTTGATTTTTTTCTACTAGCTAGTTTGAAGAGATTTTTTTCTACTAGCTATTTGATTTTTTTCTACTAGCTAGTGAGATATTTTGTCTTTCACGTTATAAATAATAGGAAATGGTTTGTAATATGGAAATATGGATAAATTAGGCTTAATTAAGGCCAAAATGGATAAAAAGGAGGTGCGCGGGATATATTAGGATTAAGTTGGATATAGGGGATTAAGCCCCATATGGATGGAAAATGCCCCGGAAGGCCAATGGAAGGTCGGGGAAGTGTAACAGAGGCCCGGAGAGTGCGCGGGATTACGCCGGATATAGGGGGATTAAGGTGGATTAAGGTTGATATAAGGAGGATTAAGCTTAGTTAGGGGCTAGGGATTAGGGTTATGGTTAGGGGCGGCATGGGATCTAGGGGCTAGGGGTTTAGGGGTTCGGAGCGCGAGGGATATAGCCAGATATAAGGGGATTAAGGTGGATATAGGAGGATTAAGCCGGATTAAGTTTAGTTATGGACTAGGGATTAGGGTTATGGGTTCGGAGCATAGGAATCTCGCGAAGCTGGAAGCAAAACAGCCTAAAACAAAACTTATCCCCATATATTTGGGGCTTAAACGGCTTAATCCCCATATATCCATCTTAATCCCCCTATATCCGGCGTAATCCCGCGCACTCTCCGGGCCTCTGTTACACTTCCCCGACCTTCCATTGGCCTTCCGGGGCATTTTCCATCCATATGGGGCTTAATCCCCTATATCCAACTTAATCCTAATATATCCCGCGCACCTCCTTTTTATCCATTTTGGCCTTAATTAAGCCTAATTTATCCATATTTCCATATTACAAACCTTTTCCTATTATTTATAACGTGAAAGACAAAATATCTCACTAGCTAGTAGAAAAAATCAAATAGCTAGTAGAAAAAATACGTATCCAAAACGTTTCTAGAAAATAAATTAACCAGGGAAAAAATTCTTTTCACTAAATTTTCAGAGTTATTTTTTTGGCCAAAAAAAGGAAAAAATATTAATATAATTAAATATTAATTTTTTAAAATTAGAAATTATACTCTCTACAAAATTCCAAAAATAAAATATTTAGGTCTTACCCGGATTCGAACCGGGGTCACGAGATTCAGAGTCTCGAGTGCTAACCACTACACCATAAGACCGCTTATAAAACATTTAAATTTAATAACTTTAATAATTCTATAAAGATAATTTTTCATTAATATTTTAATAAAATTACAAAAATATATTAATTGTATTAAAATAGAATTATTTTATATCAATCTAGAACCTACTAGAGTAAATTTAAAGGTCAATTATAATTAATTTCTCCGTTCTAATTTCAATCTGCTTTTGATTAAACCGCGGTTTAATATATAATTTTAAGGAAACACATTTATAAACTACAAACCGAAATCGAATCTCTCTATCAAAAATAGAAACGCTCCCAGAGACGAAAATTGCAGACAGGCCAGCAATGATAATTTTTTGTTGGATTTTTTGGCCATAAAAAAGTGGAAAGAGCCGAAAAAATGCCCTTTTATTGATTTCTGGAGGATGCGCGCGTTTTTTGGTGCTGTGAATTGCCTCCTTCCTCAATTTAGCGAATCTCCAATAATGTGAAATTTTTAGCCGAAAGCCAGCACCGTTCCCAAAACCGGTATTTTTCGATTTTCAAAACATTGTACTTCTTAAGTTGAAAATTCACTTTTCTGGATTTCAAATATTTCCGATTCTACGGCAACACATAAAAATATTATTAACAAAAATGGAAGGGAGGTAAAAATGGATAGCAGGCCTAAAACTCCACTCCATATACCATACACAAGCACACGCAGATTCCATCTGCTGGTTCTGATTTGCAAATTTTGTATTGATTTAAAATTGCTCAAATTCGAGTAAAATCCTCATTCCATTTTGAGAAATCCATCCATTTACATATTTATCAAAAACTAAAACAATTTTGCCCAATGCTTTCATTAATATTACAATTTGGATGGAATTTCGCACTCTTCTTCTTAATTCTTTTGATTCATTTTGGTTGGTTTTTCTTAATGGGAGTCATTTAATTTTGGCAACAAAAACACTAAATTTGGCAAAAATTTTTCGTGTCGAAAAATAAGAAATCTTTGAGGCCATATAGCTTGGCCAAATCAGACTTCTTTAAGATTCCCTAGCCCTTAGCTCTTAGCCCCTAATCCCATGCCTGCTCTGAACCCTAACCCTAGCCCTAACCCCTAGTTATGGCCAAGATATATGGCCTCAAAAATATAATATTTTTCGACACGAAAGATTGTTGCCAAATTCAGTGTTTTTGTTGCCAAATTAATATTATCTCTTTTCTTAATTCCGTTTAATAAGTCCGAATATATACCGAAAAATATGAATAAATTTCTATTAATTCTTTTTCAAATAACAAAAATAATCGAAAAAATAAAGGAACTCATAATCGAAATTTATATGCTAATTTTATCAAGACTCATTTTTGAATTTTATTATAATAAAGTACTCTTAGTTTACAGTAATTTGTGTTCGGAAATTCTTCCCGCTCCACTGACACTGTGGAAATAACTTTTTTTGAACCTTTTTACAATTCCTAATATTTCAACATTCATCGGTCAGAAATTTCTCTCTCACGGCCATCTGGGGCCAAGTTAATTAGCTTTTTTTTACATTTCGTCCAGTTCCTTCTGGCATTCATTTAAAAGCCTGTAGGTAGATTGACGTTAATCGCTAATCAAAATAATTGGGTAGATAAAGATAAAAAGGGAAATTGAATGCACATCTCGTTGAATTTTGCCTTTTTAGGTCTAAAGCCAATCTTTAAGCGATTAAATTAGCAAATATATCCATAATAAATAATTAAATTTTAGCGAATTCTGAACTCAAGCAACAATCACTGGACCAAATCTCTGATGCTTTGAACAGTGGGAAACTGCAAAAATGTGGCCATCAAACAAATGGCAACAAAAATGAGGAGGAGGTAAAAGAATGCGAAACGGTTCGAAACGCATTTCACTGGCTTCTTGACCTGAAGAGTAGGGACAAAAAGGAGGAAAATGGCCAAATCAAAAAAGAAATTGATCAATTATTTGTGGAAAAATACAATTTAGTTGGGATAAGCAAAGAAAAAGTGAAAAAGAGAAGCTTCCAAAACCAATTGAATGGTTTACAGGGAGTGAATTTAATTGGAATGAAATTTGGAGAAGATTCAAAAGTGGCGAAGAAATTAGAGAAATTTGCAAAAACCCTTCAACAAATGGATGAACAATGCTTGGGGACAGATTTGGTTGTGTTCACAAAGGCAATGATGTTGCTGCCAAAAGTAAGAATGAAGAGGGAGAGCGGAGAGGAAAAATAAAATTCAGAAATTCAATTACAAATATTGCACATGTTAAAAATTAGGGGCATCAATGATAACAAATTAAATTTTATTATTGCATAGGTAATTCTGGCTACCCAAGAAAAAAATGTAGCCTCAGTTAATTTTATTTTACCAATGAAAAATAAATCACTGATGAGCAATAAATGACCACATCAATTAAGATTTGTGACAAATTCATCAGAGATTTTCGTTGTTTTAAAGTAAAATTAATAAATTATTTCTCTGTCCAATTAAAAATAAAATATTTTTCTCGTAACAATTTATTTATAAAAAATTAATGGCAAATGAAAAAGCAGAGAATAAATTATATTAAAATTTTATAATTATTCTTATTAAAAGATTAAACAAAATTTACACTAAATGACAAAGTCGATTTTAAACGGGGATTTTTGCACTCATCTTCAAATTTCGGATTTCGGGTTGCTCTTTTGGCTATTTTTACCTGTTTTTGATCGATTTTATAAAACCGAAACCTACGGAAGATAATAATTCGATATTTTTCAAAACGAAAAATATTTTTCGAAATTTAAGTTAAAAATTGCTGATGATGTAATAAATGATAAAAGTATGGAAGAGGGACAAAATGATGCGAAAAATAAAAGGAATAAAAAACGATTAATTCGATTGCGAAAAGCAATAAGCATTTTTGCCAAACCATCACATCGACGTTCAAAACGATGCAGTGTTTGCATATTTGCTTGCTGTTGCTTTGCTGAAATGAACAAAATCTTTGAAAAATGCTTCCCAAACAATTAAAAACATTTTTTAAGAGGAGGAAAAGAATGGCAAAAATGCATAAATTCAATTGGAAAAAGAAAGAAAGAAAATCATCAGTATGGATTAAATCTGTATTCAATGTTCTTTCTTGAATGTTTGTTGAAAAATTTTATAAATATAAAATTCACTTTTTGTGACATTTCACTCTCTTATCATACCGCTGAATCAGCCATACTAGAAATTTTATTGTCCAATCAAATAAATAAATTTTTGAATCGTAAACTTCAAATTTTGTAGTTCAAAAATAAAATGAGGCTGGTCATTGAATGGGACCAAAACCAAATGACATCAAAAGTAGAATGCTTTAACTTTATTCGATTAATGAACGTTACAAATACAAAATAAAAGATAAGCAAATTTGTGAGGTAAATATTGAAAGCACATAAAATCAGTGTTGAAATAATTGTCCAATTAGTGAAAATGAAAGATTTTCTATCAATATAAAAGAAAATTAGGTACCCATTAAATTCTTTTTACAGATAATCCTTCAAGAATTCTTCGGCACTTATCCTTAAATGATTTTTCGGCTTGCCATCTTCACCGTTCTTTTCCTTTCCTTCGTCAGTGGTATCATCAACAGCATCGTTCTGTCTGTCATCTTCATCGTTCTCTTCCTCTTCCTTATTGACATTAGCTTCATCTTTTGGTTCATCATCTACCCGGTTCTTAATAATCCAAGGTATGCGATTTCTTCTATAATAATTCGACAAAATAATCGATCTTAAAGTTAAAGGACTATAATATTCTTGATTTTTCAATATTAAATTTGCCCAGGCAATATATTCTCTTTGTTTGCCATTGCCATCTTCATCATTCTCTTCCTCTTTCATTTTGGCATTTGCTTCATCTTTCGGTTTGGCTTCGTCCTCCTTCTTATTATTAATAATTTCCTTAAATTAAAAGCATTTTTAAGAGGATTATTAAATTTAACGGTGCTAGGTTGATTCCCGAATAGTGCAAATGTGGACTTTTTTGACTTCTAATAAATCAGAAACCGGTTTTAGACCCTACAAACCTTATATCATTTTGTAGATCTCATCAAGGCGCATCGAATGGTATATAATATGTTTACAAAATTAAATAGTTTAAAACCAAAAACTTAAAAATATGGTTTAAACGGTTTAACTATTAACTTTTTAGCTTAAAACTGACATTTTATATACCATTCGATGCGCCTTGATGAGATCTACAAAATGGTATAAGGTTTGTAGGGCCTAAAATGGTTTCTGATTTATTATAAGTCGAAAAAGTCCACATTTGCACTATTTGGGAATCGCCCATATTTGCACGATCTTTTGCTTGTTCGAGAATTGACCCCGTACGAATTTAACAAATAAAATATTAAAAAGCTATGCTATTTTTAAAAAAACTGATAAATACTTTAAAATATGATATTATCTAGACAGTATCAAAGTGAATTATTTAATTATAATTGTTATTTTGGTTTTTTTAATCTAATGACAAAGTAATTTCGAACGAAATCAAAATCGGTTTAAAATGTTTTTAATTTTTTAGACTGGAGCGAGAATTTAAAAGAAAAAATAATTTTTAGTAAAAAATTTTTATTCAGAAATAAATTAAAATGGTAAATTGTTGTGCAAAATAATAAGTGAATAATCAAAATAGTAAATGTCCAAATTGTTTTTGCAAAAATAGAATTAATAATCAAAATCGTAAATAGTCAAATTGTGGTGTAAAAATAAGAGTTTTTCCACATTTTCCACCAATATTTTCTTTCTCAGATTGGTTAAAATTTGTCCGACCGTAGAAAAGAGTCGCTCACTTTCAGCGGAAGTTGCCGGTGCTGAGAAATATTTATGAGCCAATTTGCACAGCAATGGCCATTTGATGGCATTTTCCCCGGACCAATATATGAATGGATCTCCTCCAATGGGAATCTTTTTCATTTTTGGATCCAAATAATCGTAAACCTATGAAAATTATCTAATTTGATTTTAATGAACAAAAAAAACTTCATCCTAAAAGTTTTCCTTTGAATTTCAATTTAAAAATTAGCAACAAACCTTTATTTTCCCATATATTTCTGGTAACATTTTTTGGGTAAAATAAAAACGGCTAGGAATTTTGTATTTTGGTTGAAGATTTTGAATAAGCCTTTGAAAACCGGCATTTTCAACCACGGAGAAAGGCTGTAGATCAACCAACAGCAATAAATTCCATAATATTTTTGTTTATCTCCATCGTTTTTTCGCCATTTTGTTCACATGGGCCTTATATTTTAAAAATTAATTGTAAAAAAACCAAATTGAAAATACTCTTCGCTCCCAACATTCGAGCAACATCTTGTTCTTTTATTATTTTCTTTATTGTCATTTCATCGGCTTCTTCTGCTCTTTCTGTTTCAATATTATTGGACGTGCCTTGAACCGATTGGGAAAATAGTCTTTTAAAGTTCCAGTTTGAGGTTTTTGATTCTTCTCTCTTTCTGCTTCCACTTTGGCCAAATATTCTTTGTATTCTTTTTCATGTTTTTTTAGATGTTTAATAAGTGTTGTTGTTGGAGCAGATGGACGATGGTCGATTTTATATTCACAATTTTTGCAATAAGCAATACCAGCTTCCTTCTTAAAATAATCCCAAACTTTTGACATTTTAATTGCTCTAAAAAAGATTTAATTTTAATTAAAAATAGATGAAATAAAAATTAAAAGATATAAAAATAAAATAAAAAGATATTTTGCTTTTATTTGCACTGGAAAATCAATATTTTTATAAAAAATGGGATAGAGAAGGGTCCCCCCTTCACTTTTCTTGTCTCGCCAAAATTCTCGTTTCGGGGGTCAAAAAACGAGAACGAGACCACGAGACGAAATGACCCCTAAAACATGAGAATTCCGAGGCCGAGTCGAGACGAAACGAGACGAATCAACACCCCTGGTAAATAACAATCCCATGAAATCATTGGGATTTACCAACAAAACACTTGGTACCACAATAGTAAAAGACAACCATTAATTTCGTTGGAATCTACCAATGAATTGCCCTTTTAGTTGGTAGCTACCAACGATTTACTACCAACAATTTATTAAATCCTGCAGTACCAAAGCTTTTTTCATTGGTACAAAATCATTGGTAATTACCAAAGAAATTTCGTTGGTACGCTTTTTTACTACGATGGTAAAAAATGCTTGGTATCTGCCAAAGATATCGTTGGTAAATGCCAATGAAATGGTTGGTATGACTTTTACTACGTGGTATTGGTAGGTACCAATGAAATGGTTGGTAGGTACCGACCAATGGGAGTCTTTTACTACCGCCTCTGAATGAGAATGGAAAAAAATGCAATAAAAATAATTAATGAATGGAAAAAATTATAATAAATAAGAGGAAAATTAAATTATACTCAAAGAAGGCCGCTTTATATTTATATTACTAAAAGTAAAAAATTATTATAATTTCTCAAAATCTTAAATAATAATTGTCATGATAATTTGAAAAAATAATAATTAATAAAAATTAATAATTTTAAAAATGGATTAATCGTTAGAAAATGGATTCAATTACAATAATTCCACAATAAAGAGAATTTTATCAAATTATTTTGATATATAAGTAATTTATTGATTATTATTTTCCACTAATTCTCTCCCGAATAATTGACCCCTTTAATGAAGGATTCATTCGGGGAATTGAGGCTGGCAAAACTTGGACAATTGCAACACTATTATTGCCACCTTGTTGTTGATGTCCATGCTGAAATCTGGCCATAAAATTGTAATAAAAACGCTTCAATTCCGTCTTCATAAATGGTCTATATTCTGATCTGAAATAATAAAAAAAATAATTATAAAAATTTTATTTAATTCTCTAACTTGCTGCAAATAAACAAAATTGGACCATTCAAAACGCCAGAAAGGCGTATGGTGAGTCCAACAAAATTGGCAATGATTATTGCTTGAAATATTGGAATTTTAAGCGGCGAAATGATGAATATTGGAAAAAACATAGGAATTAGCCAACAGAAAAAATTGGCCAATGTGATTATGGAAAAGGATCGCATAATGGCAATCGAATTAGAATTATTATAGCCAACTAAAAATTAAAGAAAAAATTAATGAAATATGAAGAAAACTTCTATTTTATATACTTCTAATCAGAAACCACATTAGAATGTAGCAAATCATTGTAGAAATATTTATGACAATGCCATGATTTGAAAAAGCATGTATTTCATAATTTGAAAAAATTTTATCGTCAAGTTTTGGAAAAAAATCATTCATCTGGCATAAAACCAACCTAAATCAAATAAATATTATATTCAAATAATAAAAAAGATATTATATTAAATATTAATATAAGAATAGGACTGCAAATAATTTTTGTAATTAAATAACTTTGCGGTGCATTATTAATGTTGAATAAATAAAACTAAATAAAATATATTTCTAATTTATTTCTAATTTAATATGAAGCCATATTGATCTTTTATAGCAATGTTTCATTATTTATCATTTTGATGATTTATGTTACTAATATTCCATTATTTTTAAAAATATTTTTATTTCAGTCCAATCACACTATTTAAAATCATGATTTTATATTTCATTTTTCGTAACGAATTTTTTTAAAAATATTTTACTGAATTGGAACTTTACTACTATATCATAATTTTAACGAATATGTAATATTGATATGACAATATATTTATCATATTTATATTATATAATTTTCTATGTTTGCTATAATTATTATAATAATAATAAATAAGTTATTTTGAATTTTTTAGAAAAAATATTATTTTACACCTATCTTGATGTTGTAACATATATCGGAAATTAATTTGATCAATATAAAGGGAATGGATCATGCAAATAAAAATGTAAACAAATATCGCAATTCGCCGAGAAAAATTTGAAATAAATCGATTTTTATACCAAATTGGAAAGAGTAAACATAATAAACGATCCATTGCAATGGCAAAAAGCAATTGATAAACCATTGTTAATGAGAATAAATCCCACCAATCAAGAAGGAAACACTTAAGTACTGAAATTGGCCAAAGAGCCAAATGGTGTAAAAATGGTATAAAATTTGTCACTGCGCTGATCATATCGAAAAAGCATATTGTAGCCATTAAAGGTCCGTAAATTCGTTTCCGTAGTTTTCTAAAAATGTATTATTTTTTTATTTTTTGATAATATTTACGTGTATTTTGCTATTATAAAAATGACAAAAAAATTCATGGGAAATCCGATGAGTCCAATTAAAAATTGCGTAGCAGTATATATTCGCATCCAGAAGAGAAAAAATTCAGCCTGTTCATTGGATAAACCCTTGTAAATCATTAATAATTTGAATATAAATTAAAAATGATTAAATTTACATAAAAGAATGTTCCTTCCAATTTGTCCAGCCGAATTTGGCCATTCTCATCATAGATCGATTCCATTTTGAAATAGTAACTATGTTTTGATAATTGAAAATGAGGAACAAATTTTATTCTTTAGGAATAAAATAAAATTTGAGAAGCAGATGGATAAAAATTAAAAAACAATTTTTTTAATGCTGATACTTACTATCGTAAATAAATATTTTTCTTCGCAATTCAATTTTATATATTTATCTCAGATTCATTAAAATTTCACGCTTATTTATTTGATGAGCTCTTTTTTTCTATCCATTATTCCGGAAACAAAAATTATTCAGGCATGAAAAAAAGAATACTCATTAAAAAAGCAAATATTTTTATTTCAGACATTTGATAGTACATTATGTATGATTTGTGATATTTCATCTTTGTTGATGTCAATCGTAAAAAAATTATGTTAAACACACTTAAATAGCAACAAAACGAAAAACATTTTTTCGGAAAAAAAATTTTTTTCCGGATTATATATTATTTCCGAATTGAGAAAATGCATTTTTCTAAAGACATTTTATTCCGAATGATTCCTGAAATTATTTAATGCTTAAAAATTGCTCATCAAATGACAATGGTAGATTAACATTAGAAAATTGTTGAACTGAATGAATTGGAAATTCGCCCTAGGCAATATTTGATTATTAAGTTAATCCATCCAATATAGAATAATTGTTTGGGCTTTGGGCCAGCGGTCTTTTCATACAATATAGCAGAGCAGACAATGAATTTATTTTGGATAATATAATATCAGGAGTCGTTTTTGACTTAAATAAAATATGTGGATCGAGCATTGTTTAAAATGCTTATAATGAGGAAAAGAATGGTCTATTTTGTGAGTTTCAACCAGTGTTGTCCAATCCAAACGTCCTCATCTCGTCTTAAAAAAAGGCGAAAGACGAGACGAATGACGAGGGGATAAAAAAGGCCAAAACGAGGACGAGACGAATGACGAAAAATTTGATATTTGGACAACACTGGATTCAACAGCAAAAGATAACTGATGGACAATGAAACGGAATGAGGCAAATACATCAATCACAAATTTTTATTCATCTCTGACGAACTAAATTTGGATGAATAGGTAAATGTGAGAGCGGCAATTATGAAAAAATGATCGAATAAATAGCCTCAGGCAAAATATTTTGAATTTATAATTGCATTTGAGCAATTTTGGATGGAAATGGAATATTGGGAAGAAGACAGTAGCAGTAGGGGATTGGGCAGAGAATGGAATCATCAATGTCCCCATCGAAGATCGAATGAATATTAAAAAAATAAATGAATGGAAAAATTACTCTGTTCAATATTTTTGAATATTATAGGGTCATTTTGATATTTTCAATTCCATTCATTTTTTATGGTTACAATTTTTTTTCTCGCAGAAAAAATTTCTTCTTTTGTAGACAAAAATATTTTTTGCATCAAAAATAGTTTTCGATTTCTAATAAATCAGAAACGGGTTTTAGACCCTACAAACCTTAACCATTTTGTAGATCTCATCAAGACGAATCGAATGGTCTATAAAATGTCAGATTTTGACCAAATTAAAATGTTTAAAATCAAAAACAAGAAATAATTGATTTAATTCGCTCAATTTCGATCTAAAATAAGAAATTTTTATGTCAAAGACGCTTCTATCTCGATGACATCGACAAATTGGTATAAAATTTTTAGGGCTTAAAACCTCTTTCTGATTTATTAGAATTAGAAGTCAAAAAGCTATCTTGTCTGCAAAAAAAAAGCATTTTTGTCGGCAAAAGAAAAAATTTCTAATACAAAAAATCTTTTCCAATTTTTTAAATATTTTTTAGAAATAAAAATTTAAATAAAATGGAATTCCCAATAAACTTAAAGACAACTTATGGAATATCCAAAGTTCAGGTTTAAATTAAATTATAAAAGTTTTCATGGAATTTATATAAAATTTATAGTTTTCACCGTTTGATATCACTCATCCTTTATTGGCCGTTTCTACTTGGGATGCTTTCGTAAAGATTTTTGATGTAACAAATCCTGCCGCTCCCATGGAAATGCGAACTTATTTTCATACAAAATCCGTCCTTTCATGCACATTTATGGTGAGAAGATAATCAGGCTCAATTGCAGTTTAGCCGACTTTTAGTCCTTTAAACCGTTTAAGCGACCATTGAAAAGCTTAGGCGAAAATTCGCCCATTAAGGGACCAATGCTAATTTTAAGTAAGCTTAAGACTATCAACGCTAAAATTAGTCCCAAAAATTTTGATGGGGATGACCTTTCCCTAAACCTGACCTAGTCTTGCCTAAACCCCTGCTCTGAGTATTGAAATGGCAAAATTTGCTGCTTAATTTTAAAAAATAAATTTCAAATTAATATTAGGGTAGGTTCGGAATGTGTTAGGGTTTAAATTTCATAGCAGGAGGGACATTTTTTTTGTAGTAAATGGTTTCCTTTGATGAATTTTGCCTTAAATCTTCCATTCATTTACATGAAATATTATTTTGGTTTTTACTGACGAATTTTCATTAAGTTGAAAAGTCGCCTAAACTTTTCATTGGTCGCTTAAACAGTGAAAGTTCGGGTAAACTGCAATTGAGCCGAAAATCACATTTAGAATTATAAGATATTAAATATTCATTAAGGATTCTTCTAGAGTAGTGAGTGGTGGTTTGGATGAATTGGTGAAAGTTTATGATTTGGAATCAGGAAAAGGTTTTAAAAAGCATTTAAAATGTTTAATGTTTATTAATCTATTTTTTATTAAAGAAACCGTGATGGGTCAACACGGAGCTGCTGTCCGATGCATGGAATTTTGCAGTGCACAGCGTGTCACAGTTTCTGGGGGATGGGATTATCAACTCAAAGTAAAATTCAATATTTGATTATTGGCTGGAAATTGATATCAAAATTCTTTTCGAATTAGAATAGTTTTAAACCCTATAAAACAATTTTTTTACCATTTTTTTAGTTGATTTTCTTGAACATTTTTTGTCAATATCCATCTATATACGTCAATATTTTGGCCATTTTCGTCAATATATTGAAAAGCTTTGAAAAATTTTGGAAAAATTTTACCAATTTCTTGAAAAATTTAAGGAAAAAGTTCATGTTGTAATTTTTTGAAAAAAATAATGAAAAATTGATTTTAGAAAATTTTTAATTGATGTGTATAAATATTTTTGGAGATGGATTTTAAAATTATATAAATAAAAAGCTTCGAACGAAATGTGAAAAATTTGGGGTTGTGAGTACTTGGAAAAAATTTTCGAAATTTTTGATAAGCGTTTTTTTAAAATTTTTTCATCAATATTATGCGAATTTTATAATTAATATCAATATTTTACTAATTTTATACTAATATATTATGCCTATATTTTGTGATTTTATATCAATATAAAACCCAGCCCTAATAATTAATTACTTCTAAAAATATTTGAAATTCAGCTTTGGGACAGCCGTGCCTTGATGCCGGCGGTTAGTGAAGTGGATTGCGGCGACAAAATCTATGCATTGGATTTGGTCGACAATAGAGCAGTAGTTGGCACAAAAGACAAACGGGTGTTGGTATGGGATGTGAGAAGCATGAAAGTACCCCTGCAAACGCGTGAATCACCATTGAAGGTATTAGAGAAATATTTATCCAAACAAAATATATTCTAAATATTTGATTTTTGTCATTAAAACAATTAATTTAAAAAATATTTTTTAATTCAGTTTCAAACTCGCTCAATCAAATGCTTTCCATCCGGTGAGGCATTCATTCTTGCCTCCATTGAGGGTCGAGTTGCAATTGAATATTTTGACACGAGCCCGGAAATACAAAAGGAAAAGGTTCTGACTTCTCTGATATTTAATTATCATTATCAATAATAGTTAGTGCTGGGATTTATATTGTTATAAAATCGCGAAATATAGTCATAAAATATCCAGATAACAGAAAAATATTGATAAAAAAGGCAAAATATTGAGGAAAATTTTTTAAAAACACTATATTTTATCAAAAATTTTGGAAAAAATTTTTTTCTCTATTCCGAGTCATAAAATATAATTTCGAAATTTTTATTCATATAATTTTAAAATCTATTCCCAAAAAAATTTTATGCGCATCAATAAATTTTTAAAAATTTTCCAAATCAATTTTTTTCAAAAAATTACAAAATTAACTTTTTTCCATAGACTTTTCAAGAAATTTGTAAAATTTTTTCGTTAAATTTCCAAAATTTTTCAAAAAAATTCTATTTAAAAATATAAACTTTAATAAAATTCTTCCAAAATTTTCAAAATATTGACAAAAATAATCAAAAATGCCGAAATATTGATATACAAAAATATGAACATTGACATAAAAGTTCATTTAAATCAGCAAAAACAGTGATAAAAAAATATATTTTATATGGGTTTTTCAAGCTATTTTAGGATCGCAAACAAAATATTGATATCAATATAAATTCCAGCCCTAATAATTACGAATAATAAATTCATTAAAATATATTTATTATTCACAGTATTCATTCAAATGTCATCGAGCCAGAAATGAGATGGGCGAGCTCATTTATTCAGTTAATGCCATCGCCTTTCATCCCCAGCATAGAACATTTGCCACCGGCGGAAGTGATGCCATTGTAAATATGTGGGACCCAGTGAATCGCAAAAGACTAATCCAGTTCAGAAAGTCAGTGTGTGTTCCATTTAAATATTGTTTAATATTTTTTAGCGATAAAATAATTTTTGACTTATTTTTAATAAATCAGAAACGGGTTTTGGACTCTACAAATTTTATAATACCATTTGCGGATCTCATCGAGATGCGCCGAATAGTATAAAAAAATATTATATGCCCAAAATCAAAGAATTAAATTGTTTATAAACCATTTTCCAGTTTTTTTAGTTTTAAACTCTTAAATTTTTGGCCAAAATCGGCATTTTATATACCAATCAATTCGTCTTGAATCTCGACGAGATAAACAAATTGGTATAAGGTTTATTGTGTCTAAAACCGGTTTCTGATTAGAGATCAAAAATTAAATTTTAGCTAAAAAAGCATTTTTTGGAAAAAATAATATTCATATTAAATCATCGTTTTTAAGGTTTGCCACATCAATTGTCAGCTTATCTTTTTCACCCGATGGAGATATGTTGGCCATCGCATCCACCTATATATACGAAGAGGAAATCCACCCAACACCCATTCCGGAAAGTGCATTGGTCTTACGAAAAATGACCGAAATTGAAGTTCGAGCAAAATAATTGCTGATGGGAAAATTTCACATTATCTTTTTATTTATAGAAATCTCCTTTAATTGTTTTCTTTTTAAATTTTTCTTTTCGTTTAAGTTATTGCCATTTTTTGATTATCATTATTAATATTTTTTCCATTTTTATTCTGATAAAATTTTGGCAAGCCATCATTTTTGTTGGTGGTTTAATAAAAAAGGAAGGATATTCCCGGAAAGAGCAAAGAGCAATATCCAATTCATCCTATAATTGATAAGTACAAAAATGATTGTAAGAAAGATTTGATTGTTTTATCTCTAAATGGTTGATACATTTCGAGAATGAGATAATATTAATTTGGCAAAAAAATACTGAATTTGGCAAAAATCTTTCGTGTCGAAAAATATTAAATTTTTGAAGCCAAATAACTTGGCCATAACTAGGGGTTTAGGGCTAAGGTTAGGTTCAGGGCAGGCATGGGAAATGGGATAAGGGGCTAAGGGCTAGGGAATCTTAAAGAAGTCTGATTTGGCCAAGTTATATGGCCTCAAAAACATATTATTTTTCGACACGAAAGATTTTTGCCAAATTCAGTATTTTTTTTGCCAAATTAAATGACTCCCTTTCGAGAATTTATTACAAAAACACAAATGATGATTGAGAAATATTTAAAATGGCAAAAAAAATTGAAAATGGCGAAAAGTCTTTAAGGTATATCCAAAATCGGCAAATAATATACTGGATAGTGCAGGTCAAGACGCATGGATTGGTATATAGTAATTTGTCATGGTTTAATTGGTTTTGAACCAAAACCCATAAAATAGTTTAAGTGGTTTAAAACCCTTAATTTTGATCAAACCACGGCAAAATATATACCAATCGACGCGTCTTGACGAGATCTATCGAATGAGTTTATGTTTTGGGGGTCTAGGACAAACCATTAAACCGTTATAATCTTTTCGCCATTTTCAATACACTTTTCGATATTTTCAGTTTTTTTTCGCCAAATTAAATACCACATCCATTTAATATTATCTCTTAATGAATTCTTGGAAATTGTATTTCAAAATATTAAAAGAGAATTTAAATTTTGGATGTTCTTGTTGATGTCAAAAATAAAATTAAATTTTTGAACTCAATTAAAATTAAATTGAAATTCCATCCTTCTTTAACCAAAAATCCATTGTTTTTTAAACTCTATTTTTTATTCATTCCCAACTGCCGGCTGTTTTCTGCCGTTCCTCATTCAACTTTTGGTATGTTCAAAAAGCAGAAAAGCAGCTGTTTCTTGTTTCTTCCATTTTTCCATAAATTTTCTTTATTTTCGCTGGAAGAAGGAAAATCCTCATTTAATTTTATTTTGACGCCGAATAGTGGCTATGGCCTGTGGCTTCCTACGCCTGAAGCATTTTTTGACCAAAAAATACACAAATATTTTCGTCCAAATTTTTTAATCAGAAATTATTGTTCCTAAATTTTATAGTTTTTTTTAAAGAAATTATATTTAATTTTCAAAATCATTTGGTCATATTTTCAATTATTTGTGATAAAAAATTTTAAAAAATTTAAATATAATTTTTTTCCATGGATTTTTTCATTTAGGCAATTTTTTAAATTTTGAAAAATTATCAACATATTTTTCTTATTATTAAAGCTTAATTAAGCAAAGTTTTTTGACCATAAGAAGCCAATTGAAATGAAAAACTAGTTTTGAGAAAATAATAAAAAAATTATTAATAATAAATTAATTTTTAAATTTTAAATTTTGAAGATTAAAATTTTTTTAATATTTAAAATTATATCGATTATTCCCCATAATTTATTCATTTACATATATACTAAAAAAGATTTTTATAGGTCACAAAAAGTGCATAACAATTTTCCATGAACAATTACCAAATAATTAGCAAATATTTTTTATTCATAATTTCGAATTTATTGGAAAATAATTTTAAAAAATTCATAATTACATAGAATTCACTGTTGAATTCACATATGCAATTGAAAATCCCTTTAATTAGCGGTCAATTCATTCGACTGAACAATTCATCAAATTCTCTTCTTTATCCTTTTAGTAGATAGTGGCCAAAAATTATTTTGCCTATTTCCCATTTTAATAAAAATGGATGCATTTTCGCATCATTTTAAAACAAATCCCATGCCATTTATTCCCCACAAATGATCATGCGCGAGTCCATAAAAAAGTCCATAATTTGTCAACCATTATAATCCCTATGGCCTAATTTGTTGTGCATAAATTTTTAAAAAGCCTTAGTTTACTTTGTCAATGGCTAAAGTGTTTGCGTCATTAAACAAAAATGGCAGTAAAATTTTTAAAAATTCCTGGAAAATAAAGTTAAACTTTGCCAATAAAATGGCAAATGCCAGCCCTTTCAAAATCCATAGAAAATAAAAATAATTATCATTCATATAAAACAAAATTAAAATGAAAATCGCCTCCGTTTTTGAATTAGCAGTGTTTGTATCATTAGGCAAAAATTGGCAGTAAAATTTTTAAAAATTCCCAGAATATAAAGTTTACCAATAAATTAGCATTGGCAGGTTCACCTTTGACTTACTTTTCAAAATCCATTAAAAAATAAAAATTAAATGATTCATAAATATTAAAATAAAAGCTCATCACTATTTAATCTGTTTGTCCAAAAGTCTCATTTTAAAAAAAATTAAAATATTTACCAAACAATTTAAAGAGATTTATTGACCACTCATTTATATAGAAAAGAACATTTAATAATATGTTGAAATTATATTTCTTTTTTTTATTTTTATCTGGCAAATTTTAGATTTACTTAGAGTCAAAAATTTGAAAATTTTGATGCCATTAAATTTAGCAAAATTTAATAAGGTAAATCATTCAAATTAGATCCATAATACCGTGCATCCTCTTTTTAATTGTGAGATCTTTAATAGTTCCCATATTTTCAGATGTTGAAAAATAATTTCCCATGAGTTATTAAGGTATTTAAAATTTAATTAATAAATTTTAAATGCCTATCCATCAATATTTATTTGTTTTTTTCTAAACTCCTAAAAGTATCTGCCATTAGCAATTTTGAATTTTTCATTAAATTCTATTTTTTCTGTCATGAAAAGTTACTTAATCATATAGCATATCCAACCGAAATAAATAAATTTCCATCAGACGAATGCCAAAGGGCAAAATTTTCTATAAAAAGTTGAGTGGATTCTCTTCTGCTCTTTCTCATTAGTCATTATTGATGTTTGCCCCTCAAGAAAACTCATTTCATTCTCGTATGGCCTCATCCTTCAAGCTTTAGGCAAAAATTAATTTCACATTCAAGGGAAATATGGTTAAACTCAGCTCACCAAATTATTGCCATTTTTAGTGCTGATGAGCAATATTTTTTTTGACAATTTTTGAAAAAACTCTGGAATTTATTTTAATTTATTGGTCAAAAATTATAATTTTTCTTAATTTTAATTTTGAAATTTTTTTTCTAAGGATAATATATGCAAATAATCCCTCCAGTTATTCATTTTATGTAAATCTTGGTAAGAAATAGCCAATATTTACCTAGGGCAAATCACATTTCTAAATGTTTGGCTTTTCTTACCAGGATGGCCAAATTTACTGAAATATATTCATATATTCATGTTTAGTGTCCAAAATTGTCCTATAAATATATAATTTAAACTTTCAATTGGTGAAATTTTTGTTATATTTTAACCCTTTAAATTCCATTTTTCCAGTTAAGGACAATTTTTGATGTTCTTTAACCTTTTAAATATAATCCCCCGCATTTAACAGACACCAAAAAAAAAACATATTTTTCTGTCCTTTTTGACAGCCAAAAGCAATTTATAATCTGTGCCCTCCCTTCCCTTCGTTGCATTTTTCTCCTTCCATCTAATCCCCTCAGCTGCTGCTGCAAATTTTTGGCCAAAATGTGGCCAAAAAGTTAATTGAGGCCCTTTTGGCACGCAATCCCTTCCTTCTTAGTTCATTTCAAAAAATTCCAACCAATTCCGTCTTGTTCTTTTTCTCAATTTGCTCTTCTTCATTTTTGGCACTTTTTTCTTCCTTCTTTTTATATGTTTGTGGCCGAAAAATAAACATTCAATTTTTTCAAAAAGTGCATTGAATTCAAAATTAATCCCCAAACCAAAATTGGAAAAAAATTAATGTCAATTTTATTATTAATTTATGAATAAATTAAATACTTTTTCTGATAAATTCACAAAAAAATGTTAGAAAACGGCTAACTAATTAATTACCTTTTAGATTTAAAGAAAAATTTGCGCGACTTTTTGCTCTAAAAGGCTATATTCGTAATTTTAATATTTTATATTCGGCAAAATTACTAGGAAAAAGCAAAATAAAATTTTGACTTTTTTAGAGTTCATTCAAAAAATTTATTATTTTATCTTTAATTAATTACAATTAAAAGCTTTTTTAATTCTGGTACGGTTTAAAATTACTAATGATAGTTCGCGAAAAATTTTATATGGTTTGGAAAAAAAATTGTAAATTTATTTTCTTCTATTTTTCCAAACAATTTCCAATTCATCAAATGTTATCTTATTCATGCAAAAATAATTATCTTGAAGATAATTACAAAAAAGTAGTTAGTGGAATTGTTTTCTAAATTGTTTTTTTTTTTAAATTGTCTTTTCTGTGTATTTTCCGGTGCAAAATTTTACATCCCAAAAACACAAATTATGGGTCCAGGGTCCACAAATTTTAAAAATAATTGTTCCCATTCAATTCCCTCAAAAGTACCATCGTGGTGCCATTCAGTGCATCCATCTTAAGGCCCAATTTGGGTTGTATTCACAGTTGGACCACAAAAAATGCTTTATCAAAAGGAAAAGTCCAACCAACTTTTTAACTGAATTCTTTTGTCATTTTCAACAATAACATTTCCCTTAAATGATAATAAACATTAAATTCAACATTTTATAGTTTTAGAAATGCATATTTTTGAAAAAAATTACATAAAAATATTCATAAATATTTTTTAGTTAAAAAAATTAATTTTGTTTTTTGGCTTAAAATATTTACTATAATTTAAAAAATGCAAAAATTAAAACACTCGAAATATTCTGAAAATATTTAATATTCAATTTATTCATAAATATTAAATATGAAAAAAAACATAAATTTACACATAAATAAATTAGTGAATTTATGAATAATTTAAAATATACCTAAAATTCAAATATTAATTCATTTACATATGAATCTGAAATATGATAATAAAAAATAATGTTCATTTTTTTTTACTTAAAATCCAATTAATTTTCTCATTCATCGCCAATTTATGGCCAGTGGCCACAGAAAGGTGGTAATCTTTTTTTCATTTTTCAAGTCAGAATATCTATATTTCCATTTAATATTTTTAAAATTTCAGACTTATTAGACAAAAAGACACAAAATTTAATTCTTAAAGCCCTTTCTGTTGAATTCACAAAAATGGGCCCTCCTCCTCTAGAATGATGTCGACACGGCTTCATTTTCTTAGCCAAGTTAGAAGGTATTTTATTTGTGCCCATCCTTTTTGAAGGCTAAATAAAAGGGTAGAAAAAGCGGAAGGTTTAATTAATCCCCTGGCGGCGAAAGAAATGTTTTTTGTTGGAGTTCTTTGATGGATGCCCATTTTATGGGATTTTGGAGTGCCGTTGTTTTTTAATGGGATGGAATGAAATACGCCATTCTAATTCAGCAAAATTAAAATTTATTTTAGACAGTCCTTGGAGAATTAATTATAGCATTTTTGGTTACGCTAATTTTTACAATCAAAATTTTTAAATTATAGACCACAGTGATTTTACTGAAAAATATGTAAAAAAAGAAATAAAAGTTTAATTATTTACATATAAAGATTTTATTATCAACAAAATTAGATACTTTTGTGTTTTGCCGAAAATTTAATAACTTTTTAGTGCTTGATCCTAAACATTATACTTATACCATTCAATAGAGCTCAACGAGACGCGCATTGTGTCAGTGCCATGGTTTAGATCAAAATTGAAAGTATTATAAACCTGCTAAACCCTATTTGGTTTTTGATTTAAACTCTTTGAATTTTGATTTAAATCATGACAATATATAGGTCAATCGATGCATCTCGATGAGTTCTATTGAATGGTATTAAGATGTATAGAGTTTAGGATCAAGTGCTAAAAAAAATTTATTAAGTTTTCGACAAAAGTAACCAATTTTTTTTGTCAAAGAACCACACTCTTTACCTATATGGTTTAATCATTAAATATATTGAATATGCAAAATAGGTCAAAAGCGAAAAAATTTGCACTTTAATTATAATAATGTCATTGCATTTTTGCATACTTTTACATTAAAATACGACTTTTTGAAGACAGAAATGTGCCGTGCCGTGCATCAAATTCTCCCACAGACACCAAAACCCTCTCTCCTCCGTGTCCATGGGGCATTAATTTTAATTTTACTTCCAATTTCATTGCCCTATTCCTCCGGGAACCATCTATTTTTTCTCATTTTTTTTATTTGTTTTACCGCGATTTATGCTGCTGAAACTCCAAAAAGAAAATTGAGGAATTTTTTGCCTCAGGCGCGTCCTTTTCGTTTCGCTTTTATTTCTCCATTTTTGGGCTCTATTTTAAATTGGATTTTTTTTGTTGTTTTTCTCATATTTTTCGAATTTCTAAAATTAAAATTTTCATATATTCAAATAATTTTTTAGACTAATTTAATATTTTTTTAAAAATTTAAATTTTTTAATTGCTAAAAAAATAAAATTTTCAAATATTTTTAAGTTAAATTCAATTTAAATATGCAAAAAATATTTCAATTTAATTCCAATAAATTTTATATTTATAAAAATAAATATCAGCCAAATACAATTGCATTTTTGAAGGAAATATTTTGGCTATTTTTGCATTGACATTTGCACAAAATATTCCTTGATTGACATATGCAAATAAATAAATAACATAAAAATTGAATTTAATTAAAATTCCAATAAAAATGGCATTTAATTGTATTTTTCTGGCAACAATTTACCCTCACGCCATTCAATTCCTCCATCAATCACTTTTCCTCCTAATTAATTTTCAGTTTATTTGCAGAAATAAAATTAATTAAATGAAATACATTTTTGTGACACCGTAAAATTTTTTGTAATTTTCCCTTTCTCTCTTCTCATTCTTATATATTGCACTTCCCACTCATCAATTCAATTTATCCTTGCTTATTATTATTAATTTGGATAATAATTAATTTACCACCAAAATTATTGAATTATCACTAAATTTTTGAGTAAAATCAAAATAGGCCACATTTTTAGAATTGAGAGCATATAATTTTGGCAAATTAGGCACAATTTTAAACTTTATCCTCGGAAATCGGATGTCTTAGATCTAATTTTAAACCTAATCCTAAGGACTTAAAACTTCTAGGGCCAAATTATATGGCCGAATGTTTATTACCAATTTTTCGACATCAAAAAATATAATTTTCTCGAAATTTTGGTCTAAAATCAGTATTTTTTGAGCCAAATAATTAGTCAAATTTGGTACCAATTATTTCCAATTTAGATCTTAAATTTAGCTTTTATCCTAAATCTAAAGTCCTAAAATTTTCCTAAACCAAAATATATGTCCATAAACATTTTTCGTCACCAAAAACCCATCAATAAGTTCCTATAATTTTTCTTAGCCAAAATTCGTTTTCACTTCTCCAGTGGGGGAAGCCCATCCCAAACTCTTCTCAAATTCACTCAAATATTCCAAATTTCCAATTTTGGGTCCATTTTTTGGATGGAGAAGAAGGCGCCAATAATGAAATAAATATATGTGTGTACCGCAGTTGGGAAGGGGAGGGGAAGGGATATGGGGCGTAAAGCCGACAATTATATTTTTTTTTTGTTGGTCGACCGAGGCAAAGCCAACTTTTTCCTCATCAAAACGCATTTTGGAATTCGAAGAAGACCAATTTTAAATTACCTATGTCAATGTCAATTATGATGATGACCCACCAAAATTGTCATTCCAACCAGTCTTATTATTAGATAATTGGCAATTTTAAAAATTTTAGAGCTTTTTTCCATTTTATCCAACTTTATTTAAATTCCATAGAACTTCAAAAATACCAAAAAATTTTTTTCTTAATAATGAAAAAAAATAAATCAGATAATTAATAATTATTATAAAAAATTTTCAGTATGAAATAAATTCTAGCCTTTTAATATTCGCATAATTCCAAAATGCTTATTAAATTCTATTTTTGGCATCATTTCTGTCCATTTCTCTTAATTGGGGGGGGGGGGGGCAACTTAAAATTGATGCCTCATCAAAATTGTCATTCCCTTCTATTAAAATATAATTGGCAATTTTTAGGAAATTTTGCAGACTTTTTTCCATTTTTATCCAATTTTAATGCCGTTTCATAATTCTTAAAATACCAAAAAATTTACAATTATGAAAAAAATCAGACAATTAATAATAAATTTTATAAAAAATTTCATAATTAAATGATAACCTTTTAAATACCAATATTCCATTAATTCAAAAATGCTTAATAAATACTATTTTTGGCATTACTTTGTCCATTCATTTTTCCCCGTTTTGGATTTTTCAAATAAATCACGCAAAATATGTTTCCGGTCGCATTTTCTTTGGTCACATTTTCATAAGGAAAAAAAGGGAAAAGTAGCAATAAAACCCAAATATTGAAGGAATTTATTCATGAAATTCCCTTAAAAATATTCAAAAAAAAATTTTTTTTAATTAAAAATATAATTTTTCTATATTTTTCTCCGAAAATATTGCAACAACAAAATATAATTGACTTTACCAGGAATTGGGAAACAAAAATTGCGCATTCCATGCAAAGCCAAACAAAGAAGGAAATAAATATATTTGCTCGAATTTAGCCAATATTATCGTGAGAAAAGCTTTATTTTTGCATTTTAATAATTCTTTTGGGAATTCATGAAACAATATATAAAAAAATTTACGTTTGATCAAATTTTAATTTTATTTTTAGAAAGCACAAAATAAAATGTGAATTTTTTAAAATAATTTTTTTAATTTAATTATTATTTTTATATTTTTAAAACCTTAATTTTTGAATTTTTTTAAATTATTTTTTTTTTTTATTTTTAAAAATCTTAATTTTTATTTTTGATTTTTTTAAAATAAATTTTTTTAGATTATTTTATTATATTATCTGATTAAAAATAATTTTATACATTTTTATTGATATTCAAAGTTCCAAATTAAATTATTAAAATGCCACATTTCCGTCACAAATCCCTTGAGGAAAAAACAAAAAAAGATTTTATAAACAGAGAAAAGTCAAAGAGCGAAAAAAAGTGACACCGCCTAAAACAATTCACCTCCTCTCCCACAAAAAATCTTATTTTTGGCAATGTTTTGTACCAGCCCCCGATTGGCTAATTTAATAAAGTGAAGGAGGCCAAAGGCATATTTGGCACTATTTTCCCATTTTGCCATTCCATTGACCTCCTTTTCCTCGCCTTCTTCATTCTTTTCGGGGGTTTTGGTTCGGATGAACTCATTGGACCCAATGAGACATATTTTGAAGGGGAAAAGCCAAAGGCCATTGCCGAAATTCTCTTTCTATCCATTTCCTCTTACCAAAAAAAGCCAAATTTGGCAACCTCCAAACAATAATATTTCAACATTTTGTGAAATTTAATTATTCCTTTAATTGAATCGTAAAATTTATAAATTAATTTTACTATCATTTAATTCCATTCATATTAATTTTTTCATCTTTGGGCAATGATAAAATTATTTTCAAAATTTTCAGACGAAATAAATTTCCATTCTCCCATTTTTATTCTCTTCAAATAAATTCCAATAATATCTATAAAATTATGGACTGGACTGCATGTAAATTGACTACTCGTGGAACGCAATTATGCCCTGGCGGTGACGAATATTTCATCCGAAATGTTTATCCACCAATTCAGGTGGGGAAATAAAATTTAAAAATTATTTTTATTTGCATTTATTTAAAGGAACTTCAACCTCGGGTTCTCGCTGTTGTCATCATTTTTACACTTTGCTTGATTGTTGGCGTTTGTGGCAACGGTTAGTCCAATTAAAAACATTACTTTATTTTATTTTAATTTATAAAAATATTTTTAATTTTTATTCATATTTTTTATTTAAAAATTCGATTAATTTAAATAGTCGTAAATTTGGAAATTTTAATAATAAAATTATATTTTAACATATTTTAAAAAATGAAAAAATAAATTTAAAAAATAAAAATATTTATTAACTTAATTATTATGCAAATTTAAATGAAAAAAAATGATTGGGCTCAGCCGTGGATCGAACACGGGACCTCTTGCACCCTAAGCAAGAATCATACCACTAGACCACTGAGCCGCTGTATAGCACTTTACAAAGAATAAATATAAGCAAGGGAATTTTATTCTCGTTTGGATTGGAATAAGGGAAAAATTTATTAGATGTTGCGAGAAAATAAAGCGCATTGCGCAAAATGATAGAAAAAAAAAGAAGAAGTGAATATAGGGGAATAATCAGCAATAATCTGCTGCTGATTGATTAGAAAGCATTCACGAAAAATATTATCCCTTTTATTTTATCTGCTTTATTTTTTCTTGAGTGCTTTAAGCGATAAAATGTGAATTATACTTACTTAATTATTTTGTAAAAGGAATAAAGTACAGTCAAAATTCCAATTTTAATTGAGAGTTCGATCTTTTGCTTTCTATCATATTGTCAACCTATTTAATTTATATGGGATTTAATTTTACCAGCAAATATTTCAAATGCAATCAATCTTCTAATTAGTCTTAATTTTGACTATAAAAATTACCTAATCAAGATTTCCAAATAAATTCTTTGCAAAAATTTAATAGGAAATAAATTATGATAATAAAATTTTAAAAGACTTGATTGCCAATATTCAATTAAATTCAAATTTTTATAAATTTTAAAGTAATTTTTTTATCAATTTTCACTAAAAATTTCAAATATTTTAATATTTTAAAATAATTTTATGTGTATTTTAGCCTCCGTTCTCACATTGATCTATGGGATTGTGAAGGGGAGTCAGCCATCTTCAACCGCTTCTCGCCTTCCAAATGTGCAAAGGAGCACGGACAATACAATTCTTTATATTGCTGTGAGCAATTTTTTGAAATATTTATTTAAAATTCCAAAGTTGTAAAACTTTAAAAATATTTTAATTAATTTTAATCAACAAATTTTATAAATATTTTTTATTTTATTTTTTTTTATTTCTTTAGGCACTTTGTGTCGTCGATTTTCTCATGTCGTTGTCATTGCCTCCAGCAATTCTGGTTTGTAAATTTATTTAAAAAATTAAAATTTAAAATAATTTAATTCAAATTTCAAATAAAATATAAAATTTTAAAAAATTTTCAGGATAGCATAATTGGCTTTTGGATGTTTGGAACGCCGATTTGTAAATTGTAAGTAATAAATAATTAAATATTTAATATTAATTTTCCATAAAGGCATCATATCTGCGGTTCTGTTGGTCGAATTGTGTCCACATTTTTGATCACGGCAATGTCCTTCGATCGTTGGGTGGCCGTTTGCCATCCATATAAGCGCAAATTCCGTTCAAGAAAATTTGTTTTATGCACAATTTTGGGTAAATAAATTTTTCATATGAATTTAATTATTTAAAATAAATATTTAAAAATAAATATTAAAATAAAATAAAATTTTTTGAGGAATTTAATGAGATTTTTTAATTTCAAAATTAGCAAAAATTTAAATTAATAATAAATATTCAGCCCTTTGGACATTGGCATTCCTCTTACTGTTGCCAATGCTTACTTATGCAAGGGCTAATGAAATTTTGGTGAATAAAAAAATTTAAAAATTAATTTTTAATAAAATCTAGCTTCATCAATTGCGGCAACTTGATCAAAAATTAGGCATCGTCAACATCACCAGAGTTAGAGTATACAAGTGAGTGATTTTGGCCATAACTTTCTGGCCAATTGTATTTGATTTTAAATTATTAATGATATTTTTAAATTTTATTTTTATTCAAGATGTTCTGACATGCTACCACCCCTCGTGTTTTATTGGTAAATTTTTTATTTAATTATTAGATAATTATTTTTAATTAAATCTAATAAATTATTAAATAAAAATTATAAATTAAATTAATTAAATTATTTTTGCAGGTTCACATCCAGCACATTTTTTCTTGGCTATTTGGTTCCACTGGTTTTGATCGTCTATTTTAATTCTCGACTCATTCGAAAATTGTACAGACATACAAAGTAATTATTTAAATTATTTATTTTTAATTTAAAATTAATTTTCTAAAATCTATTTATTTTAAAATTATTTTTGCAGACAATTACGAAGTGGAATTCCACTGCGCCGAATAACAATTTACACAATTCTGATTGCTGTCCTCTATTTTATTTGCTGGACACCGTATTGGTTAGGAATTGGAATTAAATTTTTATTGTATTTAATTAAATTTAATCTGATTTAAAATTAATTTTTTTTGCAAATTTTATCAAAATTCATTTTAATATTAATTTAATATAAAATTCCAATTTTTTAAAGGTGTTCTGTTCTTTATGCCATTTGGATGAGTGTTTTCGCGGATGATGGCCGGTCGGAATCCACCTCCGATTTGTTGCTTTTCATCATTTATTGTGTCCATTTACTTCCTTATTTGGGCTCCGCCACAAATTGGATTCTTTATGGGTGTGATTCGGAATATTTTTAATTATTTAATTAATTTATTCCAAACAGTTTGCTAAACACTCAACTTCAAATGCGCCAACATGAGCCAACAACAACAACATTGACAACGAACATTCAGCCGGATGATAATTCTACGATGCTAAAGGCAAATGGAAATGGCACAATTGTAGGAGGTGAATTTATAATTACCATATTTATTCTTTTAGAAGTCTTAGGGCTTATAAATTTCAGAGACCTTCTAGAGACGGCTTCTATAATAGAGGGGGGGGGGCTTCTAATAGAATTAGTATGATATAATATTAGAAAGGGAAAAATTTTAAATGTCAAATTTGAATATTTTTAATCAATATTTTTGTTATAAAATTATCAAACACTAGCTCAGGGACGCGCGCTATCGCGCGCGCCCCTTCGCTAGTTACTTTTTGTAATGAACCAATATTTGAAAAATTAAATATAATAAAAAATTAATAATAAATTAATAATTTTATGCAAAAAATAAATATAAAAAAATACTATCTAAATACATTAATTATCCCTCATCAACTTCAATAATTCCTTATTCCCTATATTCATAACTCATCATCATTTTCATTCATCCCTTAAAATTTTTTACTATATTCCTTTCCTTTTTCTTTTTAATTATTTATCTTCTCTTCCATTCTTTTCATGCTTCAAACTTTCTTTCAGTTTTTAGCTTGTATTTATCTCTTCACATTTTTCCATTCATCCTTTTTCATCCTTGCATTCATCCTTTTTCATCCTTGCATTCATCCTTTTTCATCCTCCCATTCATCCTTTGTCATCCTCTCATTCATCTCTTCTCATCGTCCCATTTATCCTTCTGATCCTCCATTCAACCCTGTATCACTCTTATTCATCCCATTCATCTCTTCTCATCCTCCATTAACCCACTCTCTTCCTCTTCCCATTTTCTCATCCTCCCATTAATCCTTTCTCATCCTCCTATCCACCTATTCTGATTTTCCATTCATCCCTCTCATCCTCCATTTATTACTCTCATCCTCCCTTTCACCATTCCTTTCAACTCTTCTCATCTTCACATTCATCCCTCTGATCCTCCCATTCATCTTTTCTCATCCTCCCATACATCCTTCAATTAATCACTTCTCATCCTCTATTCATCCCGCATACCCCCGAAGTCCCGAATAGACGAAGTCCCGAAAGGATGAAGTCCCGAAAGACGAAGTCCTGAAAGGACGAAGTCCCGAAAGACGAAGTACCGAAAAGGAGAAAATGGGACGAAATCCCGAAAACTTTGACTTGTGGATCAATTTTTTTGATCGATACCTCAATCGACGCGTCTTGATGCCAGGATCATGAATATGCCATTAGTTTTTCAAAAAACTCAAAAATAAAAAAGTTATGACCATTAAAGTTACCATAGATGTGACCCAGGTTGACTAAAATGGCCATAACTTTTTTATTTTTGAGTTTTTTGAAAAACTAATGGCATATTCATGATCCTGGCATCAAGACGCGTCGATTGAGGTATAGATCGAAAAAATTGATCCACAAGTCAAAGTTTTCGGGATTTCGTCCCATTTTCTCCTTTTCGGTACTTCGTCTTTTCGGGACTTCGTCCACTTCCCTTTATTCGGGACTTCGTCTTTCGGGACTTCGTCCTTTCGGGACTTCGTCTATTCGGGATTTAGGGGTAGAGCCATTCATCCCTCTTCTCATCCTCTATTCATCCCTCTCAACACCTATTCATCTCTCCTCATCCTCCCATACATCCTCCATTCATCTCGACATCCCATTCATCTTTCTCATCCTCACGTTCTTCTCTTCTCATCCTCCCATTCATCTCTTCTCATTCTCCAATTCATCCTTTCATTCATCTCGTGATTTTTCTTTAGACTTCATCTATTCTATGATTTTCAAAAATCTATGGTTTTTCTTTTTTTTCCCAAAATGATGCCGACTAATCTTAATGTAAAATTTGGCATTACGACATTTGCGGATGGGCTATTAGCGGATGCGACAATTGCGGGCGATAGTTGCGGACGCGATATTTGCGGATTATTTTTTTGAGAAAACACACTCAAGTTATATTGGACATTTTTAAAATTCCTATCGAATTGTAACCTTTATCTAAGCTATGACCTTAGCCTTACTACGAAAAAATGGCCGACTTTTATTTTTGTGTTTTCTGCAAAATAAATGTTAGATAAATACTCAGATTATTGAAAAGAATTGAATGATATATCAAAATGATCAGAACTCGGTTATTTATAATACACTCTTAAAGCATTTAATTCACTTATTTTTATCAAAGAAAATTGTCTGCAAATATAGCATCTGCAATCGTCGACCGCAATTGTCTCATCCGCAAATGTCGTCCGCAAATGTTGTCCTCGAATGTCGCATCCGCAAATGTCGTTACACGTAAATAGCTGATTATATTTTAAAATGGATCAATCATCAATTTAATCTTTTTGAACTTATTCCAGAGATTAAAACTATTCAATTTCTTTGAGACCGCGGAATTCTTTGATCCCAGACATCAATTGTCCAACATGCGGCCGTCGTGCATTTTTATCACAATTCATTTTATATTGCTTTTGTAACATTTTCATTTTAATGCACTTTTGCCTTAATATTCTTTCTTTTATGCATAAATAAATCATTTTAAAAAATTAAGAAAAATTGATTGATTTGATGTTATATTTCTTTGCTTGAATGCTAATTTATTTTTTAATATGTTTTATTTAACTTTATTCACAAATAATATTAGTGCTTTTTGGCTTATTCTTAATATTGTAAATTTTTTGGAATAATCATAGATTTTTGAAAATCATAGATTAGATGATGCCTAATCAAAAATCTAATGTCAGATTCGTGATCAGCACCCCAAATTACCCTTAGAAAGTTGCATCAATTTTTATTTGCTTATTTTTTGCTCTAACATTTATTTTTATTTATTTGGATCTTTTGTCATTTATGCCAATGACAATTTTAAACAGCAATTTTTGCGCAAATACTTCTAAAATTATATATAGGATTGTGACAAAAAAAAGTTATTTTGGCCAAATGTGACTAAAATTAGGTCATTTTCATATTTAGCATCCAAAAATTAACAACAAATAAAAATTTCTGAAAGAAATAATTTGATAATTATTCGTTAAGGAATTTTAAAATTAATTTAAATTTTTCCCTATCCTTAGGCCCACATCACCATCAACAAACATTGCTTAACCATTGGACACATTCGGGAGCCCCAAATGGCCATATGACCATTGCGAATGCGATGAAGAGGAAATCAATGGGAAGCAAAGAGGAATTTAACAGGTATTGTTAAATTAATTTAATTAAAATAATTAAGTTAAAATTTAGAACAATTTTCGGCAACAGCAATAGCACGCTTCAATTGAGGAACAGTTTCAGCAACATAATTACCCAAAACAATACCAAAAATGAGGACTCAAAAATGGCAATAATTCCAAATGGGAATGAATGCGGGAAAATGCCAATAAATTATGATTGCCAAAAGCAACAATGCGATAACAAAAAGAGGCCATCGCAGTTGGAAATACTTTTTACATCGTCAAAAAATGAAGAATTTGATGATTCCACGGCAATGATTCAAATGGGAAGTGATGAAGAAGAGGAGGAGGAGGAGGATGAAGGCGATCAACAACTTTGAGGCAAATTATTTAATTAATTACTATTAAATATTTATTTTAAACATTAATTTTAATTTTGTGCTAACAATAAATTTAACCATTAATTCATTGAATTTATTCATAATTTTCATTTCAAAAATCAACAATATTTTCGGCCATATAATTTGGCCATAGTGAAATGTTAAACTTTAAGACTTAAGTTGGGGACACATTGCATTTAAAATGAGCTCGATTTAACCTCATTTTATGGCCTCATATGATAAAATTAAATGATTTATTTATGGATAAATTTAAATTTTATTCCTAATATTTATTAAATTTAATAACCATTAATCAGACTTTAGTATTTATTAATTTTTATCCCTATTTCAGAGCGTATTTTTATTGTATTTTTGCGAAGCGGGTTTGATGATCTGATTTGATGGATATTGGATATTATTGAATTGATGGTTGATTAAAATAAAAGAATAAAATTTTTCGGTATTTTAAAACAATAATAATAATAAATGATGTTGTACATTTAAATTTATAATTTATCCATGGAATAATAATTTTTGCACTCGATTTTAATTTTTTTTTATCTAAAGTCCATAATATTTTAAGCATTTTAGCTTTAATGATTGGCCAATATAAATTTTTACTTACAATTAGCGCCAATCCAGGCACTAAATTTCAAGCAAATATTTGATGGGCAAATTTCTTTTCCGTTTATATATTTTTTTTTACTAAAACTGAAATAAAACTCGATTCCAAAAATAAAAAGTATGTTTCAGTTTAATCTAGATAATATAACAAATAAAAATCCCAAAAAATTTGAAAACAAAATAATTTTGAATTTTCTCTCGATTATTGTTTTCTTTATAAAGTAATCCACCAAAACTTTTTATTGTCATTGGCACAATTATCTGGGAATGGGAAAAGTGCATTCAAGCAATAAATTATTAAGAATAATAATATATTATTTTTGAGAAGAGAATATACCATATACCTATATATGCTTGGCTTGGGAATTGGGAAATACCTCAAGGCAAATATTTGAATTGGAAATACCATATTGTCAAGAAGTGCATTTTGCCTGTAGACAAAAATGCTCCCAGCTCGGAGGCACAGGCAAGAAGAATGCTTGGGAATATTGCCTCAAACTAGAAATACCATTTAATAAATTTGCAAATCTCGTAATTAAATTTTTAAAAAGGAATTTACTTTAAATTCCTTAAATGTTATTACGACGTAATTTGTGGGCTATAATGAGGATTGTTATTGGTATGTTGCCAAACAATGTCAAAAAACAATGCCAAATTTCCAATATTTACTCTTTGATTTCCAAAAAATTGGGTTTTTGAAAAAATAAGTTTATAAACTTGGAAAATTATTGATGGAAAATTAATCAACAAAAAGTAACATGCTAAAATAAAAAAATAACAATTGAGTGGGAATGTTCGGAAAAAATAAAATAATCTATTCATTTGTTTTTCCATCTGATTTTTCATAATCATCTAACATTTCGGTCATTTTTTCCTTCATCCAATTGAACATGTTGATTGGAATTGGTCCAAGTAATTCCTTTGATTTGTGCCATTTGTAAGTTTCATTTGGCATTGTTTTAAGTTTAAAATTCAGTTTCTCATTTTGGCATGAATGAATTTCCATTTTATAATCATAAAAAAGGCCTTTGACAATTTGTTGACAAATCATCGATGACTAAAATGGATTTACTGTAAATATTCTATTAGGAGTCCATGGGCTTATAAATTTCATGGCCTCTCTAGAGTTGGCTTCAAATAGAGACTGGGCTTCTAATAGAATATTTACGTTAATTAAATATTAATTTAAAAATCAGCTCGTGCTCTGTCATGACCTATAGAGCGAGGGGACCCTTCACTTTTTCACCATATCATAACTTTTTCTTTTATGATTCAACAGAAATTCTATAAATATTCATATGTAATTTCTCCGAGCTCTATGAAAATTTATCTCTCATTCATCCCCAGAGCCAGGAGATTCACTTATTGGCCTTTTTTTCTATATAATGAGTTGCTAATTTTGTAAAATAATTTATTCCATTTCGGTGCCCAGTGCCCACCTTATTTTCTCCAATTAAGAGTGTGAGGCGCTTTTCCTGCAGTTCACTGGACATTGTTCGCATTGCATCGAGAAAGCGATATGCATCCTCTGGCATCAGAATTTTTGGAAAATTAAAGTAATCAGCAATGCCGCCTTCCCTAGTAAATCTCTGGCAAAATTTTGTTTTAATAATAATTTATTTTTAAATAAATTTCTTTTTCTTTATACGATGCACTCAAATCTAATGAAATGTTGAGTATTTTAGAATTTTAATCTAGAATTTTTGTTTTTTAGATTTATTTTCCCCTTTCTGTTATTAGAAATATTTAATAAAATGATATTACACACCTGTACAATTTGAATAAATTTTTTTCCACTTTTGCCTTGGTAAAATGCAATTTTAATTATCCTGTCCTGCGATTCACCCTCCACCCTGTAATGCTCTATTTCAAGTCGAAAAAGTCTTTCACCGATTTTATTGTCCTTTTCTTTGTAAGCAATTGGCTCATTTTTATTAACTGAAAAATAATCAATGGTAGTTTCATATAGTTAAAATCTTTCATACCCTTTTTAAATTCCAATGGTTCGATTTGACAAGTCTTTTGTTCTTGTTGATTTGAAGAACTAAAATATGGATAATTTATTAGTTTATAAAATGATTAATGATCATAGACTGAACTTTTTAGCAAAATATGAAATAAGATTGAAATAAAATTTCATGTTATTTTTATAAGATATCAATATATTTCATTCATTCATTCATACCTTTTCAATAATTCGCCCAATTGCGTCTTTAACCAATCGAATACGTATATTGGAATTGGCCCATATAATTTCCTTGATTTATGCGATGGGTCGGCTTCCATTGTCATTGTTTGAAGTCTAAATTCCAATTGTTTGGATGCATATGAAATGAAGATTTCCATTTTATAATCATAGTGAAGGCCATTCACTCTTTGTTGACAAATCTCCAAATCACTTTCAATTCCTCGATTCTATTTATAAAAATTTTCATAAACCGATAGTATTTCAAAATAAAATGATCTATCATTTCTGAACAAAGAGAACACTTAAACTTAAATATTGAACTTACTTCTTTCGCAATGATCTCATTTGAAATTTGAAGTACCGCGGATTTCTTCTCCATATCAGTAGATAATGTGTGCATTGCGTCGAGCAGGGGATAAGCTATTTTCAAAGGAATAGGTGGAAAATAAACGAAAAGGCTTTTGTCTTCTTCAATATTCGTTGATTTCAATTGCTTATCGAATTCCTGCAAATTAATTTGTTTTTTCCAGGTGAATTAGAGATGAGGCACAATTTGAAACTAAACTTATACCTACATAATTGATTGATTTCAATCGAAAACACATTTACAATCAAAACACATTTACAATCAAAAACACATTTATAATCGAAAAAAGATTTACAATCAAAACACATTTACAAACAAAAACAGATTTACAATCAAAAACACATTTACAACCGAAAACACAATTATAATCGAAAATACATTTACAACCGAAAACACAATTACAATCGAAAAACACAATTACAATCAAAAATACATTTATAATCGAAAACATATTTACAATCAAAAACACATTTACAACCGAAAACACAATTATAATCGAAAATACATTTACAACCGAAAACACAATTACAATCGAAAAACACAATTACAATCAAAAATACATTTATAATCGAAAAACACAATTACAATCAAAAATACATTTATAATCGAAAAACACATTTACAATCAAAAACACATTTACAACCGAAAACACAATTATAATCGAAAAACACAATTACAATCAAAATTACAATCGAAAACACATAACCTTTATTTAGAATCAAATTTTTAATGTATGTTTTAGAAAATACTTTCCTTTCAATAAAATAATTTAAAGAACACACCTGCTCAATTTGAATGAATTCTTCACCCAGTTTATTTCGCTGCAATTGTATTACCATTTTTCTATCCTGCTTTCCAATAACGACATTAACATTAAAATCAAATGTTTCTTTTCGCAGAATTTCCCATTTTTCTTTATTCATTTCGTTGGCTTTTAACATATGTTTTATTTCTGAAGAGTATTTTGACTGATTTAAATAAATTCTGGTAAAATACTATCTTCTGCTATCCATTTTGGGAGTGAGGATGGAGACGGTGCAATTTGTTTGGTCCCATCAAAATCCACAAGCATTTTTGCCATTTGATCTCGCAACAAAGGAAGTATTCCAACTGGCCCATAAAATTCTTTCGGTTTATGTGATGGATCTGCAGCAGTTGTGATTGAATTCATTCTAAATTCCAAACGGCCATCATCAGATGGATGAATTCTGACTTTGTAATTGTAGATGAGACCTTCTCTATCTCTAACGAATATGGGAGAATTTGGCGGCTGAAAAGTATAAATATAAATTTTTTGCTAAGTTTATAAACCTTGTCAAAGTCGACAAGTTTGCTCATCAATTCATCCATAGCTTTGACCAATGAATATGCATCTGGGGTAGGTATGCGTACGAATTTGTGAGCAGTGAAGTGTAACTATTATATATATATATATATATATATATATATATATATATTTTTTAACATATAAAAATATTTAATAATATTTTTACCCATTGATATAAATTTATCCATTTTCGGTTGTTTTTTGATTGGTTCATTTCAAAGACTGCAAACATTGTATGGTATTTTCCACCATAAAAGCCAATAAATGGCAGTTTTTCAATGCGGAGTATTTCTTTTTTTGGATAATTGGATCTGAGTGAAATAAGAATTTAAATAAAAACAATCATTTTTTACTCTAAGTTCGATAAGGGTTCTGCCTCTTGATTTTTATTGGATGAAGAAGACGATGAAGAGACCAACTAAAAATATTAATTATCAGTTTTTTTTCATAATTTTTGTAATTTTTGCAAAATTATCAAATTAAAAGAATAGATCGAACCAATATTTCGGCCATTTGTTCCTTCAACCAATGGAATACACTCAATGGGACTTGGCCATATAATTTAGTCGGCATATGCAAATGATCTTTGTCGGTATTGGGTATTGTTTGCATCATAAAATTTAGTTGCTTATTTGGGCATGAATGAATTTCTAATTTGTAGCCGTACCAAAGACCTTGCACAAATTTTATCGATGACTTAATTTAAATGAAAATTTATTTAATTTTCTCGAATACTCGATTCTTTGAAATTATTTCCATTGCGTCCAGCAATTTTTGGGCATCTTGGATTGGAATATTTGCAAAATGAAAGTATGGATTTTTGACATTCCCAATATCCTTCCGTTTATCAAAAGCCTAAATTTTATTTTATGATTAAAACTTTTATAAATGACTAACCTGCGTAATTTGAATGTGTTCTTTGCCACTTGCGCTTCGTTGATATATAATTTGTATCTTCCTATCTCGTGGTTTATCATCAACTTTATAGTCCAATGTGTCGCGATAAAATATTGTTTCTTGTAATTTATTATCTGCAGTTTTAATATTAATTTAATGAAATTTTTACAGAAAATGCCAACCTTTTTCTAAGATCCATTTTGGGAGTTGTGATGGAGGCTGTCCAATTTGTTGGGTTCCATCAAATTCTTTCAGCAATTTGGCCATCCTTTCGCGCAATGAAGGAAGCAATCGAATTGGGACTGACAATGGCACCCCTTTTCTTAAATGTTTTTCAATTGCTATCATTACAAATTCCAAGTTGCCATCCTTTTTATTTGGGCAAATTTTCAATTTGTAGTTGTAAAAAAGGCCATCTTTTATGGATTCTTCGCAAATTGAATGCTATATTAAATTTATTAATTTCTTATTTATAAATTATTTAAAATCAAAATTGGGTTGCAAACATTGTTTTCATGTTCGCCAAGTTTGCTCATCAATGAGTCCATCGCTCTAATTAATAAATATGCATTTTTCATTGGAATGTTCGGAAAGTCGTAATTGGCAAAAGGGATCTTTTATAATTAAATAAAATATGTATTCAAATTAATAAGAATACTTTAGTACAAAAACGGATCCACTTGTTCTTATTTTTCTCATTCTGTCGAATTTTAACCTCTAAAAGATTTGTTTTTGTTTGCCTTCTCCATAGATATTCCATTGTTTCAATTCCCAATGTGGTAGGTTTATTTGAGTGTTCTTTTCTTGTGCTGAATAATGTATTTATTAAATTTGAAATTTTGTTAATTTTTACCCAAATTTTGCTATTGAAAAATTCCTTTTTGCTTCGTGCTTTAGCAATTCATCAATATTCGGCGTTTGGCTCAATTGACGGAATTTTGAAAAAGCGGAGGAATGATCCAACTGAAAATGGCATTTTTGAATGAAATTTATTATTTAAATGTAAACCTGTTGTTCCCGTTGAATTTGCAAATTTTTGGTTTTGCCATTTTCTAATAAAAATTTGCAAAATGGACGGCATGAATTGTTGTTAAGAATTGGTGAACAGTGGAATCGATGAAAATAGCAACGTTTAAAATTGTGAACATTGTAAATATAAAAAATGCGGGCCAATATCTTCATTGCATTCAAATATAATTTGAAATAATTAATTAAGCTAAATTGCTTTGCTGAAATAGATTAATAAAATATTAATTGGAATTTAAAGAAATAAAAATTAAATAAGATAAGATAAAATCTTTAATTGAAAAATAAAACATTTCTTTCAATGAAATGATTTAAAAATTTATTCAAAAAAATTTTTAATATGAAAGATTGTGCGAAATTTGAGAATTTAGAAAAGTTTGAAAAATTGGAAAATAAATTAATGATCGATCACCGTTTGAATGTTTTAATATTAATAATAATATTCTTATTTTATTCAATTCTTCTCTTCTTTTTTCGTTGATTTATTAGCCACTGGAACTGAATTAGCTCCTGTTGCCCATTTTGCTGAATTAACCACGGAATTTTTGGCTTCTTCTTTCTTCACAACAACTTTTGGCGCTTCAACATTATTTGCATTGACATTTGAATAACAGTAGAAGCAAATATTAGGCCACCACGGTGCATCTGAACTAACTTTGGCAATAGATCTGTCGTGCAGTTTTGTCCCATGCCAAGTTAAGATATAAAATTGCCTCGAATTAAACTGAAAAAAATAATGAATTTATGTGTAGTGCCATGTTGGCCAAAATTCCTTATGTTCCAGAGTAATTTTGTGATACTAAACATTATTAAAAATGATTTTGAAATTTCGGTTTTTGAAAATTTCTTGATTTCGGTTTTGACTTTTGAGGTCAAAAATCCACGGTTTCGGTTCGGTTAACCAAATTTGGACAACCTTTATAAATAGGATAAAATGGAAGAATAATCAATTTCATGCATAATTAAATTATGCACCAAAAAATGAATAAAATTATTTAGGCGGAAGTAATTGTCAATATGTCTATTGAATATTTTTACCTGTGCCATGACATCATATTTAACTCGCGTTTCGATAGGAGGTTTTCCAATTAAATTCTGCACTGTTATAATTTCAATATTAAGGCCATCTTGAAGAGTAATATTCGAATTGTATTTCAGCCAATACCAACGACCAATCGAGGGACTACCAACAATCCTATGTTTTAAAGAGAAATTTATTTATTTAAGCTTTATGCAATGGCCTATTTTACTTTTGGATATAATATAGTTCACAAGTAAGGGTATATAAAGGTCGATTCCACAACGATACATGAAATTTTTTTATTTGAAATATTCCAATTTGTTTTGGAAAAACAATAGAGTTGAAAAAAATAACAAAAAAATGTTAGCAAAATGTATGGAAAACATTAAAATGTTTGGGAAAACATCAAAATGTTTGGGAAAACAAAAACAAATGTTTGGGAAAACAAAACAAATGTTTGGGAAAACAAAAACAAATGTTTGGGAAAACAAAAGCATAAAAATGTTTGGCAAAACAAAAACAAATGTTTGGGAAAACAAAAACAAATGTTTGGGAAAACAAGAACAAATGTTTGGGAAAACAAAAACAAATGTTAGGGAAAACAAGAACAAATGTTTGGGAAAACAAAAACAAATGTTTGGGAAAACAAAAACAAATGTTAGGGAAAACAAGAACAAATGTTTGGGAAAACAAAAACAAATGTTTGGGAAAACAAAAACAAATGTTTGGGAAAACAAGAACAAATGTTTGGGAAAACAAAAGCATAAAAATTTTTGGCAAAACAAAAACAAATGTTTGGGAAAACAAAAACAAATGTTAGGGAAAACAAGAACAAATGTTTGGGAAAACAAAAACAAATGTTTGGGAAAACAAAAACAAATGTTAGGGAAAACAAGAACAAATGTTTGGGAAAACAAAAACAAATGTTTGGGAAAACAAAAACAAATGTTTGGGAAAACAAGAACAAATGTTTGGGAAAACAAAAGCATAAAAATTTTTGGCAAAACAAAAACAAATGTTTGGGAAAACAAAAACAAATGTTAGGGAAAACAAGAACAAATGTTTGGGAAAACAAAAACAAATGTTTGGGAAAACAAAAGCATAAAAATTTTTGGCAAAACAAAAACAAATGTTTGGGAAAACAAAAACAAATGTTTGGGAAAACAAGAACAAATGTTTGGGAAAACAAAAGCATAAAAATTTTTGGCAAAACAAAAACAAATGTTTGGGAAAACAAAAACAAATGTTAGGGAAAACAAGAACAAATGTTTGGGAAAACAAAAACAAATGTTTGGGAAAACAAAAACAAATGTTAGGGAAAACAAGAACAAATGTTTGGGAAAACAAAAACAAATGTTTGGGAAAACAAAAACAAATGTTTGGGAAAACAAGAACAAATGTTTGGGAAAACAAAAGCATAAAAATTTTTGGCAAAACAAAAACAAATGTTTGGGAAAACAAAAACAAATGTTAGGGAAAACAAGAACAAATGTTTGGGAAAACAAAAACAAATGTTTGGGAAAACAAAAGCATAAAAATTTTTGGCAAAACAAAAACAAATGTTTGGGAAAACAAAAACAAATGTTTGGGAAAACAAGAACAAATGTTTGGGAAAACAAAAACAAATGTTTGGCAGAACAAAAACAAATATTTGGGAAAACATAAATGTTTGGACAAACAAAATCATAAAATGTTTGGGAAAATAAAAATATTTTTAAATATTTTCCATTTTTTTAATAATTTTTATTTTATATTTCCAAGTTTAAAATTATAAAAATAAAAATTTTTATTTGTATCTTTTGTGGAATCGACTCCCGCGCACGGTTCACATTTATCTATTCCCATCTTTTCCTAATCAATTCCTTAGCAAAAGTATCGAACGATAATGATTTTTCTTTATCTTATTATAGGTTTAATGTTTAATTAATGCTAAATTCATTTTGAACCAAAACCGAAATTTTAGGCAGATTAATAACATAATTCATAATGAATAAAAACCGTTCAATATGTGTCTTGATTAAATCTGATTCTATTTCTATAAACTAAAGTAAATGTCTAATAGTTCTATAAGACAATTTTTATTCCATTTCTTCCGTTTTATATATTCAATTCATTTCGTAAAGTTAATATAATTTATTTCCCAAATTTACATTTCCGGCGGATCCGCATAAATTCGATGGGTAAATGCATTCTTGTATTCATCATAAATTAAGAAAACTGCTTCCCTATTTGTGTCTCGAACAGAGAATAACACTGCTAAAACTGTTGTAGTAGGCCCATCTGCGGATTTAGGATTTGCTGGTTGCTTTTGTATAATTGGAATATGTTCCTTTTTGGCCATTCCATTTCCACCGGTGGTTGATTCCGATGGTTTCTCTTTGAATATAGTGGAATTCCCTTCTTCCTCTAAAGCCAATGATTGGTACATTCTTTTGGCCATATCCACAAGAAAATTTTTCGTATCCTCCTCCACTTTTTGCTCTTCATTAAGTTCTCGTAAAGATGGGTAACATTTTCGGCATAGCCAAGGCCACCATCCATTGTCCAAAACAAAGTTATTTGAATTTATCACTGTCACTTCACATGGATAAATTTTATGCCAAACAGGCACATGGCGTTTTGGAATGTAAAACTTTAAGAGAAATATTAATGTCAAAAGAATTAATTTAAGGAAGACAATTTTTACCCAATTTTATTTATTACCCTAAAAGTAATTTTTGACTTATAATAAATCAGTAATTGATTTTAGACTTTACAAACCTTATAACATTTGTAGATCTCATCGAGACATGTCTTTTGACATATAAATTTCCTGCTGGTTTAAATCGAAACTGAGCGAGGCACACCGTTTAAACAATATTTTATATAACATTCGATGAGTCTCGATGAGATCTACAAAATGGTATAAGGTTTGTAGGTCTAAAACCGGTTTCTGATTTATTAGAAACCAAAAACTTTTTTCGCGGTAAAAAATAAAAAATCCAAAATTTTCAATAAATTTTCAAATTTTTCAAAAAAATTTCAAATTTTTTCTCAAAAATAAAATTTATTAAAATCCAAAATCTTAAAAATATTAACGAAAATTGTCAAAAATTTACAAAAAAAAAAATGCCAAAATATTTATATCAATAAAAATCCCAGCACTAGTAATTATGAAATATGAATTCACCTGAGCACATAATCCATCCCTAACACGTGTGACAACATATTCCTTTGTTTCCTTGAAGTCAAATACAATAATTTTGTGCGAACTATATGGATTATCCAAAAATTTCAATTCGAACCATTTGCCAAATTTCTCATTGAAGTTTAGGCTAAAAATAAAAAATAATTAAAAACAAAATAATTTTATATTTCTCTTCACCTGCTATGGAATTTTGCATAGCACATTTCGTAGAATACTTTTGCTTTAGAACTCCAGAAAAGGAAGACAGCGTCTCCATCGCTTCGAATAGTCATAAAAACGGCAATGGCAAATTTTCTGGGTGCAATGGAATTTGGAGTAACTGTGTTCAATTTACTAGAAAAATTTATTAAATGGAGAAAAGGAATACTCTCAGTAATTTTAGCGAGTTTCAATTCAACAACAAATAACAAACCACTAAACCGTTATAACCTTTTCGCAATGTTTTTTTTTCTACATTTTAAATATTTTCCGTTCAATTAATTGCTGTACTGTGATTCCAAAAATGCTAATTATTGAGGCGAAGATGACCCTTCAACAGATTAATATACCCAAATATTCCACCTGGATGATGCCACCAACTTTTTATCCATTCTAGGTTCTTCCAATTCCCTAATATTCTTCAATAAATGCCATTTATCCTCCATTTCACCGTTCAATAAATCATTTTCAGCCATTTTGGGAGTGCTTTGATCCTTCTAAATTCAATTAATTTAGAGATTATCATTGTCAAATTGTTCTGCTCACAATTCCAACGACCACCCATGCTACACTTCTCTTCTCCAAACTGAAAACCATCGTGGCCTGCATTGTTGTGAATGTTTCCTTCTTCACCTTTTAATATTAAAATTTATGGATAATTTTTAATTTATGGATATATGCTGAAAATTATTGAAATTGCCCAAAAAGAGTACATAATTTCAAAATAATCGTCAAAATAATTTTAACGGTTTATTTGTCCCTATATTTATATTCATAAAGAAAAACCTTATACCATACATGAATAGAGTTCGTCAATGCATAGAATATAGAATGATAGATTATCAAAAATTAGTATTTTAAATGGTTTAAACTGGTTTAAAATTTAAATACGGATTTAGTTTTTCTTAAGTTCTAAATTAATTTATTTAAAATTAATTAAACCTAAGCCGAAACTTAATTAGTATAATTAAATAATTTATCTTGACGAGAACAACGGTTTGGGTGTATATGTATAGAAAAAATTGTATAATTATTTAAAACTTTTTCGACAAATTTTAAAATGTTTTTCTACATTTTAAATATTTTCCAAAAATTAATTTTCATTTTTTAATAATCCATCACTCACCTGAGCATCTAACAAATAGGCAAATTGATCTGTAATACTGCCAAGAAATGGAAAATGCATCAAATTTCCTAGCATATCTTCTTTCCCATTGTAAACAATTTCGAATTGTAACTGAAAATTTACATCTCAAAATGATTTTTTAAAAATTATTTTACATTAGTGCTGGCCAATTTTCGGACAATTAAATCATTTTTAAAGCTTTGTTTGCTTTGTGGACAGTCCAATGCAATAATAATTGGCGATTCATAAATGGGAAGTCTACTAAAAAAATCAAATTTATTTTAAAAAAAATGAATGTAATTTTTTACCCAAAAGCAGTTTTTGATTTATAATAAATCAGAAATCGGTTTCAAACCCTATAAACCTTATAGCAATTTGTAGATCTCATCAAGACGCGCCTTTTGGCCTATACAATTTTTGGTTTAAAATCGAATTTGTGCTAATTAAACCGTTTAAACCATATTCCAATTTTTTGGTTTTAAACTATTTAATTTTGGGCTAAAACCTTATATTTTATATACCTTTCGACGCATCTCATCAATGAAATTTACAAAATTGTATAAGGTTTGTAGGATCTAAAACCGGTTTCTATTAGAATAAAGAACTACTTTTGGTGTAAAAAATAAGGGAAAAATTATTTTATAATTTAAAAAAACCCAAAATACGAACATTGGCCAAAATTCCCGAAATTCACTTCCTTTCTTTTTGGCAGTATCAGAACAAATTGCAATGGCCAATTCCGCCTGTTTATTCAGCATAAAACAAATTTTTGGTGAATTCTTCATAAAGTGCACCGGACAAATTCCATCCAATAAGAGGCCTTCTTCGCGAGATTCCATACAAAGTTGTTTTACAATTCCATACTTAAAATTGATAAATATTAATATTGGAATTTTGTCAAATTCTGGAATTTATCAGATGCCTATGATTAATAAATTTTGAAAATATTCGGGTTCTAGGCACAACGCACAACTTATTCAAGAATGAGATCATTCGACTCCAACATAGTCGATTTATTCATGAAATTTCAATTTCAAACCGGTTTTGACTTGTTTTGAAATGCTGAACCGTTGTTTAAATCCAAACCAGTTTTGATTTACCAATTTTTTCTAAGCTATATTTCGGTTCTAAAATTTATAAATTTAATAGGCAAATCGATTGTGACGAGTCGAATGAGCCTCTTCTTAAATCTCTAGGTTGCCGAGAAGTTTCCAAAATTGGCTAGCCTAATAATCTAGCTAATTCCGGAATTTATCAATTTTATGTAAAATTATTATAATTAATTTCTGATGATTTTATATTTTTTTATTGACCTCCTCATAGTACCAAGGCTTCAGCTGTCTCGAAATCAAATGTGTCCATTGCGGTGAAGAACCAATTCTGTAGGATCTAAAAATACCAAAAATATATTCAAAATATAAAATTTAATTTACAAATTAATTTTAAGGCCATAAAGTTGGTCTGAATACATGCAAATTTGTTCTTTATCCCAACTGACAGGCGGAAGATACTTAAAATATTTTTATTTATTTATGATGATATTGAGTTTAAAACCTCGACATTTTCTGGACCAAAGAGCGGACAAATCGGAATGGACAAAGCATTTCGATTTGGCAAAACTGGGACTTGGCCAAATTGCTTTAAGCTTGACAAATCCGGAGGAAAGAACACTGGCAGTATTAACTAAATTTTTAAAGGGATTAGGATTGTATTCAATTTGTTACTTGCCGAAAAAACATTGAAATTGTCAAAAAAAAAAAGTCCGAAAAGCTTTTATAGCGGTTCAAGTTTTGTCCTAGACCCCCAAACGCAAATCCAATCGATAGATCTCATCAAGGCGCAGCGAATGATATGCAATTTTCATGGTTTGATCAAATTTAAAGGGTATTAAACTGTTTAAATCCATTTTGTTTTTTGGTTCAAACTAATAATTTAAATAGGGTTAAACCCAAGCCAAAACATCAAAACATAATCAGATGATGCTCCTCGTCGAGATCTCGATTGGGTATAGGTTTTAAAACTCTAAGAGAAACCGGTGAACTGTTCAAGCTTTTCGGCATTTTCAATGTTTTTTCAGCAATATTTCCATTTATTTAATAATCAAATTTTATGGAATAATTAGTAAAACCTCAAGCATAGTTTTTTGCGAATTGCCCATCAAATTCATCTTTTGAATAACTGTTGTCCGCACAACATCCTCAATTTGCTCGTACTTCTTCGTTTTGTTCACTTTGTACCATTTTCCGGTGGTGAATTCTTCGCCGGTTTGCCAAGGTCGAGTTATCAAATTGATTGGATCTTTTAGCCGAAATAAATGCGCATTTAAAACTCCGGAAGCCTTTCCCACACCAAGACATAATACAAAATCGTTAATTTCTAATAATGTATTCATTCCGAATATTTAATTAAGTAGATAAATGTGCATAGATCTTTTTATGCACCGTCCAAAGTTCTTAATTGATTTAAAAATATTAATTTATGTTGACTTTTACTGATTAGTTTATGAAGATGAATGAAGTAGTGGGGATTGGGATGTATATGTACTTGTAACTGTAAAAGGTTTATTAAAATTTTTAAATTTTAACTATCCTTCAAATTATATCTCAAATAAATAAGAAAAAACTAAGGTGAGTGGTAACAGCTAGGCGAACTTTTCCGGAAAGGAAAAAAAAACATTTTGGCGAACATTTTCCGGAAAAGGAAAAAACATTTTGGCGAACATTTTCCGGAAAGGGAAAAAACATTTTGGCGAACATTTTCCGGAAAGGGAAAAACATTTTGGCGAACATTTTCCGGAAAGGGAAAAACATTTTGGCGAACATTTTCCGGAAAGGGAAAAAAACATTTTGGCGAACATTTTCCGGAAAGGGAAAAACATTTTGGCGAACGTTTTCCGGAAAGGGAAAAAAACATTTTGGCGAACATTTTCCGGAAAGGGAAAAAACATTTTGGCGAACATTTTCAGGAAAGGAAAAAAAACATTTTGGCGAACATTTTCCGGAAAGGGAAAAAACATTTTGGCGAACATTTTCCGGAAAGGGAAAAAACATTTTGGCGAACATTTTCAGGAAAGGAAAAAAAAACATTTTGGCGAACATTTTCCGGAAAAGGAAAAAACATTTTGGCGAACATTTTCCGGAAAGGGAAAAAACATTTTGGCGAACATTTTCCGGAAAGGGAAAAACATTTTGGCGAACATTTTCCGGAAAGGGAAAAAACATTTTGGCGAACATTTTCCGGAAAGGGAAAAACATTTTGGCGAACATTTTCCGGAAAGGGAAAAAAACATTTTGGCGAACATTTTCCGGAAAGGGAAAAACATTTTGGCGAACGTTTTCCGGAAAGGGAAAAACATTTTGGCGAACGTTTTCCGGAAAGGGAAAAAAACATTTTGGCGAACATTTTCCGGAAAGGGAAAAAACATTTTGGCGAACATTTTCCGGAAAGGGAAAAACATTTTGGCGAACATTTTCCGGAAAGGGAAAAAACATTTTGGCGAACATTTTCAGGAAAGGAAAAAAAACATTTTGGCGAACATTTTCCGGAAAGGGAAAAAACATTTTGGCGAACATTTTCCGGAAAGGGAAAAAACATTCTGGCGAACATTTTCCGGAAAGGGAAAAAACATTTTGGCGAACATTTTCAGGAAAGGAAAAAAAAACATTTTGGCGAACATTTTCCGGAAAAGGAAAAAACATTTTGGCGAACATTTTCCGGAAAGGGAAAAAACATTTTGGCGAACATTTTCCGGAAAGGGAAAAAACATTTTGGCGAACATTTTCAGGAAAGGAAAAAAAAACATTTTGGCGAACATTTTCCGGAAAAGGAAAAAACATTTTGGCGAACATTTTCCGGAAAGGGAAAAAACATTTTGGCGAACATTTTCCGGAAAGGGAAAAAACATTTTGGCGAACATTTTCCGGAAAGGGAAAAACATTTTGGCGAACATTTTCCGGAAAGGGAAAAAAACATTTTGGCGAACATTTTCCGGAAAGGGAAAACATTTTGGCGAACATTTTCCGGAAAGGGAAAAACATTTTGGCGAACGTTTTCCGGAAAGGGAAAAAAACATTTTGGCGAACATTTTCCGGAAAGGGGAAAAAACATTTTGGCGAACATTTTCAGGAAAGGAAAAAAAACATTTTGGCGAACATTTTCCGGAAAGGGAAAAAACATTTTGGCGAACATTTTCCGGAAAGGGAAAAAACATTTTGGCGAACATTTTCAGGAAAGGAAAAAAAAACATTTTGGCGAACATTTTCCGGAAAAGGAAAAAACATTTTGGCGAACATTTTCCGGAAAGGGAAAAACATTTTGGCGAACATTTTCCGGAAAGGGAAAAACATTTTGGCGAACATTTTCCGGAAAGGGAAAAACATTTTGGCGAACGTTTTCCGGAAAGGCAAAAAATATTTAATTGAAATAAACTTTCCTTGTACAATGTACACTGAATTGATTTGAAATTTTATCCAAAAATATTTTTAATATGAACGATCGTGTGAAATTTTTGAATTTAGAAAAGTTTGAAAAATTTGAAAAATTATAAAATGATCGATCATCGTTCGAATGTTTTAAAGAATAAAATTCGAGAATATTAAGCGACGAATTCTTCTACTACATCCATCTCAATAAATATCGCATAAAAACACATTCATCATTGATGAAGATGAATGAATTTTTTATTGCTTAAAATAAAATAGCCTTTATAAAATCGATTTACGCATGAAAAATTTGTATTTTTTTTTCTATGTTTAAATTGATTGGATTGGCTAATTTTGCCATATCAATACTTGAATATTTATCATTTCATTTTTCTAAATATTTTGATTAATGATTACTAAAGTATTTTAATAATTCCAGAAATCAACAACAACACCTATATCTCCTAGTTCTCTCGAAAATAATTATTTTTAAATTCTGCCAAAATTAAAACAAAAATGTCTGATGAACTTTTTGAATTGAAGGAAATGGTTAGAAAATTAGAAGCAAAAAATGCGGAATTGACTGAGAAAAATGACAAATTGGAAAAAGAAAATGAATCATTGAAGGCTGGAAATTCGAAGGTTTTTTGCTAGATTCATTTTATGCAAAAAATTAAATTTCCAAATTTATGCAGCAAAAAAACTCATCAGAATCAAATATTGCCATTCAAACTTCTCAACCAATGGAAGGATCAAGCGATCTTGCTCCGATAAACGAAAAAGCAAAAAGGTAAAAATGCAAATAATATCAATTTTATCTAAATAATTTTTATTTAGATTATTCAAAAATTGGCTATTATTCGATACATTGCCATGGATTGATCGAAAAGAATTGGCCAATTCTTCATTGAGCACCGCAAGCGAAACATTCCGACAACTTTGTTGGCCAAAACTTCATGGAAATGTGAAGCCGCATAAAATTCAATACCTGCGAATTTCTCGAGCCCACTATGAATTGGGAGAATTTCGAGCTCAAGTGCATCTACCAACTTGCAATGGTTGGGGAAGCGAAGAAATTATTCCAATTGCTTCGATTCCGCCGCTGGATTATATTTTGGGCATCGAACAAATTGAAATAAAGTTTGAATTAAATATTCAGTTAAAAAATAAATTTATTAAATTTAGATTTGTTAATGACGAGGTTGTGAATTTCTTCAAAAGTATTGAAAACTTGCTCCAAAATTGCAAACTCGAAATGACAATTCTGAACAAAAAACGCAATGCTTTTACTTCTTCTATGCGTGCTTTGATGGATTGTTTGGCCAGTAAAATAATCTCTTACGAATTGGATGGCGGCCTAATGAGCTCTGTTTGAATGATTTGAATAAAACTTCCCCGGGATTTATCGACGATATTCAATTTATTCAAAATTGGGACCTCATTCCGAACAATGATGCTAATGAAAATGATACAATTTTGAATTGGCTAACGAAACAATCAAATAATGAAAAACAAAAGTTTTTGGAAATCGGCAAAAATGATGAAAAATTTATTGGTCGAATCATTGAGGTTAAATTGAAAACAATAATTCATTTTTTACTAATTATTTTAGGAATTTTCGAATTCAAATTCGCCATCCAACTTTATGATTAAATTTTGGACAGAGCAAAATTTGGAAGAATTTACTCAGGAAAATGTGCGAACTAACGAAATTTTGGCATTATACCGCAAAAATAGTTGGGGAAATGGATGGGGGCTTACTAATTACTATGTTGTTGCTCGCTATCCGAAAGGAGAAGAATATTGGAAAGAAGATGGGGAGAACAAAATTCGAGAAACGGAGGATTCGACGTCCATTTCAATAAATATCGCATAAAAACACCGATGGTGATGACTGATGATTGATTAGAAAACTTTTTGTTAATTTTTCAAAAATTATTGAATAATTTTACTTAATCCCCTTCAATATTTTCATTTCGAACATCTTTTTCATTTATTTAAATATTCTGTTGATGCCGATACTCGATAAACCATAATTTTTGCTCTCTCCCTAATATTAATATTTTGGGTGGTGGTTTTTTGATTGTAACTTCTTAGTGCTAGAACCTAGAACACCAAACTTTATACCCATTTTATAAAGCTCATCAAGACACGCGCGATTGAACTTTAGTTTGTCTCTGTTTGGCCAAAATTCAAGTATTAAACCGTTTAAACCATATTTTAGTTTTTGGTTTATAACTCTTTTAGTTTTGAACCAAAATTCAACAAATATATATCAATCGACGCATCTTGATGAGCTCTATAAAATGGGTATAAACTTTGGTGTTCTAGAATGAAGCGCTAACAATTTATAATCAAAAAACCGATCTCTCGGCAAAAAACCTTTTTTCTTAATATTTTTACATTCAGCAGTATTAATTATTTTGTTTGTTGAGATGAATAAAGCCATAATTTTATGCTTTCACCTTTTACATTACGTTTATCTCATCACATCAATTTTAATAAAAATAAAATTTTCTATGGTGTGCAAATAAATGGAAACAATTTTTCTATTCTTTCAAACATTCGACAGAAAAGAACGAAAACAAATTACCTATTTAAATAATTTTTAAAATTTATGTTTATATTTCTAATTTTTCAGAAAGTACAAACAAAACAACATCAAATCATTGTGCGAGATGGCAACAAAAGTTTCGAACGACATCAAATTGGATTTCAGCGATGTGTTGATTGTGCCCAGACGGAGTAAACTTGCATCTCGGAGCGAAGTCCAGTTGACACGAAGGTTTATTACTTTTTCATTAAAATTTATACAGAATTATAGCTGGAAAATTAAAATGAAGGATTTTTTGGGCTAAAAATTTTGAAATTTTTCCGCTATATAAAATTGAAAAATGATGCAGAGCTTTTCCTCAAAAAAAAGTCATTTAAAACTTTTATCCAGATCAATTTTCGATTACTTACATTGATTAAATAAAAAAATCATTGATATTTTTGGATTTAGTTATAGCCTATTGGAAAACAATTAAAAAAACTAGTATCAAAATAAGTATTTATAAACATTTACCGCCAAGTTTACAAAAACTGATTGATTGGATGATGTTAAACGACTTTCAATTAAAAGCGCAAACACATCGAAAAGTTGATAATAAATTTATTACAATATTTATATGACATAATCTTCATTTATAGCTTCATTAAATCCATTTTTGAGCTCATAGGGTATTTTGGATTAATTATTTTTCACTATTTACTGAAACTAATTCAAAAAAACATCGACGAATTTTGTAGCAGAGAAAGCACAAATCTATCAAATTGATTTTGTTAAAAAATTAAAATTTTATTTAAAATTTATTCTTTATTCTTTCCACTTTTCCACAGCTTCAAATTCAAACATGCACACAATGCCTTGGATGGGGTAATTCCAATCATTGCCTCGAACATGGATTCCGTTGTCAACTTTGATGTTGCGGAAATTTTGGCCAAAAACAAGGCAATTTGCTATTTTAGAATGAATAAAAAATAAATTTTTAATAAAATTTTAATTTATTGTTGAGGATTTTTTGGTTAAAAATTTTTGAAAAATTTTAGAAAAATTTTTGAAAATTCAGAAAAAATTTTTAAGAAAATTTTTGTTCATGCTATAAATTTCTATTTATATTTCAGATTATGTCTGCTGTGCCCAAACATTTCAAGTTTGTTGCCGAATATTTTCCTCATAATAATTTAAAAAATCAGGCCCAGTGATTGGATGGCTCGATTTGGTTCAGCATCGGCCGAAAGCAATGTAAATTAATTTTTTTCTAAATAAAAAATGAATTTAATTTTGCGAAAAAAAAAACATTGAAAAGTGACAAAAAGTATTGAAAATGGTTAAAAAGATAACAATTCAGAACCACCAACCACTAACCAGACCATATATCGAATTGATAGATTCCATTAAATAGTTCAAATTCGGTTTTAAACAACGATTTTAGCAAAAGCAATGTTTCGATTTTTCAATAAGTTCGGTTTCGTTTTTTCGTATTTTCTATTATTTTGAGAAAAATAAATTCTAATTTCTCGATTTTAAGTTAAATCTTTATTAACTGAAAATTATACAATTTATCAGTTTGATCACAAAATTAAGGGTATTGGGTATTAAACCGTTTAAACAAATTTTTGTTTTTTTGGCTTAAAATTAATTTAAAAATGGCTTAAAAACTAAGTCTCGACGAGATCTGTCGATCGAGAATAAAATTTATGAGTTTTGAATAAAACAATCGCTAAACCGTTAAATTTTTTTTCGCCATTTTCAGTGGTTTTTCGCCTAATAACAAAATTAATTAAAAATTATTTTTTTTTTAATTTTATTTTTTTATAGGAACAAATCCTCAAACATTTGGCAATTACATCGGGCACTTCGGCCGACGATTTGGCCAAAGTGAGGGAAATTTGCAACTCTGAAATAGGACAGTTTATGAGAATGATCTGTGTGGATGTCGCCAATGGATACTCTACATTCTTCGTGGATACAGTTCAACGACTGCGCGATGAATTCCCGGAGAAAATTATTATGGGTAGGTCAAAAATTTGATGATTATATTACAGCAGAAAATGTACTGGAAATTTATACAATTCTTTTTATACCCCATTTTTTATTTTTTTAATTAACCCTAAAAGCTAAAAGTAGTTTTAGATTTCTAATAAATCAGAAACCGGTTTTAGACCCTACAAACTTAAACATAAATTTTGTAGATATCATCGAGATTCGTCTTTTGGCATATGCAATTTTTGGTTTAAAATCAAATTTGAGCTAGTTTTAACCGTTTAAACCATTTATTTTCCAGTTTTTAATTTTAAAACTTTAATTTTTTGGGCCAAAACCTGACATTTTATATATCATTCTATGCGTTTTGATGAGATCTATAAAATGGCATTAAAGTTTGTAGAATCCAAAATCGATTTCTGATTTATTAAAAGTCGAAAAAAATTTTTTTTGGTGAAAAATGATTCTCTTCCATTAGTATTCGGAATTCACCATATCTGCTGGCCTTGTAAATTTTTGAATACTCTGGTTCTATATTTCATAGAATTTCGGGAATAGGCTCGTTCGACTCAGCATATTCGATTTAGTCAATGAAATTTAAATTTCAGATCCAAAATAAGGCTAACGAAAAAATTTGTAAACCAAACCGGTTTGGGTTTAAACATCAGTCAATTTTTCAAAACAAGCTCAAATCGGTTAGAAATTGAAATTTCATAGACTAAATCGACCATGCTGAATTGAATTAGCCTATTTTCGGAAGTTTAGAAACTGAGATTTCTAAAATTTATAAGCCCAATATCTAATTAATTTCGGAATTTATTTGCAATATTTTCATTAATATTTATTTATTAGCTGGCAATGTGGTCACCGGGGATATGGTTGAGGATTTGCTGACAGCTGGCGCGGACATTGTGAAAATTGGCATTGGGCCGGGCAGTGTTTGTTTGACTCGAATGAAGGTGAGTGAGTGAATGGGGGCATAATAATATTCATATTTCCACAATCCTTCAAGCTATTATTAAATCTTTTATGCCTTTAAATCAGGGCTCTCAGATTTTTTTTTCAAAAAAAGTACAAAGGCCTTGAAAAAAAAGATTTTGGTGTCAAAAAAAAAGATTTTCGTTTAAAGCTAAAATAAATTGATTAAAATTTTTTAAACATGATTTCTGATAAGAAATTTTTACAATTTTTCGCGCCGCAGGCGAAAAATTTAAGCCAAAAATAGCCGCGCAGCGAAAAATTTAAGCCAAAAATAGCCGCGCAACGTAAAATTTAAGCCAAAATAGCCGCGCAACGTAAAATTTAAGCCAAAAATAGCCGCGCAACGTAAAATTTAAGCCAAAATAGCCGCGCAGCGAAAAATTTGATCCAAAAATAGCCGCGCAGCGAAAAATTTGATCCAAAAATAGCCGCGCAGCGAAAAATTTGATCCAAAAATAGCCGCGCAGCGAAAAATTTGATCCAAAAATAGCCGCGCAGCAAAAAATTTTATCTTTTTTTCATTATTTTGTGAAAAAAAAAAGTACAAAAAGTACACCAAAGTCAAAAAAAGTACAAATCTTTTAAAAAAGTACATCTGAGAGCCCTGCTTTAAATTAGGCTCTTTCCGAGAAGTTTTATGATAATAAAATAATTGATCAAAAATATAATTAGCTAATATGTCCAAAAAAATAAACTGCCGATTTTAGTCGATTTTTTAGTAACCTTTTTGCCATGTTTCAATCAAATCCGCTAACTCTTTTTTCTAATTAATTCTTCATAATCAGAGACTAAAAATGTTGAAGCATTTGCTAAACTTAGAGCTAAATAACGTGATGAAAAAATGAATTTACTTATTAAAAATTTGGCAAAATTCTGAAATTTCATTTCACTCGGATACGAAAGAATAAATATTTTGTTAAAATTAAGAATATCCTATCAAATATCAATCCATTTTATTTTTCAGACTGGCATTGGCTATCCGCAATTGAGGTAATACCTATTCAATTTATAATAAAATTCATTTAATTCTCATGGCCAAAATTATGGTAGTTGAGAGCTTTTTTGCCCTTAACATTTTTTTAAATCATAAATTCATTTGAAGTCAGAAATAGTATGAGATTCGTTGAAAAAAAAATAAAATATTAATTAATTTTTAAATAGATAATTTCTTTTTTTCGCAGTTGCATTTTGGAATGCGAGGAGGCGGCACATCGATTTGATGGACTCATTTGTAGCGACGGAGGATGCACTTGTGCAGGCGATGTGGCCAAGGTCCAAAAATTTTTTAATTACAAAATTTTAGAAAATTAGAAATTCGAAAAATTAAAGAATTGAAAAGTTCAAAAAATTTATATTAAAAAATTGAAAAATTTATTTTAAAAAATTGAAAAAAATATTAAAAATTCATAAAAAATTTTATTTGAAAAATTAGAAAATTCAAAAAAAAAATTAAAAATTATTTATAGAAAAATTTTTTGAACATCATTTGGCTTTCACAGCTTATGGTTTTAAAAATACTCATTTTTCGACAAATTTAAAATTAATTAATTAATATTTTATCCCAAATTAATGTACAAAAATGAATTTCTAGGCATTTGGTGCTGGCGCGGATTTTGTGATGCTCGGTGGAATGTTTGCCGGCCATTTGGAATCACCGGGCGATGTGATTACGGATGAGAGTGGAAAACAATTCAAACAATTTTATGGAATGGCCAGCAAAACGGCACAGGAAAAACACCACGGAGGGCTGGCCGAATATCGGGCATCGGAGGGCAAGAGTGTTATGGTTCCGTGTCGGTAGGTTTTCCTTTCATTTTTCAATAATTGAATTTGGAATTTTGTATTTCTAGTCAAAAAATTTCCCAATCGAGTTTTAATGAATTAATTTAATAATTGAAAATTAAAATTTTAAAATTTAAATTCTTTTTTACATTGTAAAATAGGAAATGAAAGCATTTTTAATTTGCAAAAATTTCATCATAAAATAAATGCCTATTTAGATTTTGTAAAATTTACCAAAATATATTTTGGGAACAAGTGATTTTTGCTATTTTTTAATGTATTTTTCAAACGAAATTTTCCCCAAAAAGTGCCAAATAAATTATTTCAAAAAAATAAATAAAAAATATTATTATATACTTTTCTCAACAAATTTGATACAAAATACATACAGAAATAGCCAAAAACCTAAAAATCCACTCCCTAATAATAAATTATAATTCAGTGGCTCCATCAACGACACAATTCAAGATTTGTTGGGTGGTCTCCGATCGACATGCACCTACACTGGCAGTTTTGAATTGGCCGACCTCCACAAACACGTGAATTTTATTCGGTCAGTTTTTTTTAATTTTATTAAAAAATTGAAAAATATTTTATAATTCCTAGAATATTTCTTTTTAAAAAATGACACTAATTTAGGTATAACGAAAAACCATTTTTTTGCTTATTATAAATTTCTAAAAAAAATTTAATTTAAATTTATTTTACTTTTTGAGAAATTCTTTATAAACTATATAGTATTTCATTATTATCAAAATAAAAAATAAATAAATTTCCCTAAAATTAAATATTAATTTTAAACACATTATTTTATATTTTCCAGAGTTAATAATCAGCTGAACAACATATTTGGCACCAAAAATGGCAATTGAAAGAAATTGATGAGATGAGAATATTCAAATAGGAAGGAGATGATGCACAATAATAAAAACGGAAATCATAATAACAATTTTTGAGCAATCATAATCATTTTTTGCAGTGCTATTTTGTGTTTAATAAAAATGATTTGTAGAATTTTGGTTTCAATTTTTATTGCAGTACAAATGAAATGAATTGGTTTAAAGGAGAATTAATTCAATTAGCTTATATTTTTTGTAGGATAAATTTTTCGGTGATAAAAATTTTTGTGAGAAAATTAATTGGAAACCACGTTTTTTGAAAGGAAAATTGGTAGTATTTATATTTATTTAGCAATAAATTTGATTTTATTACATATTATAATAAATTTTAACTCAAATTTTATTTCCCTATTTTGGCAATATTTATGCAAATATTTCACGATTTTATAAAAATGTAAATCCGCCCTCTACATTATTATTATTATTTATTATTGTCAATGCCAAATGCCTAAGAGTTTCTCCTGTTTATCCAACTGTACCACCACTTTTTATCTAATCGCCACGTCCTCTTATCAATCAAATTTTGCCCCAATCTACCTTTTAAACCAAAGCCCTTTTCCCTACCAAATATTCACTTTCCGATTCCATTTCCCCGGGATTAAGCAGGCGGCCATTTCCAATGCGGAATTTGTTCTCCTTTTGGCCATTCTTTTCGCCAATTCAAGTATTTTTTTTATTGCAATCAAATTTTAATTATTTTTTAATTGGGAAATATTTAAAATTGCTAAAAGAGTATTGGAATTGGCGTAATGATTTTAGCGGTTTAATGGTTTATCCTAGATCCTTAAACCATATACCCCAACGATATACTCTTCGAAATGCATCGTTAATAATGCTTTAAATAATTTAAGTCTAAATATTTGCTATAATAAAAAAATTCTTCAAAAATTAAAAATTCTCATTTCTACAATTAAATAGAGCGATAGAGAAAAGAATTTGTTGATATCTTATATCCTTCTTCCAATAAAATCAAATTAATCTCTTTCCTTTTAGCTATGTTTTTGGCTTAATTAGGGAGAATAAGGATTTTGTATTATTTGAAAAATCATACCCGTTGGACCCATTTTTATGATCTTTTTAAATATTTATAAATAAAAAATAAATATACATACTACTAATATAAAAATGAAATTTTATGGCAGTTTCAAAATATATTTAATAAATAAAAATCGGCTGGCTAGAAAGTCTTAAACTTGAAAAAATTAACGAAACTCAAGTTTTTTTTAATATTATATAATTTACATATTTTTATTCATTCCATCTTTATTTCGTTTTAATATGGCATTGGTCTCCTCAATGTTGGCCCGGCATTTTGCCACTTCCGCTCGCAATTCCAAATTCCGTCTTTCCAATTGGGCCAATTCTTCTGTGAGGCCACTTTCCACTTGGCGTTGTCGTTTTCGGTATCGAGCGGCGGCCGCGTTGTTCTGCAAAATATTTTAATAAATAGTTTTTAATTTTTTATATGTGAAATTATTTTCAACCTCTCAAAAATTGGGAAATTTGGGGTATAACTATTGACATTTTTAGTTTGTATAGAGCTTTAGGAACTTAAAATGTATTAAAAATTTTTTAAAATTCACCCTGCTATGAGCTATGGGTCCTCAAAATCGAGTTGGGGAATTAATGGGATTTTAAAAGAGGTAATTTTAAATTAATTTGATAAAAAAAACGATTGACAACAATATTAAAGAGTATTAGAGATTAGATGGATTTAAGGGTTAAATTTAGCTTTTTTAAATTTAATGTTTTCACCTGCTGTCTTCGCCTTTCCAAAATCACTTCAGCTGATTCCTCGATAATATTCGCCGTTTTCCCCTTTGTATTTGACTGTTGTTGTTCTTCTTTTTGTTTATCATTTTCTTCCGATTTCGATTTTCTGAAAAAATTTTGGAAAATTTTTGAAAATAAATATAATAAATAATTATTAATTATTTTAAAAGTTAATTTTAAATGAAAAATCACAGTTTCAGAAAATTTTCTTTTTCAAAAATTTAAAATTAATTAATATAAATTATTAAAATCTCATTTTTTCACTCACTTTTGTTGTCCGGATCCAGTCACTTCACGGACTGTGGCCACCACAATTTTGACCAAATGTTCAAGGGAAAGGCCGCCACCAGCACCATTGATTGTACCCCCAAGCCATTGAGCATTGGAAGGAGTTGACAATGGAGGAGAAGGCGCCATAGAAAGAAGATTGACTTGGAGCTAAAATATATAAATTAAAAAAAATTATTTAAAAATGTAAATTTATCACCCTTTGTTCTTGCTGGAATTCATTGGAATTAATATTGAGTGAATTTGCCAATGGCGAATTTGCGACCAAAGCTGCAGGCAATGCTTCCAATGCGGCCGAAACAATTCGATGCTCTTCCTTTATTAAATCCAATAAATCCATTTTGGAAATTAGATATTTTAAATTTCTCTTAAAATTAAATAATAACTTTTAGAGTTAAAAATTTAAAATTTTTTAAAAATTTTCTCTAATATTAAGAAATTTTTAGTTAAAAAATCCGAAATATAAAAATGAATATTTTGAAAATAAAATCGAACGTGATCTGAGCCTTTGAGTGGAAGTGGAACTGATAAAAAAATTGTACGGGTATTTTATATTGGTATACTAATGTATGTTCAATTAGATTGCATCATTGTCCTTGAGAATTTCGTCAGCATAAACTAAACATTACTAGACATAGGGTAATTAATTTTTTAGGGACGTTTAGGGCGGAAATAATTTTGCCGAATTTTCAAAATCAAAGGAGTGTAAATTACATCATTTGTTAACAAATTTAAAAATAATATAATAAATTTAATCACTTAAATTTAATTAAATTTTAAAATAATTTAAAGGCAATTCTATCTATTTAAAGAAAAAATTGAAAAAATTAATGATCACATAAAAAGAATTCTTTGTGTAATATTATTAAATGAATTTTTGATCTTTAATCAAATTTATTTTTTCACCCAAAATAAATTTATTTTTACCCCAAATTTTTTACCTCTTCCATTTGAACAATTTGTTGATTAGTCAATTTTTCCGTTATTTCATCGCCATTTTTTTGTTCATTTTGTTCAAAAGCCTGACATTCGCGCACAATTTCTCTATAAATCTCATGCTGACTTTGAGGAGATAGAACAAATTGTTGTGGTTCTTGCTGACCAACCTGTCAATAATGGAATTAAAATATTAATATTAAAAATATGCTCTGATTTCTTGCAAATTTTATTGAATAAAAATTTTATTTTCATGCATTTTCCCAACCTGAAATTTATGAGCCCTGAGGCTTCTTATTATAGGAAAAATACGGTATTATAAACGAGGGAATTTTTGGGAAAAATAAAATCTTATAATATAATGAATGTAGCAAATAATGAAATGTTGGTGTTCAAATACTTCAATTGTAGGTTGAGTTGGTTGCAGGAAAAATTCATTCAAATCCAATTGTCTGCCAAATTGATGGCCCAATGCAGTGGTCGGTGAAGATTGGCCCGAGGGTGAAGAATTTGAGTGAAATTTGTCTGTTGGAGAAAATATTAAGGCCGTAGGCATCGATGAATGTTGTTGAATCTGAATTTAACTTTTGTAAATCTTTGTCAAAAAATTATAAAATTTTTGTAAATTTTGGCAAAAAAAATTTATTTATCGCTGAATTTGTTTGTAAATTTTCTCTAAAAATTTTTAAAAATTTATGGAGGCAAAAATTTTAAAAAAATAAAAATTCATAAATAATTAATTATTATTTTTTCTGGGCAAAATGTTTGTATAAATTGCGTACCTGTTGTTCGAATAATATTGGTGGTGGCATTTGTTGTTGTTGGACATTTTGAGCAAAAAGCTGGTTCGAACAACAAGGTTGTTGATGTTCTTCGTGAAAGCAAAGAAAATGTTAAATTTTTCAAATTGATTTACAATTCATCAAAAATATTGAAATCGACAAAAAAATAAGTTAATAATTTTTGCTCTTCTAATCCTCCGTAGAACTTATATAATCAAGAAATAATTTTGCACTTTAATCCGGAAAGAATTAGTTTGCACTTTTCCGGAAAGAATTAATTTGCACTTTTCCGGAAAGAATTAATTTGCACTTTTCCGGAAAGAATTAATTTGCACTTTTCCGGAAAGAATTAATTTGCACTTTTCCGGAAAGAATTAATTTGCACTTTTCCGGAAAGAATTAGTTTGCACTTTTCCGGAAAGAATTAATTTGCACATTTTCCGGAAAGAATTAATTTGCACTTTTCCGGAAAGAATTAATTTGCACTTTTCCGGAAAGAATTAATTTGCACTTTTCCGGAAAGAATTAATTTGCACTTTTCCGGAAAGAATTAATTTGCACTTTTCCGGAAAGAATTAATTTGCACTTTTCCGGAAAGAATTAATTTGCACATTTTCCGGAAAGAATTAATTTGCACTTTTCCGGAAAGAATTAATTTGCACATTTTCCGGAAAGAATTAATTTGCACTTTTCCGGAAAGAATTAATTTGCACTTTTCCGGAAAGAATTAATTTGCACTTTTCCGGAAAGAATTAATTTGCACTTTTCCGGAAAGAATTAATTTGCACTTTTCCGGAAAGAATTAATTTGCACTTTTCCGGAAAGAATTAATTTGCACTTTTCCGGAAAGAATTAATTTGCACTTTTCCGGAAAGAAATAATTTGCACTTTTTTCCGAAAAAAATTAATTTGCACTTTTCCGGAAAGAATTAATTTGCACTTTTCCGGAAAGAATTAATTTGCACTTTTCCGGAAAGAATTAGTTTGCACTTTTCCGGAAAGAATTAATTTGCACTTTTCCGGAAAGAATTAATTTGCACTTTTCCGGAAAGAATTAATTTGCACTTTTTTCCGAAAAAAATTAATTTGCACTTTTCCGGAAAGAATTAATTTGCACTTTTCCGGAAAGAATTAATTTGCGCTTTTCCGGAAAGAATTAATTTGCACTTTTCCGGAAAGAATTAATTTGCACTTTTCCGGAAAGAATTAATTTGCACTTTTCCGGAAAGAATTAATTTGCACTTTTCCGGAAAGAATTAATTTGCACTTTTCCGGAAAGAATTAATTTGCACTTCCGGAAAGAATTAATTGCACATTTTCCGGAAAGAATTAATTGCACCTTTTCCGGAAAGAATTAATTTGCACTTTTCCGGAAATAATTTGCACTTTTTCCATGAATGATCTGCCCTATGGGAAATTATAATCTCCTTAATATAATTTCGCCTTTTCTCCAGCAAAAAGGATGGTAATATTGTCGTTCGTACCCCCCCCCCCCCTTTTTTCCAAAAAAAATTTTATTTTATTTTTGACTAAAAACAAGTATTTAGGGGTTTTTGATGATGGGGAATACGAATCTGTCATTAGTTTTTCATTAGCTGTACTGGGTAAACCGCTATCGGTTCACAAACCGGTTTCGAAAAATCGAACTTTGACATTTTGGGTCATCTTATACATCATTCGACGATCGATTGATATATAAGATGACCCAAAATGCCAAAGTTTGATTTTTCGAAACCGGTTTGTGAACCGATAGCGGTTTACCCTGTACAGCTAATAAAAAACTAATGGCAGATTCGTATTCCCCATCATCAAAAACCCCTAAATACTTGTTTTTAGCCAAAAATAAAATAAAAATTTTTTTTGGAAAAAGGGGGGGTACGAACGACAATATTACCAAAAGGATACCGTAATTCCGCCTTTCAAATAGTCTTAGCTCTAAATGAATTTAAAATATTACCAAAATTTTGATGACCAAATTCCTGTTGAACTTGGTCATTGCCGGAATTGCCTATGCCATTATCCCTTGAAGTGGTTCGAAGTCGATTCGCAACGCCCAAAATTGAGGAAAAAAATGACCGTTTAACCAATTGGTCCTCAGCAGTGAAAGGGGTGCCCATTTGATAGGGTTCAGGTCAGGCTGAAAATTTTATTAATCAAAAATGGGGCATAAATCTTGAAAAAATTGAATTGATAAAAATTTTTAACGGTAAATTATTGGTCGGGAATAGGATTATGATAGTTCAGGGAAAAAAGCAATGGGCCTGGAGAGACTGGATAAGATTTTACATTTTATGCTTATATCAATGAATTATGTTTGATTGTAGGATAGTCTAATGTCGGTTTAAGGTGTTCGGTTTGAAAATCTAGTTTTCATTTTTGGTTTTGAATTCGGTTTCAGTTTCTCCTATTTTCGGTTATATTGAGCAAACTTTCCATTTTTTTTCTCAAACCGAAACCGATTTTGGACTTAATCTAGTTATAAGAATATGGGGCTTATCAGTTAATTTGAGTCTAAAGTCTAATCTGTCTATGCTGGCAAATTCCTCTGATTTTGATTCATTTTTATATTGGATAATTTATATTGGAAGACGAACATGCAAAATGGTAATAATCAGATCTTTATTCCGGAATAATGATAAATTAAGGTAGGAGGTTTGGCCAAAAAAAAGAATTTATGGATTGGACTTTTTACATTATCAGCAAAATGAATAAAACAAATTGCTTCGATTTTTCGCCCCATTTGAGGCTATCATTACAAATTGTTCTTCTCTGCCCAAAACCATCCAAAGTTTCTTTATCGATCTCCGCTCCCAAACATTCAATCTTTTCACCATTAAACCCATCCAATTTCCCATTCCCCCCATTCCCATATCACTCAAATTTGTCCAATGCACAATCTTCTTATTAATTATTTATTTATTTGCCCTTCATTAATTTTTAAGCAATTAATAATAGGGATGAGGAAAGAAAAGCGTATAGCACATATCTCAACTCAATCAGCAACATTTTTGTGGTTCAATTTTTGCTTTTACATTCTCAATTGAATTCCACCACCATCAAATGAGGGAAATTGATAGACAAGTCCGCTATCATTGTGATTTTGACTTTTGGTCTATGTATCACAGTAAATCGAACATCCGGGAGGAGAACTCCGAAGAATCTCTATTTCTGTGGAGTGTTTTTATCTTTCATCACTCTTCCGATCATCGCGATTGATCAGCGAGCTTTACAAAAAAAGTTTAATTTAAATCCATCTAGCGCTCACAGTCTCCAGATATGAAAAATAACAAAAAAATTATTTAATCAATCATCAATCAATGTTTTTATTCGTCAATATTTATTGAAATGGATGTAGAATTTCCCATAAACATTTGTTCTCGAATTTTATTCTCCCCAACTTCTTTCCAATATTCTTCTCCTTTCGGATAGCGAGCAATAATATAGTAATTATAATATCCGCCCCATCCATCATTGACTGTTTTGCGGTATATTGTCAAAATTTCGTTGGTTCGCACATTCTTCTGAGTAAATACTTCATAATTTTCATTGCATTCAAAAGCAATTAGAAAGTTGGAAGGTGAATTCGAAATGGAAAATTCCTAAAAAAATAATTATAATTAGTAAAAAATAATAATAATTTCAATTAACCTCATTGATGCGACTGATAAGGATTGCCATATCACAACGATGGATGAAATGAATAAGCTTTTGTTTTCCATTCTTTGATTGTTTCGTCAGCCAATTCAAAATTGTATCAATTTCATCAATGATCGGATTGCTGCTCCTATTTTGAATAAATTGAATATTGTCGATAAATCCAGGGAAAAATTTATTAACTAATTTTTTCGGTTATATTTTACTCAATTTTTAGTCAAATTTAACCAATAACTGAAAATTGACTCAAATTTAGGCAAAAATTAACTGATTGAGTCAAATTTTACTCACTCTGGAATTTCCAGAGAAATTTTATTTTTTTTATTTCGATTTTCGATGAGAAGACGGGGGGGGGGGGGGCTGGGCCGCCGCACTCGCACGTTTTTATTTTATTCGATTCGTCATCATTTTTTCAAATTTTTAAGTCATTGTTAAATGCGGAAAATGGAACTAAACTAGGTTTGGGATTGGTAGCCATTGTTAGCCGAAAATGGCCAAGGCCGACATGCAGTACTCCCTTCGCTAAACAAAAATCCCCCCGAGCAGCAGTACAGCAATCTAATTTTTTTAGAATTTCCTACACTCGAAATCACTCGCAAGTCAATCAAGCTATCATTTCGTTCTTAATCTCATCCTATTCCAACTTCAATCATCCAAAAAAATCCCAAATAGTGATGTTTGGTGTAAATTATAGTGGATAGGTAAATGTAAAATAAATCCCAATCCCCAAAATTTCATTCATCTTCAAAATCATTCAATAAAAATTCATCATAAATTAAATATTTTAAAATAAATTCAGATCAGAACCTTGGATAGTGCATAAAAAGATCTGCACATTTACATTTACCTACTAATTTATTAACAAATCACAATTTGATGTTATTGGAAAGCAACGATTTTGTGCTATGTCTTGGTGTAGGAAAGGCTGCCGAACATGGAGTTTTGAATGCGCATTTATTTCGGCTAAAAGACCCAATCAATTTGATAACTCGACCTTGGCAAACCGGCGAGGAATTCACCACCGGAAAATGGTACAAAGCGAACAAATCGAAGAAATACGGGCAAATTGATGATCTTGTGCGGACAACGGTTATTCAAAGGATGGATTTAATGGGCAGCAATTCGCAGAAAACTATGCTTGAGGTTTGCAAATTATTTGATAAAATTCGATTTGGGTCATTTCCGTCTCATCGGCGATTTTGATGAGCTGCCGCTCGCCACCCAATTAACCAATTTAAATGATCGAAAATGCATTTTTTAGGTTTAAGTATTGGCCATCTATTGGTATATTGACTATCTAAAACTATAAAGTTATGGCTAAGATATGGCCATAAATACAAAAAATAGAGCGATTTTTCTAAATTTTGGACATATCTTGGCCAAAACTACAGTTTTAAATGGTCAATATATAAATGGATAGCCAACAATTCGGGATATAAAATGCATCATAGATGATTAAATTGGTTAATTAGCTGATGAGCTGCAGCTCATCAAATTCACTGAGATGATGGAAATGGCCGAGGCGTAAAATATCACTCGCCTTCAAAATTTATTTAATAAATTTAGTTGGTATTGCCAGTGTTCTTTCCGCCGGATTTGTCAAGCTTAAAGCAATATGGTCAAGTCCCAGTTTTACAAAATCGAAGTGCTTTGTCCATTCCGATTTGTCCGCTCTTTGGTCCAGAAAATGTTGAGGTTTTAAACTCTTAATTTCGATGCAAATATAAGCAAATATTTTAAGTATCTTCCGGCTGTCAGTTGGGATAAAGAACAAATTTGCATGTATTCAGACCAACTTTATGGCCTCAAAATTAATTTGTAAATTAAATTTTATATTTTAAATTAATATATTTTTGGTATTTTTAGATCCTACACAATTGGTTCTTCACCGCAATGGACACATTTGAATTCGACTCAATTGAAGCCATGGGACTATGAGGAGGTTAATAAAACAAATATAAATTAATCATTACAATCTTTTTGGTTAAATATTTGAAATGATGGATAAATTCCTGAATTTACTTGGCTGGTTAATTTTGGAAATGAAATCTCTGCTTTTAGGCAACTCAGATATTCGAGAATAGGCTCAATCGAATCGGCATGGTCGATTTAGTCTACGAAATTTCAATTTTAAACCCATAATGAAGCTTAGCTTAGGAAAAATTGGTAAACCAAACCGGTTTAGGTTTAAACAACGGTTCAACTTTTCAGCCGATTTGAAATTGAAATTTCATAGACTAATACTAAATCGACCATTCTGAGTCGAATGAGTCTATTTTCTAGTCTCTAGGTTGCCTAGAATGCGAGATTTACAAAAAGCCCATAATCTACCCAATTCTGGAAATTTCCAATATTTTCCATAAAATATTAAATTTCTATTTTTAAAGTATCAAATTGTAAACCAACTTTGCATGGAATCGCGCGAAGAAGGCCTCTTATTGGAAGGAATTTGTCCGGCGAGCAATGGTGTGAGGAATTCGCCAAAAATTTGTTTTATGCTTAACAAGCAAGCGAAATTGGCCATTGCAATTTGTGGTGGTGATAGGACGAAAGGAAGTGAATTTCGCGAATATTGGCCAATGTAAATTTTTCGGGTTTTTCTCATTAGATTTTGATTTTTTAGTCCACTTAGCATTTATGAACCTCCGATGATTATTGCATTGAACTGTCCGCAACAAAGCAGGCAAAATTCGAATAATGATTTAATCGTTCGGAAATTGCCGAGTACAAATGTAAAATAATTAAAAAATTTATAAAATTTAAAGTGTTCTTTTAGTTACAATTCGAAATTGTTTACACTGGAGAAGAAATTGGAGTGGAGAATTTGGCAGATTTTCCATGGCTTGGTTGTGTTACGGATCAATTTCATTATTTACTTGATGTTGATGCCAAAGTGAGTAGATGGAAATTATTCGGGAATTGAGAATTAATTTATAAAAAATATTTAAAACGCGTTTTAAATATTGAACCTAATACAAGTTTAAGTTTTAAATCCGGTTTAAACTTTGAACCTAAAACCAAAACCGGTTTAACTTTTGATGAACCTTAAATCAAAATCGGTTTAAGTTTTGAATCGAAGACCAAAATCGGTTAAGGTTTTTATCCTACCAAAATCGGTTTAGTACCCTACTATGAACCATTAAAATTATTTTGCCTATTAGATATTCCCCTTTTTCTCTATTTTTTCTACAATTTAATAGCATTCTTAATTTTAAAGTTAAACAACAAAACATTCACAACAATGCAGGCCACGATGGTTTTCAGTTTGGAGAAGAGAAGTGTAGCATGGGTGGTCGTTGGAATTGTGAGAAACACAAATTTATAATATTTAAATATTTTATTTGAATTTAGAAGGATCAAGGCAGCACTCCCAAAATGGCTGAAAATGATTTATTGAATGGTGGAATGGAGGATGATAAAAGCCATTTGAAGGAATTGGAAGAACCTAGAATTGATAAAAAGTCGGTGGCATCATCCAGGTAGAATATTAATTTAATCGTTTGAAGGATCTTTTCCATCTCAACATTTAGTGAAACAAGCAAAACAATAAATGTGCTCTAAATTCATAAAGTTCCAACTTTTTGGTTATTTTATTAAGAAAATAATGAATATTCATTAATAGTACTTTTTATAACATTTAAATTATGAAAGCCTAAACATTTGTCTAAGAATTTCGTTAAATTATGGCCCGAAATTAAAGATGATTTCAGTCTTGACCAAAACTTAATTGTTTCAATATTTCAAATTTTAAATATGCCATTTTTAGCAATTTGAGCATCGCTACTCCAAATCACAAATTCGCCATTGCCGTTTATATGACTAATCGATTTGGTATCGATGGAGACGCTGTATTCCTTTTCTGGGACACTAAATCGGAAAAATTCAACCGAAAATGCTACGCACAATTCCATAAAAGGTGAGGTAATAACAAAAAAAATATAATTTATTTTGTAGCTTAAAATTCACTGGTGAATTTGGCCAATGGTTTGAGCTAGAATATTTGGAATTGCCCGATAGTCAGACCCAAATTGTTGTATATTCCTTCAAAGGAACAATGGAATATGCCGTTTCGCGTATTCGGGATGGATTATGTGCTCAGGTAGGTCAATTTAGTGTTCAGTCCGAAAATTTCTTTGGAAGGGTACAAAAAAATGGTTTTTTAGGTCTATTTTTTTCAAAAATCTTAAAATAGCAAAAATCAATAATCGAAAAAAATTTTAATAAGTACAAAAAATTTTGAAAAATTTCAAAATGTTCATGTTTTTAGAATTTCCTACAAAAAAATGAAAATGTAAACATAAATAAAATATGAGAAGTCGCAAATATTTAATTTTTATTTATTATTTTCTAGGCACGCAATTTCCCCATTTTTTCTATTTCGATGGGTAGCTTCTCACATACCCATGCCTATGCCCTCTTATTCAGATTTTTTAAATAATTTTATCAATTAAAGTTTTCCACTCCGGACCGCCTTGTGCCTGTTTGGCATAGAATTTATCCATGTGGAGTGACTAATAGCTTTGTTGTGGACAAAGGATGGTGGCCTTGGCTCTGCCGGAAATGTTATCCATCTTTACGAGAAGAGAAAGAAGAGCAAAAACTGAAGAATGAGAGAGAAGATTTTCTTGAGGATATGGCCAAAAGAATGCACAAATCATTAGCTTTAGAGGAAGGAACTTCCGCTTCAATCAAGGAGAAACAATCTTCTGGGGGATTAATTGGACATATTCCAATAATACAAAAGCAATCGGCAAAGCAACAATCCGCTGAAGATTTTAAAACTGTTTTGGCTGTATTATTCACTCTCCGAGATACATATGGAGATGCAGTTTACTTAATTTATGATGAACACGAGAAAAAATTCAATTATCAAATTTATGCTGATGAGCCGGAAAAGTAATTAATTTACGCCAATTATTAATTTATTGTTTAATTTTATAGGATTGTTGGTAATCCGGTGATTGGTCGTTGGTATTGGCTGAAATACAAATCGAATATTATTCTTCAAAAAGGATATAAAGGGTATCGAATTAATGATATAGCAATGGAGAATATAAATTGGAATCCTCCTGTCGAAACGCGTGTAAAATATGGCTTGGCTCAGGTAAAAAAAAGGATAATTGATGAAAGAATATTTCCCTCATTTGTCCGATTTATTCGAATTCCAATTTTACTAATCAGTGTTGACATGATATTCCAATTCCATAGTAAATGTTGAAAAATGGCCATATAAGACTGAATTAAGATTATTTTGTAATAATATGTAAAAATATTATTAATATACTTTCTTAAGAAATTCTCAATAATTTACTAATAAGCCTATTTTCAGTTTAATACTAGACAACATTTTATAAACGTTTGGCATGGGACCATGGAAAAGCACAAACCAGATCGTAGAATGGAGAGTTCTGATGGTCCTTGGTGGCCTAAGATTTGCTTCCACTGTTATCCAAATGCCAATGATCGGATTGGAATGCCAATTGTTGTCAAGAAAAAAGAAGTAAAAGACGCCGTGGTTAATTCATCAAAATGGGCAACAGGAGCTAATACTGTTCCGGTGGCTAATTCAAGGGCAACGGGGGCTAATACAGTTCCAGTGGCTAAATCAACAAATCGGGCAACAGGAGCTAATACTGTTCCGGTGGCTAATTCAAGGGCAACGGGGGCTAATACTGTTCCGGTGGCTAATTCATCAAAATTGGCCACAGGAGCTAATACAGCGCCAATTGGTATGAAGAAAGAAGAAGTCAAAGATGCAGTGGCTAAATCAAAATGGACTACAAAAAATGAAGATTCATCATTTACGGATTCATCCTATGAGGAATCTGAAACAGAAGAGGAAATTAGCGCAATAAACAAGGAGACTAATTCGAATTGCTCTAATAAGGATGGCATATCACAAATGGTGGGTGATAAGATAACTTTATTGAGGCATTTTGTCATGGTCAACCAAAAATCTCTACATCAAAAATCTCCATAATTTCTGCAGAGAAAATTTAGGTTTTAGGTTACGGATAGGGCTCAATTGTGTGGAAGCATAGGGAAAAGAGGGGAATTTTTTCTTCTAAAGGATTTTTTGGTATTGGTATTTTGGGTAGTCGTGATTTTCTATAGATTGAACTGATTTTTATATATTTTAAGCCCAATCATCGTTCATTTACGCCCATTTCCACCACCACTGCCGCCAGTTCGCGTCCTCCACCAATTTTAGCTGTTGGCAACATTTTTGGCTCTGTAAAGTCCAGTCGATCATCGACTCCAATTAATGGCACTTCAATGACCAGCTTAAATGGTAACATCATCAATGGTGGTCAGCAAAATATTCAGCAGAATTCAACTGCCGAAGGATCAACACAAAATGAAGCCAACAAAAGTTAGTAAATAAAAGGGAATTCAGTGGATAGAAATTAGGAATTTTATAGGGAAATTTACTCAAATATTTGTTTTATAAAATCAGAATTTTTGAGGCCATTTGCTCGAAAGTTTTAGCATAGGTTGCTTTAGGCAAGAGTTAGTAAGAATCAGGTTAAAAAGATGACCATTTTTCGGTATAAGAAAATTTTAATATTTTTAGTACAAAAAATTAGATAATCAATGACTTTAATGGTTAATACTAATTTTACTATTCCTACAGGTGCGGACAATTCGCAACCATCGCAATTGGTCGGAGGATTTGGAATGGGCCGACAACGACGCAATCAACAAATGTTGGCCAATTCAACATCATTCCGTTCCAATTCACCATCCTCATCGAAAATGGGCCAGAACTAAAGATGATAAGAAGAAAAGAAGAAAATGAATAAAATTAGAATATGAATAACAAAATTAATTAACACATTCACAAACGATGATCGATCATTTTATAACCTGTTCCATTTTTTCAAACTTTTCTAAATTCTAAAATTTCACACGATCGTTCACATTAAAAATATTTTTGGATAAACTTTCAAATCAAAATTCATTGTACAAGAAATGTTTATTTGAATTAAATTTTCCTTTCCTGAAAATGTTCGTCAAAATGTGCTTTCCCTTTCCGGAAAATTGTTTTACAAATGTTTTTGGGGATTGAAAATGTTTTACAAATGTTTTAGGATTGTAAATGTTTTACAAATATTTGGGGGATTCTAAATGTTTTACAAATGTTTTGGAATTGTAAATGTTTTACAAATGTTTTGGAATTGTAAATGTTTTACAAATGTTTTGGAATTGTAAATGTTTTACAAATGTTTTGGGATTGTAAATGTTTTACAAATGTTTTGGGGATTCTAAATGTTTTACAAATGTTTTGGGATTGTAAATGTTTTACAAATGTTTTGGAATTGTAAATGTTTTACAAATGTTTTGGAATTGTAAATGTTTTACAAATGTTTTGGGATTGTAAATGTTTTACAAATGTTTTGGGGATTCTAAATGTTTTACAAATGTTTTGGGATTGTAAATGTTTTACAAATGTTTTGGGATTGTAAATGTTTTACAAATGTTTTGGAATTGTAAATGTTTTACAAATGTTTTGGAATTGTAAATGTTTTACAAATGTTTTGGAATTGTAAATGTTTTACAAATGTTTTGGAATTGTAAATGTTTTACAAATGTTTTGGAATTGTAAATGTTTTACAAATGTTTTGGAATTGTAAATGTTTTACAAATGTTTTGGAATTGTAAATGTTTTACAAATGTTTTGGAATTGTAAATGTTTTACAAATGTTTTGGAATTGTAAATGTTTTACAAATGTTTTGGGATTGTAAATGTCTTACAAATGTTTTTGGGGATTTAAAATGTTTTACAAATGTTTTGGGATTGTAAATGTTTTACAAATGTTTTGGAATTGTAAATGTTTTACAAATGTTTTGGAATTGTAAATGTTTTACAAATGTTTTGGAATTGTAAATGTTTTACAAATGTTTTGAAATTGTAAATGTTTTACAAATGTTTTGGGATTGTAAATGTTTAACAAATGTTTGGGGGATTCTAAATGTTTTACAAATGTTTTGAAATTGTAAATGTTTTACAAATGTTTGGGGGATTCTAAATGTTTTACAAATGTTTTGGCATTGCAAATGTTTTACAAATGTTTTGGAATTGTAAATGTTTTGAGATTGTAAAATGTATTTTTGATTGAAAATTTGGATATAAGGCATAATTTCGCATCAGCTCCAATTCACAAATTTGATGACAAGTATCAAATTAATTTAAAGGAATTCGATAAACAATTGGAATCATTGAATATTGGAGAAGAAGAAAACAAAAGCATGATCGTTCCTTTTCCACATATTCCGATGAATATAGCTTCTTACTTGCTCAAGGCAATGCACATATTGTCCAATGATTTGGAGAAAAAATGCGCCGCACTTCAAATTTCGGATGAGATCCTTGGGAAAAAAGTAAATTGCTTAATTAATCCGCTTAATTTCCATCCTATTATGAAATTAATTTAATAATAATTATTTAAATTTGTATTTTAACTAAATCAATATGATTTAAAAATTAAATTTTTAAAAATTTAAATAAATAATAATATGTTATAATATAATGATATTGTTAATGAACATTTTTATTAATAGGATCAAAGAGATATAAATAAATCGGTGATTTATCAACAAAGAGTGAATGGCCTTCCTTATGATTATCAATTGGAAATCCAAATATCACCGATAACCAAACAATTGGACTTTAATCTCTTAACAACAATAACTTTCGACCCAACGAATAATCCAAGGAAATTATACGGGCCAATTCCAATGCGCATATTCAAATGGATGAAGGAGAAAATGATCGAATAGTGAAAAGGTAAATGCTTTTAAAATAGCATCAAATTCGACAACTTTTTATGTTAAAATTTGTTTCAACAACGACAAATAGGCAATTTATTATCCAAATTTATTTCTAGACCACTTCTCATCCTAAAAAATTCACCACTAATAACTTTTTAGTTATTCAACCTCAAACCAACAAGAACAAAATAGATATCATATCGAACAATTGAAATCTGATGAAAATGGAAATGATATTGGAAGTGGAAATGGGAACACACAAGTTGATGGAAAAGAGCCGATTGCTTGATTTAAATATTGACTGATTATCTAATTAAATTGATATAATAAATGAATGAAAAATAATAAAACGGATCATTTTCCCATTTACGCTTATTCATTCGATTGTTATTTTATTATCATTTTATTTTGTTGAATAATTTTAATTTGTAATAAAAATAATTTAATTTTTTATGAAAATTCTAGAGGAAATTGAATTACCAATTTATATAAAATTTATTGTGAATTTTCATAATTTGGTTGCAAAGATTAGTCATTTCGGCATATATTGGTGCAATGAGAATATTAATACGCAACTTTAATAAACATTGCTATTTTCTTCAATTTCACCATTCATCAATTCTTAACAACAACTCATGCCGCCCATTTTGCATATTTTTATTAGAAAATGGCAAAACTAAAAATTTGCAAATTCAACTGGAACAGCAGGTTTACATTAAAATATATGTAAATCAAATTAAAAAAATCTTGAAAAAATATTTTAATATTATTTTTGGATTTAAATAAAATTCCTCCAAATTAAACTACTCATTTTCAGTTGAATTATTCCTCCTCGTTTTCAACATTCAATCGACTGAACCAAACACTGCATATTGAAGAATTGCTTAAGCAGAGAACAAAAAGGAATTTTTCCATAGCAAAATTTAGGTATAAATTCATAAAATTCCAAATTTTTTTTATTTATATTTACAAAATTCTAAATTTAAAAAAATTTTTTCAAAAAAAATATTAAATTATTGGCATAATTTTTATTTCAAAAATCAATTTATTAATAATAAAAGTCACTAATTCAGCACCGAAAAAGAACATTCCGATAAACATGCAATAACATTGGCAATTGAAACGCTGGATTATTCATTGAAACTTAAACGTTTGGAAATTCTTTTTCTTCTGGTGATTAGAATGCGACATGACAAGGAAAATGGTAACAAATGGATCCATTTAAGCCAAAAGGTATGCTTATTTATATATTATTTATTTAAAAATTCCATTAAGTTTCCTTTTGCGAATAATGACTTTCCGAACATTCCACTACCAAAAGATGCATATTTATGGATCAAGGGAATGGACTCATTAATAAAAAGACTTGCTGACTATGAAGATGAGGTTCCGAATTTTAATTAAAAAATTAATTATTTATTATTTTATTAGCATCCAATTTGCGAAGTATTAATAAAGGGTGGTCATTCTTATGAATACAAATTCGAAATTGGCCCAAATAAAAAGGATGGCAAATTGACATTTACAATGAAAACAATCACAAAAAATACACAAAAAATGGTGGCAGAAATGTCTTTGCCTATTCAATTACTTCCTCTGGTGCGCGAAAGGATGGCAAAAATGTTGACGGAATTTGATGGAACCCAAAAAATTACATCGTCCTCAACTCAAATCCCAAAATGGATCTTATTAGAAAACGGTTGGTATTTTCTTAATTTAATTAAAAATATTTACCAGTTAAAAAATTTAAAAAAAAATCAATTTCATTTTACAATTAATAATATAATAAAAAAAAACAACTACTCATTAAGACGTTAATGAATTACAACAACCATTATATTATCGCGATACATTGGACTATAAAGTTGATGATAAACCCCGAGATAGGAAGATACAAATTGAATATAAGCAAGGTGCAACTGGCATAGAATTCATTCAAATAACCCAGGTTATTCATTTTTATAAAGCTTTAATCATAAATAAAAATTTATTTCAGACATTTGATAAACGGATGGATGTTGGGAATATCGAAACCCTATACTTTCATTTTGCAAATATTCCAATCCAAGATGCCCAACAATTGCTGGGCGCAATGGAAATAATGTCCATGAATCGAGTATAATGTACAATAAATTAAATTAAATCTTCATTTAAATTAAGTCATCAATGATTTGTCACCAATTTGTGCAAGGTCTTTGGTACGACTACAAATTAGAAATTCATTCATACCCAAATAAGCAACTGAATATTAACATGCAAACAATACTCAATGCCGGCAAAAAAAATTTACATATGCCCATTAAATTATATGGCCCAGTCCCAATCGAAATATTCCATTGGTTGAAGGAACAAATGGCCGAAATATTGGTTCGATCTATTCTTTTAATTTGATAATATTGCAAAAATTACAAAAATTCTGCAAAAAAAAACATTAATTTAATTAATATTTTTAGTTGGTCTCTTCATCGTCTTCTTCATCCAATAAAAGTCAAGAGGCAGAACCCTTATCGAACTTAGAGTAAAAAATGATTGTTTTTATTTAAATTCTTATTTCACTCAGATCCAATTATCCAAAAAAAGAAATACTCCGCATTGAAAAACTGCCATTTATTAGTTTTTATGGTGGAAAATACCATACAATGTTTGCAGTCTTTGAAATGAACCAATCAAAAAACAACCGAAAATGGATAAATTTATATGATTGGGTAAAAATATTATTAAATATTTTTATATCTTAAAATATAATAGTTACACTTCACTGCCCACAAATTCGTACGCATACCTACCTCAGATGCATATTCATTGGTCAAAGCTATGGATGAATTGATTAACAAACTTGTTGACCTAGACAAGGTTCATAAACTTAGAATATTCCCTGATATTCCAAAAAATTATATTTATACTTTTCAGCCTCCAAATTGTCCTATATTGGTTAGAGATAGAGAAGGTCTCATCTACAATTACAAAGTCAGAATTCATCCATCTGATGATGGCCGTTTGGAATTTAGAATGGATTCAATCACAACTGCAAAAAATCCATCGCATAAACCGAAACAATTTTATGGGCCAGTTGGAATACTTCCTTTGTTGCGAGATCAAATGGCAAAAATGCTTGTGGATTTTGATGGGACCAAACAAATTGCACCGTCTCCATCCTCACTCCCAAAATGGATAGCAGAAGATAGTATTTTACCAGAATTTATTTAAATCAGTCAAAATACTCTTCAGAAATAAAACATATGTTAAAAGCCAACGAAATGAATAAAGAAAAATGGGAAATTCTGCGAAAAGAAACATTTGATTTTAATGTTAATGTCGTTATTGGAAAGCAGGATAGAAAAATGGTAATACAATTGCAGCGAAATAAACTGGGTGAAGAATTCATTCAAATTGAGCAGGTGTGTTCTTTAAATTATTTTATTGAAAGTATTTTCTAAAACATACATTAAAAATTTGATTCTAAATAAAGGTTATGTGTTTTCGATTATAATTTTGATTGTAATTGTGTTTTTCGATTGTAATTGTGTTTTCGATTGTAAATGTGTTTTCCATTGTAATTATGTTTTCGATTGTAATTGTGTCTTCGATTGTAAATGTGTTTTGATTGTAAATGTGTTTTCGATTGTAAATGTGTTTTCGATTGTAAATGTGTTTTCGATTATAATTGTGTTTTCGATTGTAAATGTGTTTTCCATTGTAATTATGTTTTCGATTGTAATTGTGTTTTCGATTGTAAATGTGTTTTGATTGTAAATGTGTTTTCGATTGTAAATGTGTTTTCGATTGTAAATGTGTTTTCGATTATAATTGTGTTTTCTGTTGATGTTTTCGATTGTAAATGTGTTTTTGTTTGTAAATGTGTTTTCGATTGTAAATGTGTTTTCGATTATAATTGTGTTTTTCGATTGTAATTGTGTTTTCGATTGTAAATGTGTTTTCCATTGTAATTATGTTTTCGATTGTAATTGTGTTTTCGATTGTAAATGTGTTTTGATTGTAAATGTGTTTTCGATTGTAAATGTGTTTTCGATTATAATTGTGTTTTTCGATTGTAATTGTGTTTTCGATTGTAAATGTGTTTTCCATTGTAATTATGTTTTCGATTGTAATTGTGTTTTCGATTGTAAATGTGTTTTGATTGTAAATGTGTTTTCGATTGTAAATGTGTTTTCGATTGTAAATGTGTTTTCGATTATAATTGTGTTTTCGGTTGATGTTTTCGATTGTAAATGTGTTTTTGTTTGTAAATGTGTTTTTGTTTGTAAATGTGTTTTGATTGTAAATGTGTTTTCGATTGAAATCAATCAATTATGTAGGTATAAGTTTAGTTTCAAATTGTGCCTCATCTCTAATTCACCTGGAAAAAACAAATTAATTTGCAGGAATTCGATAAGCAATTGAAATCAACGAATATTGAAGAAGACAATAGCCTTATCGTTCCTTTTCCACCTATTCCTTTGAAAATAGCTTATCCCCTGCTCGACGCAATGCACACATTATCTACTGATATGGAGAAGAAATCCGCGGTACTTCAAATTTCAAATGAGATCATTGCGAAAGAAGTAAGTTCAATATTTAAGTTTAAGTGTTCTCTTTGTTCAGAAATGATAGATCATTTTATTTTGAAATACTATCGGTTTATGAAAATTTTTATAAATAGAATCGAGGAATTGAAAGTGATTTGGAGATTTGTCAACAAAGAGTGAATGGCCTTCACTATGATTATAAAATGGAAATCTTCATTTCATATGTATCCAAACAATTGGAATTTAGGCTCCAAACAATGACAATGGAAGCCGACCCATCGCATAAATCAAGGAAATTATATGGGCCAATTCCATTGTACGTATTCGATTGGTTGAAGGAGCAAATGGCCGAATTATTGAAAAGGTAGCAATAAATGAAATATTTTGCTAAAAAGTTTAGTCTATGATCATCAATCACTCTCTAAACTATTTTAGTCATTTAAACTAATAAATTATCCATATTTTAGTTCTTCAAATCAACAAGAACAAAAGATCTGTCAAATCGAACCATTGGAATTTAAAGAGAGTATGAAAGATTGGAACACATATGAAAAATGACTACCATTGTTTATTTTTCAGTTAATGAAAATGAGCCAATTGCTTACAAAGAAAAGGACAATAAAATCGGTGAAAGACTTTTTCGACTTGAAATAGAACATTACAGAGTGGAGGGTGAATCGCAGAACAGGATAATGAAAATTGAGTTTCACCAAGGCAAAAGTGGCAAAAAATGCATTCAAATTGTACAGGTGTGTAATATCATTTTATTAAATATTTTTAATAACAGAAAGGGGAAAATAAATCTAAAAAAAACAAATTAAAAAATTCATAGGTTAAAGTTCTAAAATACTCAACATTTCATTAGAATTGATGAGTGCATAATATAAAGAAATTTATTTAAAAATAAATTTATTATTATTAAAACAAAATTTTGCCAGAGATTTACTAGGGAAGGCGGCATTCCTGATTACTTTAATTTTCCAAATATTCTGGTGCCAGAGGATGTATATCCCTTTCTCGATGCAATGCATGCAATGTCCAGTGAACTGCAGGAAAAGCGCCTCACACTCTTAACTGGAGAAAATAAGGTAAGCATAAGCACTAAAAACCGAAATGCAATAAATTATTTCACAAGATTTATTTCTTCTAATAATTTCTAATCATCGTATAGAAAAAGGCCAATAAAATGAACCTCCTAGTAAAATACTGGGTAATTTTACCACATTTTTAAGGTATCGCACCTGGGTTTGGGGTTGAATCTTGAATGAGAGCTAATTTTTGATAGAGCTCGACGAAAATGCATATGAATATTTAAACGAAAAAAATTTAAAAATTTGCTACTACTTTCTGCCAGAAAAAGATGAATTATAAATAAGAATTATTGAATAAAAAACAAATGAGCTGATTTTTTAAAATTAGCACTTTTAAATCAAACCATTTTTAGTCATCGATGATTTGTCAACAAATTGTCAAAGGCCTTATTTATGATTATAAAATGGAAATTCATTCATGCAAAAATCAAAATTTGTATTTTCGACTCAAAACAATGCCAAACAAGGCCAACAAATGGCACAAATCAAAGGAATTACTTGGACCAATTCCAATCAGCATGTTCAATTGGGTGAAGGAAAAAATGACCGAAATGTTAGATGATTGTGAAAAATTGAATGGAAAAACAAATGAATAGATTATTTTATTTTGTCCGACCATTCCCACTCAATTGTTATTTTTTTTTTTATTTTAGCATGTTACTTTTTGTTGATTAATTTTCCATCAATAATTTTCCAAATTTATAAACTTATTTTTTCAAAAACCCAATAATTTTGGAAATCAAAGAGTAAATATTGGAAAATTTGCATTGTTTTTTGACATTGTTTGGCAACATACCAATACCAATCCTCATTATAGCCCACAAATTACGTCGTAATAACATTTAAGGAATTTAAAGTAAACAAATTGGAAATTTGTGAAGCAGTTTTCAATATTTGGCCAAATCCATCCAACAATTTCAATCAATTTGTTTATTTAAATGCAACAGTGAAAATGAAGTGAATTCAATTGTTAAATGGTTGATTGAACCAAGAGAAGATGGCAAGCCGAAAATGCTCAATTCAAATTTAATTCATATGAGAATACATAAATTGATCGCATAAAAGAGGTAAATAATGGATAACTAATTTTTTACCCAAAAAAGTATTTTTTACCCAAGTTTTTGATTTTTAATAAATCAATAACCGGAACCTTATAAGTCAAGATATGCTTTTTAGACTTGGTCCATTTCTCACTTGGGGCCAAAGGACCGGTGGCAATGCAATTAGCGGGCTATTTTCAGGCGCTCAGAACATTTTTGGTGGACCAGTCGGTGGTGGTGGCGGCTAATTTTTTAGAAGAAAATGTGATAAATTAAGAAAGGAATTGAGCAATTTAGTGAAGAAATTCAGAATATAACATTCATTTTAAATTTATAAAATTTTGTGAAATTTTTTTTTTGGATGAAATAAAACTTTTTGGCATTTCTGTTTTCTCCTAATTTTTATATTGATTTTTTTAATTAAATAGGATAGAACTAGAGACCGGCGCGGGACGGGATCCCGCGCGGGATTTGCGGGATATTGCGGGATTTTGCGGGACGGGATTTTTGCGGGATTATCCCGCAGCGGATCCGTCCCGCATGAAATTTTGGGTAAAATCCCGCAAATCCCGCGCGGGATTGCGGGATTCTGCGGGATTTTGCGGGACGGATTTTGCGGGATTATCCCGCAAAAATCCCGTCCCGCAAAAATTGGGGGAAAAAATCCCGTCCGCAATCCCGCAGATTTCATTTTGCCGGTCTCTAGATAGAACAAGATATATAAATGATTTGGCGATTTGTCAACAAAGAGTGAATGGCCTTGGCTATGATTACCAATTGGAAATCAAAATTTCACCGATAACCAAACAATTGGAGTTTAGACTCGTAACAATAACAACTTCCGATCTAAAGCATAAACAGAAGAAATTATATGGGCCAATTCCAATGCAAGTATTCAAATGGTTGAAGGATAAAATGGCCGAATTATTGAAAAGGTAGGAATAAATGAATATTTAGATGTTTTTAAATGGGAGAATTTATAATACTTCTTATTTCATCTATTCTATATTTTCTCATTTTCTATGGTATGGTATATTTAAAATAAATATAAAATATAATTGAAAGTTGAAATCTATCTCAATAGGGTTTTCTACTGATTGATCCTACCCAACCCCAAACCGATAGGCTGTCAGCCATTTTACAAAAATCAGAAATTTTTTTAACACACCTAAATCGAAAACACAACCCGCTGTAACCCATATCCAAATGGTCTAAATTAAATTATAATTTTATATTTTCAGTTATTCAATCTCAAACCAACAGAAACAAAATAGACATCGTATCGAACAATTGAAATCTGATGAAAATGGTAATGGTATCGGAATGGGAATACAAAAATGCCCTTCCCTAATTTCAGTTGATGGAAAACAGCCAATTGTTTACAAAGAAGAAGCCAATAATGGAATGCATGAGAGATTAATTCGAATTAAACAAAAGGACTCTAGGGTGAACGTTGAACTGGGGAACAAGCCTGATTATGATGGAAATGATAGTAGAAATGAAGTAAACAGATAGAACGGATTTTCTCTTCATCCAATCATTCTCGGCTGATTGTTATTTTATCAAATTATTTTTGTTGTTTTTTTTAATTAATTAGAAAAAGAATTTTATCATTTTTTATATTCTTTCATTAAAATATGAATATGAATATGAACCGATTTTCGTTTTTAGCTCAAAAATTAAAATTGGTTGAACCTATGCAAAATCATAGTCAAACAATGTGTCTTGATGGGAATATCTATCGTTGTGTATTTAAGGTTGGGTCTGAAATCTGAAGTACGCAAGTTTATTCTCTATTGAATCGATCTTGCTTTCAACAAATATGCAATTATAATGACCAAATATCCGCCGATTTTGTACTCAATTTCGGTGTTTGCTAATTTTGGTTTTGCGGACAAAAAGGACTTTCGCCTTTCGATTGACCATTGACCTCGCCACATTATTCTGCGCACATTCACCTTCGCTATTCCCCCATTGCAAGATGGAATGGACTTTGGACCACCGGGATAACCCTCGAGAGAATGGCCAGTGACAGTGACCACCCAAGCCGAAAGGAGTTAATAAAAAGGAGAAAGAATGATCGATGACCACCACATCGAAAGAAATGAAAAGGACGACAGAGTGGCCGATGACCCTGGAGGGAGTGGACGAAAGAATCATCAGAAAAGTAGAATAGAATAAATAATAAGGTCAAAAATATTCAATAAATATGAAATTTTTACAAAAATAAATTGCCTTGCCTTAAATGAAGCACTTGTTTATAATATTCACATCAAAAATTGATATGCTGCGCAAAATAGTTGGGATGAAAATTTTACATATTTTTGTACCTTTTATTTAGCAATATTAATTCATATAATTTATTTTTTTTTTAAGAAATCATTATAAAATGATTTTTATTACTATTCTTATCATTTATTCATTCATTCTCCAACAAATCAATTCCGAACAACTTTCCGATTGCCTACAAAAATGCGGACAAATTGAACCCATGGATGAGACGACATTCAAGGTAAATTCAAATTTTTTAAGCAAATGAATTTATAAGTGATTTTATAAATATTTGTTTCTAATAAATTAACAAAAGAAATCTTTATTAAATAATATAAATTATAATTTACAGACCATTGGAGGCACTGATCCTAAAAAACTAAATCGGCCTTGGATTGTCCGAATCCAATTCACCATTACTTGTGGAACTCCTGAGGTGCGTTAAAATATATTCAAATTCAATGCATATGTTTGTCTGCCTCTTTTATGGCCTTTTTATCACTTTTTTCACAAATACTCCATACTGGGAAATATATTTTATTTATTGCGAAACGACAAAAGAATATTGAAAATTGCGAAAAGTTTATAAAGATTTAGTGGTTTTCCCAAAATTCACAAACCCATATACCATTGAATAGAGCTCGTCAAGACGCACATAATTTGTCATGTATTAATTGGTTTTAACCAAACCCTCATAAATGTTTTAAGTGGTTTAAAACCCTTAATTTTTGATCAAACCACGGCAAAATATATACCAATCGATGCGTCTTGACGAGATCTATCAATTGGGTATAGTATGGATAGAGGGGGTCTAGGACACAAACCATTATAAACTTTTCGCAATTTTCAATGTTTTTTTTTCGTAAAATTAAATACCATCCTATTATATTCATTCCCCATATAGGTGGTGCTTGAAGAATATGCCTGCACCGGTTTCATCGTCGACGAACACTATGTGCTCACGGCAGCACATTGCTTATACAAAAAATTTTCTATTTACATTGAAGCTTGCAAAATAGACACTGAAATTCTTCCCTATGAAATACCGGAATGGTAAAAATTATTTCACAAATTAAAAAAAAAAAACTTTTTGTTATACGTTTTTAGGGTTAGAGTAAAGAAAGTGGACATAAAAATCTATCCAACTTTTGACACTTTTTGGCCTCGACTGAAACAAATGGGAAGATTTCATACAGTGCAAAATACGGATTTTGTTAATGAATTCGATTCAGAATTTATGGGAGGCAAAAGATTCGATCCGAAACTTATAGAAAACAATTTCCAAACCAATGATTTTGTTTTACTTAACGTAAGGTTAAATTTATTTTTAAAAAATGGGAAATTGTGATACCACAATATTTCTGGATCGGGACTGGAAATTTTCTTTGATTTACAATGATTGCCTTCGGCACAATTTTCGAGAGCTCGAGTGGAATACATTCGGCGTTATTTTCCTACCTAAACTTATCTATGAGAGATTTGTACTATGAAACCTCTTTTATTTTAATTCCCACCTTCGATTTGCGGTCCCATCATAGCCCCTGAAAAGATGAAAATTTTTTTGTTGCTTTTTTAATTCCCTAAAACTTTACAAAATCCGCTTTAATTTGTTCAAAAATGTCCTCAAATTAAGAAGTTAGACCCAAAATTTACCCAATTTTTGAGGGGTTGAAAAATAAATTCCCTCTGGGAAAGCAAGTTATCCCGAAAATAAATTATCTAGACAAATAATGGTTCAGTTGAATTTATTTATTTCTTATTAGAATTGCAAATTATTATGCAAAATAAAATGTGACAAGCTTAATCAAATTGTTAAAAAAATTAAAATAAATATCCTGGTCAAGGCCAAAGAATTCATGAAATTTAATTTAGCCTTCAATTGTTTTTAAAATTAATCAATACTCTCACTTCTTAATTTTACGATGGCCAAATTATTTTCTAATAATATTTTTGCTAATTTTTAAAGGTAAATCCTGCATTTGATTTCTCTCTGGGAGATGTACGAAAAATTTGCCTCCCAAAACCAAGTCCATCCTTTACATCCCATTTACATTATTCGGAGCCGTATATTCAAGCCGGATGGGGACAATTCGCGGAAATGAATTCCACCGGCAACATCGTTTACACACAAAATTGGCTTACAGAAAGAACAGGCAAAATCCAAGATCAAGGCCATTGCGCAAAGTAAAGTGAAGGTTCCCCTTTTGGATTGGAATTCGAAAAAAATTGAGTTTTTTTCATTCATATTATAGTTGATTCGACGTGCCCCAATCTGCTGATAACGAATCTGGTATTGGTTTCGCATAAAACAAAAAACTAAAAAAGTTATGGACATTTAAATTTGGCAAAAATGTCTGAAAAACGTACCTGACTAAACTGGTCATAACTTTTCTATTTTTGAGTTTTATGCAAAAATGATGACAGATTCAGAATCCCCGCATCAAGGCGCACCAATTGATATATAATTTGACTTGATTTTGGAATCATTGATTTTTCATCATATCATAATTTTTTACTTTTCACCCTTATATAATTTTTTCTTAATCCAAATAAATTAATTTTTATATCATTGAAAAGAGCAGAGTCTTTTACTTAGGTTGGGATCAATTTGGAAATTTTATAAAATTGTTAAATATTTTTAAAAATGTCAACTCTAGTTTTTTGGGAGAAAAAACGCGCCAGAAAATCAAATTTTTTGAACTGGTCGCGTTTTGCCGCCGCGGCTAAACGCGCCCAAAAAACGCGGCACTGTGAACAGATGGGCGATTTTTCAAATTTTGGCGCGTTTTGTCGCGGCGGGAAAACGCGTCCATTGTGAACCCACTTTTAAAAAACGCGGCGGCAAAACGCGCCATTGTGAACTTAGGGTTAGTGAGCCAATGAGTGGGCTCATTTTGTGTAAACATAGTTGGAGGAAAAATGCATTTAATTTTAATTATTTATTTGTAGCATCTATAGTGAACAATTGTACAGTGAACAAAACCATATTTGTGGAGGGCGGGTTGGAAACATTGGTGGTACACCGGTATTTAATTTTTATGTAGAAGAGTTTAAATTCAAATGTTTTAGGGTGAATCGGGATCACCAATGCAAATTAATTATAATTCGAGAGCATTTGCTGTTGGTCTTTTTACGCATGCCAATGTTCAAAAATTGCCTGGCCAAATTTACCCAGGTATTTCAATAATTTTTTTAGAATTACAAATAAATATATTTTTGATTAAAAATTGGCTGTCTTCTAATAATAATTAGATTCGGTGTTGTGAGCATTAAGCTGAATTTGTAATTGAATTTCTGAGAATATATTGCCCTCTTTTTAAGAGTATTAACAATTACATGCTATTTTTTTTCCTCCAAAAAACACTTTTTTACCGCCAATACCTCTTTTTCCTCCAAAAATAAGTTTTTTATCTTCAATGACCCCAAAAATAAAATTTTTGAATTTTTTTAACATAAAATCATAAAATAAATGGAATGAAGCAATCTTAGCTTTGAAGAATCTATCCTAGCCCTGACCCGAATCTTACGATATCCTTATCCCTATCGTTAACCTCTGAACCCTTGCTCCGACCCTTAGCCCCTAGGACCCATCTCCGACCCTAACCTACCCTAACCCTAGTCCATAGTCCCTATCTCTATTCTCTAGATCCGATGCTCCAACACAATGTCTGATGAGTCCTAAATATTGGACCTAAAACATATTTTGAATAAAAAATTTTAGATTTTTTTGCGCAATGGACGTTTGAAATGAGTTGGATTAAATTTATTTTTATGATATTTATATAAAAGAATTCAAAAATTATATTTTTGGTGTCATTGGCGGTAAAAAAGTTATTTTTGGAGGAAAAAAAGGTTATCACATTAATAATTTATACTCTAAAAAATGAGGGATGACTAGCGGCAATATTTATATTTCTTTTTGTTCAATTAGGAATTCAGTTCATTTCAATGAATTTCAATTTGGTCTACACAAATGATTACACTGATTACACTAAAAGGATAAAAGATAAAATCCAAATGAAAATTACTGATTTGAAAAAAATCGAAATATTCCAATTTAAAAATTTTTGAATTTATCTCTTCAAATTATTTAAATTTTATTTTTTTTTGGTTCGGCTTCTAAAATTTTAATGAAAAATGCACATTTTTTCTTCATTTGCTTTTTTATGATTAGAATTGACATATATTAAAAAGATGCCAAAATATTAAAAATCCAAGTTCAGATAGAAAAAGGAGATAAGCGCAAAAAACTGAATTCCACTACAAATTTTGATATCCTTCACACTTCACTTTTTATTTCTTAGATGTGTTCATTAAAACTGACATAATGTGTGAATTTTTGAAGCAAAAAACAGGCAAAGAAATATGCATCCCATTTTCAACACCCCAGGACAATGTTTGTGCAAAAATTTTGTTGGAAGGAAAGAAGAAGGACAATGAATATGTCAATGAGTATTAAAACTGCAAATAATTTTGATTCAATCAATTTTTTTTTCTAAATTTAATTTTGAAAAGACTTCAAATTGATCAAATAAATTTGTCCAAGTTTGCTTAAATCTACTGTACAAATTTTTTGATTTCTCCATCGAAGCCACCCACAGATAATAATTTGTTGTTTTAAATAATTCATTTGAGCATATTGCTGTTGGAAATTTGAAAAAGACTTAAACTGTTCAAACAAATAAGTTAAAACTCTGAGTGATTCCGGGTGGCCGAAAATCATTTAAATCCCATGCCACCCATTCAGTTTGGAATGAATATTTAAGCCGTAGAAGAAATTAATGAATTCATGAAATTAAATTGTGAAAAATTCCCTTTTATAATCCAAATTATTTTAAAAATCCTGAAAATTTCCTCATCAAAATGGCGCATAAATGCCTGCTTTTCTTGGCCCTCAGTCTTGTACTTCTAATCAATGTCATTTGGATCCAACGAGTGGAAAGCCAAGGCCAGGATATGCTTTTTGGACTTGGCTCATTTCTCCAAGGAGGCCAAGGCCAAGGTGGCAATGCAGTTAGTGGACTGTTTTCTGGTGCGCAGCAAATTTTTGGAGGACCCCCGAACAGTGGCGGTGGCGGTGGTGGCGGCCCTTAATATTTTGGAAGATTTATGGCTAGAAGAATTTGAGAAATTTGGCAATAAATGTTCAAAAGATATGAACAATTTGAATTTATAAAGATTTATGATATTATTTATTTTTGATATAATAAAATTTTATTGAATAAAAATACTCAAGTTAAACTTTTGTATTAAAAATTTAAATTAGGTTAATCAAATTCTGATTAACTATTTTTATGCGGAAGTTTAGAAATAGTTGATGACCATTAAACGATTATTTCTTCAACATTTGAAAAATTTTGTTAATTAAAAACTTATTGATATTAATTATTAATATTCTTTCCTATATTGTTTGATGTTTTATAATTACCCGTTATTTCATTATCCGGGCACGGATAATTAAAAATAAATTTAATTACGATAACGATATGAGATGAATGATGCATCGGGTAAAATTTAGAATAGTAAAAAAATGAAAAATACGGGCCCCATTCTGCGTGATTCTCGAAATTGATTTTCATTTTCCGTAAACAATTGAATATCAATCCAATAATGAATATACAGTAAAATCTCCTTTTAATTCCCTCTAATAATTGCTATTCCCATACTCTCGGGAAGGGTTGAAATTTATATGTGATATTAAAAGGGATTTTATGGCATGTATAATGCCACCAACTCCCTGAATTAACATATCTTTCGTAAAATTTTTGCAATTGTTTTTATAGTCAAGAAGGCACAAAAACATGATCATGACAAAATGGAAGGCATCCCTTCCTCAAATCATGCCAAAAAAATAAAGAATTATAGTAGTATTGAATATAATAATGTAATAATTCTCTACAATTTTATTCTTTACTCATCTGATTAATTTAAAATTTGGTTGGAATCCGTAGCTTCATTTCTATTTTATAAAATTTGAACACCTGTTGAAATTCCCTTCAAGCAAATTCAACAAATAAAAGACTCTCTGACTGATTCTGGGTGGCCAAAAATCCTTCAAAATCCATGCCACCCACTTGACAATGAATATATAAGCCGATGAAGGAATTATTGAATTCACTCCACTTTTAAAATTGAAATTATCCAATTAAATTCAATTGAATTCCTAAATATTTTCTCATCAAAATGGAAAATAAAACTCTGCTTTTCCTGGCCATCAGCCTTGTCCTTCTAATCAATGCAATTTTGGTCCAAAATGTGGATGGTCAAGAAGAGGACAAAGGCGCCGAAATGCTCAAATCACTTGGATATATTCTTGGCGAAAAAGTTATGGGCGGTGGCCTCCCATTCAAAGGCATAAATGGTGACCCGAAGAAAATTGCGGAAAAACTTGCAGCCCTTGGCAAAGGAGGTGGCGGGCCGAAATGAATTTGAACCAATTTGAAGAAGAATGCGAAGAAAATTCAAACATCTAATCTACTATTTAAATTTATTAATATTTTATTTTCTCTGTGGCCAGGTTAATGGCTTAAAAAATTGACAATTTTTTAAATGAAATTATTTTTCCCTTTTCTTATTTGAATTTTCAAATGGTTTTTAATAAATTTAAATTGTTCTGAAAGAAAATTTCCAAGAAAGGCTAGTGGCGCTGTGCCGGCAAGGATGAAATTGAATCGAATTTCAACAATTTGGCAAAAAATGCGAAGAAAATTTACATATCTATCCAATTTAAATTTTTACAAAATAAATTATAATTACTTTCTTTATGGCCAAGTTGGCCCTAAAATTTTTTTAATTTTCTAGATGAATTTGTAATTTTATTTTCTTTTTTGGTTGAAAATCCAAAATTTGTAAATTTTCGATATAAATTTATTTTTTCCACTTTTCTTTATTTGACCTTTTCAAATGAATTTAATAAAAAATTGTTCAAAAAAATTTTATTAGCAGAAAGACAGCGAATTTAATTGATGGGTTGACTAAAATATTGTCCAAAAAATACAAAAAGAATGCAAAAAATTGGAGGATATGACTTTGTGGATGGGTCGGAAAAGCTTCTTTATTTGAATGAATGAATGAATAAATTCGAACAATAAATCAATAATAAAATGAAATTGAATGGCAGGAAAATGAAAATGGAAAAGAGAACAATCAAAAATGTTTGTTTTTGGGGGAATTATGATTTTCAATTTTTTGGTCGGATTTAAATTGCTGGTAATAATTTTTTCTATAAAATTCGGTTTTTGTTTCTCCTATTTTCGACAATTTTTAATTAAAATGAAATTTCCACTGAAGCCGACCTCTAAAAAGGTAATTTAGGTTGAATACGAATAATTTATGAATTATTGATTAATATTATTTTAAAATTATTTTCTGTGAAATTTTAAATTTTTTTCCAATTTAATTAAATTTTCTAAATATTTAAGCCCAATTTTTTAAAATTAATTTCCATTAAATATCCATTGGTTAAAAAAGCATGAAAGCTCTTTAATAATTGTGTGGGAGGGGGGGGGGGGGTGGAATGAAGCAGCAAATATTAAACAAACAAAACAAAAATTAAATTAAAATTTGGTGGCAGGAAATTTTTTGGTCTTTTCATGAAGAATACAACAATTTCAAAAAATAAAATTGAAATTTAAAAAATGAATTTGTTGAGGGCAAATGCCATTGAAACAAAATCAGCCAATGCCAATGTGTGGGCTGAAAAAAGAGAAAAATTTAATTAATTATTTTAGTGTCGAATTATTTTAGATATTTTAGTTTTTTAATTAAATTATTTGCAATATTTTTCTTTATTTTTTTAAAATTATTTTTATTTTTTTAAATTAATAATTTCGCTATTTTTGCCAACCTTTGTCGTTGGTCCACCTCCAAAACCAATCCCTTGAATCGATCGGGCGCACATTCTCCACAATAACCGCCACAAAATCCTTGGACCAGAGCATTGTTCTGAAATAAAAAATATTTTTAAACATTTTTTAAATTTTTGATTTACCTCTGAACGTTCAATCCTCGAACTGGTCCGATGGCCTTGGTCGGTCCATTGTAAATCGTCGACGAGGCGAAGGCCGGTGCCACGTAAATCAATCGAGAAATGGCCCTTTAAATTGAAATTAAATATTTTAAAAAATAATTATTTATTTTAATTAATGTGAAAAATTAAAAATCCAAAATTAATTAAAATTTTTTTTCAAATTTTTTTTATTTTCTTTGAATTTAGTGGAAAAATCGATAAAAATATATTAGAAAATAATAATTTAAATTTATTGCTTAAAATTAAGAAGGTATTATGGAAAAATTTAATTTTAAAATTTCTAAAATTAATAATAAAAAAAAAAAATTTGGGAAGAAATTTACATCTCTTTGTTTAAAATTATTTCCAAAAAAAGTCTAAAAATTATTTTCAATTTATTTTTTTGTTTAAAATTAAAAAGTTATTAATTTTAAAAAATTAATTATAAAATTGCTAATGAATTAAATCAATATAAAAGTCAATTTTTGGGAAGATTTTTACATCTCTCTGTTTGAAATTAAATAAAAAAAAAGTCTAAAAATAAAAATTAATTTCGATTTTTTGTGCGAATTTTAAAACAATTTAATTAGAAATTATATCAAATAAACTCACTTGTGGACAATCACTCATTGAATAACAATCACCGGCCGTTCCATAGGCCACCGGGCTGCCATAATCAGTGATGGAAAATGTATGGTCATTGGCTGTAAATTCATTAAAAATTAAATATAAAAAAATTCCTACGATTTATTTTCATATTGTGCAAATCGACGCGAATTTTACGGAATTTTGTTCGGCCCTGGCCCACATGGCCATCATTTGTACAAGCGCAAGAATCATTTCGACGGCCATCATGCGGGCATGAATATGGATAGACCAATCTGAGGAGGAAAAATTTAATTAAAATTAATGAAAAATAAAACAATATTCTAAAATTGTTTTTTTTAATATTTTATAAATATTTTAAAATTAATAAAAAATTGAATGAGGAAAAATTGAATTAAAATTGAAAAAAAATTGAATAAAATTAGTCAAAAATATATTAACAAATTACTAGTATAAAAATAAAATTTTTTATTTTTAAAATAATAAAAAAATAATTGAATAAAAATACAAAGTTAAAAATATTTTAAAAATATTAAATAATTAATTAAAAATAATTATGATAAAATTAGTAAAATATTAAATTCAATTATAATTATTTTGAAATTACCTTTTCCCATAAAATTCGGCAAAATTGCTTTGCGATTGAACATTCAAATAAGTTTTTGGGATTGTCTCATTCATTCGATGGCAGTACACTTCAACACGGTATCCAGTGACAAGCACCTGAAATAAATTTTTTTTAAATAAAAAATAATTCGAAAAAAATAATATTTTGTATCAAAAATAATTTTTTAAAAATATTCCTCCTCTCTCCAATTTACCGTATAATTTCCATCCAACATTTCACCAATTCCTCGCCCATTCTTCTCTTGTTGTGCCTTCAATTCGGCACAATCGCCGGGCAAACAATTTCGTAGGAAGCATCCTTCACGCCGTCTTGGCCGATTTTTTTCATCGCATTTTTCACGTGCAGCCCGCCCATTCGATCGGTCCAAACAGCGAACTTTTCGCCGGCGAAAGCCATGGCCACAACTTTTGGAACACTAAAAATTTTATGGAAATTTAAAAAAAATTAATTTGGAATTTTTGGAAATTTTAAAAATGAATAAAGAATTTTTACCTGTGACCATGGACCAACATTCCAGTGAAATTCGGCATTACATGGATTCATTTGGCATTGTTTGGTGACCTTGAATAAAAATTGACATTTCAATAAATTATTAATTAGAATAAAATTACTCAAATTTTGTGCAAATATTATCCAATTTTTTTAAAAAAATTCTCTAGAAGATTTTGAGATAACAAAAAATTATTAAAAAGTTATAGACAATCAAAATAACTGACATATTTTGGCCTATTTTTTCTCATTTTTTTGGAGGTCAATTTTTGTCAATTTTCAATCAAATTCATTCATTCTTTTTCTAATTAATTAATTATTATAATAGTTTTTAATGGCATGCTAAATTTAAAGATAATATTCATTTTAAAAATTAATTTAATTTCCTTACAATTGGTTTTTCCAATGCCATGCACATTCGGGAAAGGACCGTTGGTTCATCAGCAGCAGAGCCGGCAGATGATGAAACATTTTCAGATGATTCCGAATTGGGTGGAATTGAAGAATTTGATGTGTTTTTGGGCTGAAATAATTTAATTAATTTAAATAAATTTATATAATTTAATTATTATAATATTTAATCGAATTTTTATTTTTATTGCTTACGTTTTCCTTCCGAACGCGACATTCCAGACGACGGAAATGAAAGCCGGAACCGCATATCCTCGAGCAGGTGCTCCAAGGGCCTGCCACCCAGTGGTAGGGCTGAAAATGGAAAAATAATAGGAAAATTCGCAATTAATATTGATGCATTTTTACAATTAATTAATTTTTTTATTTTTTATAAAATAATCATAAAAAATTTTTTTGAAGAATATTTTCCTATTTAAAATAAATATAAATTACGCATTTATCAGTTGGGCATTTGCGTGTTTCGCGCGGTTGAACATCGTTATCATTTTTGGCAATTTTTGTTTCATTCTGGCACATTTTTGTGGCCGCCCGCTTCCCTTGATCACTAAAAATATTTTTTAAATTAATTTTATAAAAATTTCTTGCTTAATTATTTATGTAAAATTTATTATTTTGTGAATATATTTACAATTTACCTCATGCAATAGACACGCCTTTTCTGTTCACTTGGTTTGCATGGATCGGCGCACTAAAAATATTAATATTTTTATTAGTAATTTTTTAAAAAATTTTTTACCTTTTTTTTTTTTTAAAAATTTTAGAAACTGGTTCAATTTGCCAGGGTAAAACTTAATTACGGTAAAAATTCAAGCAAAATATCAAACCGAATGGGGGAAATAATTATATGAGAAACAACAAATCGACCAAATTCCACAGACCCATTTCCTCTTATCCCTTTGCTTTCTCTCCACATTAATTTCAATCTTAACGCTATTTTTGATAAATTTTATTCTCTGTTTCCACTTCCATTGAAGTAATCTCTATCCAGCAAGAGTGAATTATTTTCACTTCTTTATTTTAAAGGCAATGTGGCTTGGGGAGAATGGGCATACGAAGCCGGGAAAGGGAAAAGGAAAGAAAAAGAAGACTAGAAAATAAAGGAAATAGAATGCAATGGGCCTCTCTCTTGTTGCTTATGGCTGCCTACTTCTCATTCAATTCTCCTCCCATATTCTAAAGAAATTCCCCCGTTTATGTTGTTCTCTTTACCTCGAAAACCCCTGATTTAAGTTAGGTGCGAGACATCAGAATCGTGATTAGCGCAATTTTTGGAACGTGGAATCCAAGTGATTCCACTTAAAATATTTTGGAACTTTCAGTGAGAAAGATTCCAAATATAATAATGCAAAAAAGCAAAAAAAGAGATTCCCCAAGCCTATTGGAAAATTTCAGGAAAATCAAAATGGATACAAAAAACCGTCCCCTACTAATAAGAAATATACCTAAACAAAATTATTTCCTTCCATTGATTTCCTTCCTCTATTTATGTTTTAATTAGGGCAAATAATTGGGATGGGAATGGGACTGGAAACTGGGTACTGGGGAGAAGGAAAAGAAAAAAATAAAAGGAAGAGAGATAGTTGAAATTCCACACTGCCCCATTCCCCCTCTGCTCAGGGACGGGCGAAATTGCGTATTGCGTTTTGCGTTTATTGCGTTATTTTTGGCCCTTTCGTTGCGTCTTTCGTATTGCGTAAAAATGGGAAAATTAACGCAAGAAAAACGCAATAATTGGATGATTTTTAGTGGATGAAAGAAGAAAGAAGAAGGGGATATAATGGAAAAATAATAGATTGTGTATGGAAAATTTTTGTTGAAAGGCCATTTTTAGGCCAAATTTTTCGCTGCGCGGCTATTTTAAGCCAAAATTTTCGCTGCGCAGCCATTTTTGACTTAAATTTTCTCCTGTCGAGGCCATTTTTTGGGTCATATTTTTCGCTGCCGCGGGCAGTCTTTTACAGAAAGGAGGATGGTAGCAAAATGATAGTTGTCCAACTCTGCTTGCCGATGCCGACTATGCTCGGCTTCTGGCCCAATACCCCATTTAATCCTGGCATTGTGATCCTTGCTTCCTTTTAATTAACATCATCCTCCTTTATCTGGCTTATCCCATGCAACACTTGATCTCGGGATTATTATTCCACGTGCCTTCGGCACGCTTCCTCTTGACCTCAGCATCAGCACCACAATCTTTTAATTCATGATGGAAAAATGGAAAAAAATCCAAGAAAGAAAATTTAAATAATGGAAGACAATGGAATTATGAAAATTTTAATTTCTGAATAAAATTATTTTTTTTGAAAATTGCGTATTGCGTATTGCGTTTATTGCGTTATTTTTGGCCCTTTCGTTGCGTCTTCCGTCTTGCGTAAAATTTTTTTTTTAAAAAATTGCGTTTTGCGTCTTGCGTTCGACTGATTTGGCACTTGCGCCCGTCCCTGCCTCTGCTGCTTGGGGCTGACTGCTTTCCATAAAATTTTCGTTGACAATTTTATAGAAATGCCCCTTGTGAAAAATGTGAAACAGAAAAGCTAATGTCAGATTTGGATTCAGTAATTTTTGGAGCGTGGGATTGAAAAATTCCACTTAAATAAATTTTTAAAATAAGAGAAGGCAAAAATTTTTTAAAAATTTCTAGTAATTTTTTTTATAATTTATAGGATTATTCAAAGTTTTCAAAGGAAAATTCCTATTTTGAGGTAGTTTTTAACACTTAATGAATTTTAAATATTAAAATGATTGCCATCCATTTATTCCTACCTTTATATTTATTTTATAGGAATATTTGGGAAATGGGGATTGGTTTTTGGTCACTTTGCGTGGAAAAAAAGATAAGAAAAAAATAAAAAGAATAAAGAATACAGTTCATTTGAATTCCACATTTCCCATTCCCTATTGTTTGGGTTGACTTTGACTGCTTTCCATAGAATTTTCTTCTCTTATTTTTAATAAAATCCTTCATCAAAAAGTACATGCATATTTGTATCCACTTGCACAAATCTCAATTTTTTTTGAACTAAAATTAAAATTCCATTCAAACTTAAAAATAATAATTTTAATTAAATTAAATTAATTTTTTCAATTTAAATTCTGTCACTTCTCACCTTTGACCATGGCCCAACGCGCCATCCATATTTTGGACATTTGCTCAGTTCACATTTGCGCGTTTCAAATGGCTTTGGCTCCAATGCAATGCATTCCGCATCCGGCACTTTTTGCATCCTTGAAGATTGAATTGTTCGGCCTTTCGTGCAGAAAACGTCGCGACGAGTCATTCCTGGACCACATGTGGATGAACACTGAAATAAAATTAATGAGAAAATTGAAATTTTCACAAATCAATAAATTCTGAATAATTAAAATAATTAGAAAAATTATCAAATAATAAAATTTTATGAATTTTTATAAAATCATATAAAAATAATTATGGAAATAAAATATTTTCAATAATTTTTAATTATTTACCAATTCCCATTCGCCTTTATGCCATTTTGGGCAATTTGTTTGTCGATGGCATCGATGCTCGCTGGATGGCCGTGAATTTGCCGGGCATTTGGTTGGGTCCAATTCACGACCCGACATGGAATCAACACAACGAATTCGACGTGTCCGATTCATCGATTGATTGTTGGAAGCACAATTCCGGGGGCACTAAATTAATATAGAGAATTTAATGGGAAATTTTTTGTGATATTTTTTTAAACAATTTTTAAAATTTAATTATTATTTTTTTTTAAATTTAGTAGTTTTAAATTATTATTTTTTAAATAAATATTTAACATTTTTTATAAAAATTTTAAATTAATTTTAAAATTTATATTATTTTTTAATTTAATATTTTTATATTAATATTTTTTTTATTTATATTTTGATAGTAATTTTAAATATTTTTTTTTTTATAAATTTATAATAATTATATCAAATAAAATTATTATATTAATTTTAATTTAATTTTAAAATTTTATTTAAATTTTTTCAAAAAAAAAGTCTCACCGCAGTCCAAGGCCCACTTTCCCAACGAGGATGGCTCAATTCCATGCCAGCGGTATTTTCCATATTATCAGGCAGAAATGTGTCAGATTTACTGAATTTGGTGGCATTTGTTGAAATTCCAATCAGTGATTTTTCATTCGGAATCAAAGTAGACGATGAATTTGAGGTGGCATTTCTCACAGTTGGAATGGAAAATGAGGAACTTTAAAAAAAATTTTAAGTTATTTATTAAATGGGTGGTAATTAAATTTGTGAAAAAAAACATTGAAAATTGCGAAAAGTTTATAACGGTTTGTCTTAGACCCCCAAACCTTATAACCATTGGATAGATCTCGTCAAGACCCGTCGATTGGTATAAGTGTTTAAACCACTTAATCCATTTTATGGTTTTTGGTTCAAAACCAATTAAACCATGACAAATTATATATCATTCAATACATTTGACGAGCTCTATCCAATGGTATATGGGTTTGTGACTTTTGGTCAAACCGCTAAATCATTATAAACTTTTCGCAATTTTCAATTTTTTTTTTCGTAATTTTCAATGTTTTTTTCGCAATTTTAAATATTTCCCTTAATTAAATTATATAATTTTATAAAATTACAAAAGCACTTTAAGGGAGGCTCCGGATTCCTCCCCGTTCCAAAAATTATTTTAGGACTTTTTTTGTCCAAAGCGGATAGGTAAAGGCTTAGTTTTGAATTTCTTCAATTATTTTTTTCATCTATACCACTTTAGTGGGAAAAGGAATGTATGGGAAGCAAACAGAGGCATCCAATTGGCCATTGGCGGCGTGTCCATCATTCTCTCTCTCTTCATATTTTCTCACTTCTTTTCCCTCTTTATTTCCCTTTGTATGAAAGGAGGCAGTCAATGGTTAAATGTTAAATATTCGGAATTTGTTTTAGCTGAGAAAATGGATGGCTAATAGTGAAAAAAATAATTCACAAAATATGAATTAATATAGAAAAGTTGCCTCAATTATGGAAATATATTCTTGTTGAATATTTTTTTATTTTTTATTCACTAAAAAATTTTTACAAAAGGCGAGAATTTCGACATTTTAATAATTGACCCTTATAAAATTGCGAACGTCAGGAAAAAACCACAATTTCTGGGTTTAAGGGAGGCTCCGGATTCCTCCCTGTTCCAAAAATTATTTTAGGGGACTTTTTGTCCTCCAGCCAATACCCAAACGGTCATTAGGATTACTCAATTTAATTCTCATCTATACCACTTTAGTGGGAAAAGGAATGTATGGGAAGCAAACAGAGGCATCCAATTGGCGACCCAGTCCATCATTCTCTCTCTTCACAATTTCTTGCTTCTTTTCCCTCTTTCCCTATCTATGAATATGAAAGGAGGCAGCCAATCATTAGATCTCCGTCTTTGTAGGGAAAATTGTGGTTAAATTGCGAGAAAAAATGCAAAAAAAAATATAAATTTATAAAAGCATTCGAATTAATTGACCGTTACAAAATTGGCAAATGGTAAGAAATGAAACATAATTCTGAAGTATTCGGGAATTTAATAATCATATTAATAATCAATTTAAAGGGAGGCTCCGGAATTCCTCCCCGTTCCAAAAATTACTTTAGGACTTTTTTGTCCAAAGCCAATAGGTATTGGGCTACTTTTGAATTTCTTCAATTATTTTTCTCATCTATACCACTTTAGTGGGAAAAGGAATGTATGGGAAGCAAACAGAGGCATCCAATTGGCGACCCAGTCCATCATTCTCTCTCTTCCCATTTTCTTCTTCTTTTCCCTCTTTCCCTTAGTTTGAATCTTTGAATGAAGAAAGGAGGAATGGAGGCAGTCATTTGCGGTTGTGGTACTGGGGCCAATCAGAATTACTTACGACAAACGACAAAACTGTCGACAAACGGCAAATTTGTCGTTTGTCTCCAGTGAGAAAAAATATGAATTTATATAAACGTTCACATTAATTGGGCATTATAAAATTGACAATGGCAAGAAATGAAACACAATTCTGAAGTATTCGGGAATTTAATAATCATATTAATAATCAATTTAAAGGGAGGCTCCGGATTCCTCCCCGTTCCAAAAATTTAATTTTAGGGGACTTAGAGTCCGCCAGCCGACACCTATCGAGCAACATAAAATTATTCTCATTTATCAAAATTCAAGCAAGAAAAAATGGAATGGGAAACAAACAGAGGCATCCAATAGACGACGCGTCCATTATTCTCTCTCTTCCCATTTTCTCTTTTCTTTTCCCTCTTTTCTTTTCCTTATAGTTTGCCTATGGGAAATTTGCGACCCTCCAAAACCAATAACAAATATAAATTAAGGCCAAGATTAAGTTAAAAAAAGGATTCGGTGGATGAGTCTTAGGATTTAGGCTAGGATTCAGAATTCGGAGAATGAGTATTGGGCTTAATTTCGTTTTTGATAATGGCCGCGGAATTCTGTAGGACAGTACATTTCGGTTAACCATAGTTAGTATGGAAGGAGGTCAATCGTTAAATCTCAAAATTTGTTTTTTACTGGAAAAAAATTGTTAGTGGGAAAAATAATGTAAATATTAATACATTAATTATTCAGTATTTCACATAAACATAAATTGATATTATAAAAGATTCAACGTTGGCAAAATGAAATAAAAATTATGATCCGCATTAATATTAATTTAATTAGCTATTGAATTAATTAATTAAACTAAATTCAAGAATGAATTCATAAACAATAAATAATAAAACAAATTTTAAGGGGGACTCCGGATATCCCCCCGTTCCAAAAATTATAAGTAGTTATTTAGACCCGGGATCTCGTGTTGCCTAAAACACTTTAACTCAATTTTATATAGAATTGAGCTCTGAAATATTTTGAATGGGAAGCAAATGAAAGGACGACTGAATGGAATTTAATGTCTCTGCATTCTTTCTTCTGATTCTCTTTCACTTTATTTTTTCTGTGCATTATTATTAGAGGAAAAAGGAAGAGACAAGAGAATAAATAAGTCTTAGTTTAGCAAAAATGTTTTGCGCTGCTGGTTTTGACTCTTTTGGCTGCTGTTGTGTTTAAAAGGTTCGAGTCAAAAAAAAAAAAATAAAATAGAACCAATTATTAATGGTGAAAAAATATTAAATATTCAAATATGGAAGTTTAAACAATTATTTCTATTATTTATTTTTTTAATAAATATTTATTAAAAATATTATTAAAGTATTTTAAAGGGGGACTCCGGTATCCCCCCGTTCCAAAAATTATAAGTAGTCATACCAAGGGGTCTCGTGCTAAACAAAACTCTTTTACTCAATTTTAAAAGGAATTCGGCTGAAATATTTTGAATGGGAAGCAATGAAAGGGCAATAGAATGGTTGGAAAAAAGGTGGAGAATTTAATGCTCTCTCCATTTTCTCTCTTCCATTCTCCTTCACTTTATTTTTCCTGCTGCATTTATAGAGGAAAGGGAAACTTTGACTGTTGTTGGCTTTTGGATCTAACAAATAAATAAAAAAAAAACCAATTAATGGAGAAAAATATATTTTTAATAAAAAATTGGGATAATTTGGCCATAATCAAAACAAATTCAATTGCTTATTCGTTTTTAATGATAGAATTACGATGTACAGAGAGAGTCATAGAATATTTAAAGAATTAAAACTTTGAAAAATAAAGTGACATAAATTTACAAAAATTAATTTTTAAAAATTTTTTTAGGTCATCTATCATGGGAAATTTTAGATCTAAATTTTGGTTTAGTTAGGTGGTTTAAAATGAAGCACGATTTGGCTAAATTTTATGGTTTCAACACACACCTATTTTATGACATTTTTTAAAAAAAACTATTATGAATCTCATCATTATATTAAAATTTCACTTAATTTTCATTCAAGTTATTTATATTATTTAAAAAATAATTAATATAAAAATATTTAACTGCTGTATCTATTTTTTAAATGGGGACTCCGGATATCCCCCCGTTCCAAAAATTATAAGTTGTCTTGCAAAGATCATGTTTCGAGATAAACAAAACTCTTTTTACTTAATTTATATTGAATAGGGCTGAAATATTTTGAATGGGAAGCAAATGAAAGGGCAACAGAATGGTTGGGGGAATAATGGAGGATTCGATGTTCTCTCTATTTTTCTCTTCCACTATTTCGTTTTATTTTTCCTGCTTCATTTCTAGAAGAAAAGGGAAGAGTATACCTAAATAAAAGTCTAGTTTAGTGTTTAGCAAAGATTGTGTTGGCTGCTGTTGGGCCTAATAAACAAATAAAATAGAATAAATTTAACCAATTATAAAAATGGTGAATATCAAATATATAGTAACTATGAAACCTTAAAATATATTGGCTTCGGCTGAGACTATGTTGAGCTTAAATTAACGGCAAATATTAAATATTTTTAATGACGGAACCGTAAAACCGTAAATATTTATTTCTATTATTATTTTTTTAAATAAATATTTGAAACATTTAATAAATATTTTTAAGGGGAACTCCGGATATTCCCCCGTCCCAAAAATTAATAGTAGTGATAAACGAGGCGGACTCGTGGACATGTAATACTCTTTCACTCAATTTTATATAGAATTGAGCTGAAATATTTTGAATGTGAAGCAAATGACGGGACAAAAGAATGGTTGGGAAAATGGTGGAAAATTCAATGTTCTCTCTTCCATTTTCTCTCATTCTTTTTCCTGCACAATAGCTAAAAGAAAAAAGGAAGAAAATAAAACGTAGAAAAAGCGAAATTTGCTCAATATTATCTAGCTAAATATTTGTTTAACAAATTTGGCCATAATCAAAAATCAAATTTAATTGTTTATGTTTTTTTGTGGTAAAAGTAGATGAAAAAGAGGGTCACTCAACAAAATTAATTTTTAAAGAATTAAAATTTTGATAAATAAAGTGATAAAAAAATAAATTCATCTTTAGAAAATGTTTAGGCCATTCATCGCGTCCATGATGAAGTGCTAATTCTTTCGGTTAAAATTATTTAGGACTAGCATTATCGTAGGGTATAATTAAAAAAAACCCGATTTTAAATTATTACCATCTATCTCAGTACACAGTACATTTAAGTCATTCGAATTATATTATTTTTAAATGTATAATTAATAAAAAAAAATTAATTATTTTTTAAGGGGGACTCCGGATATCCCCCCGCTCCAAAAATTATAAGTAGTAAAGGTATTGAGCTCCCGGCTCCCGAAATCTCAATCCACCATTTTCACTTAAAGTTTAAATGGAACTGTGCTGAAATATTTTGAATGGGAAGCAAATGACAGGGCAAAAGAATGCTGGGGAAAATGGTGGGGAATTTAATGTTCTCTACATTCTCTCTTACTTCTTACACTTTCTAATATACTATTTTCCTCTTGAATTGCTAGAGGAAAAGGAAGAAAAATAAAAGTGGTCGCCAAAATATTTGCTGTTGGCTTTATTGGGATTAAACATTAAAAAAGATATAAATAAATCCAATTATTAATGGCAAATATTAGAAATAAAAATACATGAAATTTCAAATATTAATCTAAATTATTTGAGCTGTTGACTTTGTTTTATTAATTAATTTATTTATTTTGTCCAATTTCTTATTATTTATTAATTAAACTTAACAATCACCCTTTTTTGTCAATCATTCTAGCTTAAAAATGTAATTCTCGCTTCACAATATTCATTCAATTTCCCTCTCTAAAATGCTTTAGACATTGCCAAATCCCTCTTTTGCTGTCCAATTCATCCTTCTACCGATATTATTATTTGTCTTCTAAATTTCCTTTTCATCTCGCCTTTTTTGGCCTAATTTAAGCTAACTATTTCAAAATTTCCTTATCTTTTCCTTGATATTCACATTTCCCATTCACTATTTTTGGCTATAGATTTTTACCAATTTATTAAGTTACTTTACCACAATTTATTTTGGATTAATAATGCTTTAAAATTATTCGAAAAATTGTATCAAACTATTCGTTTGAGAAAAGAACTCTAAAAAGGGAAAAAGTATTTTATTAATAAATATTTTAAGGGGGACTCCGGATATCCCCCCGTTCCAAAAATTTCAAGTAGTATTGTGCTGCCATGCAGCTTGGTGCATTCCCTCTCTCCAACAATTTTATATAGAAAAGAACCGAACTATTTTGGATGGGAAGCAATTGAAAGGCAATAGACGTGTTGGGGAAATGATGGGAGATTCAATGTGCTCTATCCATTCTTTCTTCCACTTTCTCGCATACTATTTTCCTAACTAGAGGAAAAGAATAAATAAAGCGTAGTCTAGCGAAACTGTTTTTGCTGCTGAATTTTTTTAGTGGTATTTACGCTTAAATAAATAAGAGATTTAATTAAATCTATGCAATTATTAAATTTCAAATTATTTTGTTTTTTCTCTTAATCGGAGTTAAGTCTTTAAAATTAACCAAAAAATAAAATAATATTTTTAAAAAATAAATATAAAATATTATTCCATATTCTGCTTTAGAGAAAAGAACCCCTTTAAATTTATATAATTTTAATAAATATTAAAAAATTAATTAATTGGATTATTTTAAAGGGGGCACCGGATATCCCCCCGTTCCAAAAATTTCAGTAGTAATAAACGAAGTTTTATCTCATGGATGGCTCCCAAGAATGCATCCCTCATTTTCGCTTAATTTTATAAAGAATTGAGCTGAAATATTTTGAATCGGATGCAAATGAAAGGGCAGAATAATGGTTGGGAATATATGGGGAAATCAATGCTCTCTCCATTCTCTCTTCCATTTTCTCTCACCTCTCCGCCCTTTGCATTTATAGAGGAAAAGGGAAATGAATAAAAATTTTTGCTTTGGGTTTTGGCGGTGTTGGATTTTCTGATATCAAAAATTTCTTTTCCGATTAAAATGGAATTGAAATATTTCTTGAAGATAAAGTAGTTGAATATTATGTAATAGGCGTCGAATTAATTTTTGTAAGATTTATATAATATTCGACATTTTTTTATTTTTAAAAATTATTTTAATCTAACTTGCCCATTTCCAGGCTTGGTTTTTAATTTTTATATTTAGGGCCCAAGGATTAGGGGAGAATAGGATTAAAAAAAGAAGGCTGAATTGGCAATGTTTTATGAACTTAATAAAAAAGCTAATCAATTTTTAACGCAATTCCATAAAATTACCATAAAATATTTTATAAATCGCATTTAGATTTTTTAATAATATTTTTCCCGTATAAAGATTAAATTATTTTCATGAAAATTTTGTTATCATATAAACACACCTATTTAATCGGCCATTTTGTTCATCGGCCCTAGGACATTTTTTGTTGCCATTGCATTGCTCAAATTGTGAGGGTTTTTCCACCTCCGGGCATCGCAAAAAATTATTTAATATTGGATTTGCCACTGTTGATGATGTGGAATTTTGGATGGCACAAAACACCGATCGACGGCGCCATCCACCGATGCCGCATGAAACCGAGCACTAAAAATTAAATTATTATTTTATAATTAAATTAAATTTAAATTTTTATTTAATTTTTATTTATTTTAATTAATTTCAAATAAAATTTGGACCTGTGACCATTCGCCGGTCTCCCATTTGGCAATATCCTCTGCCATTTTTTGTTTTTCATTCATTTTTGTTGAATTTTTACCACCATCATTTTGTCCATTCCCGTTGGCATCATCCCTAGCCAAAATTGCCGGAATTTGTGGCTTGGGGCATTCACAGGACTGAATTTCTTTTGGTCGTTCCAAATGGGAACAAAATGGGCCTATTAAATGTAAAAATAATTATATAATTAATTAAGAAAAATTATTAGAATATTTAATTTTAATAGCTATTAGAAATGCTTGATAATATCTCAGTAAATTTTCAAATATTAACAAAGCTTATTAAATTAGATTTCCTTCTGTAGAGCATTTTGATATAAAAAAATAATTTGCCGCAGAAAGTTACGGCCAAAAAAAAGAAAATTGCACCGATTTTTTTTTTGCCATTTTTCAATCAAATCCACTAATTTATTCTCAATTCAACGTTTTCTCAAACAGGGGCTATGATAACAAATTAATTAAATTTAAAGATAACCTATAAAATTGAAATGAGGTAGAAAATTTGGATGAACAAATTTCGCTAAACCAAAATTTCAATAATTTTTTAATTGCAAAAACTATTAAATAATTAAAATATTAATATTATTTCGCCATATTTATTCACCGGGAAGCAATCGTTTTGCATTTCGGCATTCCACCATCCTCTTTTGTGTTCCATTCTCCCCATTTTTGCATTCCTCTTTTTGACCACATTGTCCCCATGGGCTTGTCTCCCAATGTGCCCCACCATTCAATATGGCTGCCGGGCATGACAATCGTTCGCAACTTCTTTCCGTTTTAGGTTTTTGAACCTATAAATTTGGAAATTTCTTTTTTACAAAAAATTATTATTTGTAAAAAATGTTTGCAATGGATTTCAGAGAAAATTTTTTCAAAAAGAAATGAAGGAATATTAATTTTATTTTTAATACAATATCCATTTTTATTTTTTACTAGGCCATATAAAAATATTAAAAAAAATACGGCGAAAAGGAGATAATTATTTAATTTCCACAATATTTAATTATTAAAAAAATTCTTAAAGCATTTTTAGGGCCATATAATTAGGCCACAACTTATTAAAAAAGATAGAGATGCCAAGCTTTGTTATTCTACTAAATTAATATAGCTAGAAATTCTTAGGTCTTTTCAATGTAAAAACTAAAATAATTTTAAGCTCGAATATTTCCTTTGGTGTTAAATTTATTCTATTTTTCCATACCGAACATTCTCGATCATGGACCACAATGGAACGATTTGTGTTCATATTTGTGATGCTATTGATGAATTGGCCTCCCATCATTTGTCGCACACAATTCACCACCCTTCGTTGCACGCCCCAACCACATGTGGCCGAACACTAAAAATTTTTAAATTTTACTTGGCCAGAAAATTTGGAAAATTTTCAAATTTTTAAAAATTTTCAATTTTTTAAAATCTTCATATATTTTTAAATTTTTTAAATTTCTAAAAATTTTATTTAATTTTAAAATTGCCAAAAAATTAATTATTTTAATAAAAAATTTTCATCTTTAATGAACTCAACCTGTCCCCATGGTTCAGTGTTCCAAAATGCGCAGGCCAAGAGGACACATCGATTCTGTTTGGGCGGTCGTGTTACATCCGAGCAAATGGAATCATCCACTGTTTGGTCTCGATGGACACATTCCACACGCCTCTCTCGCATTCCTTGGCCACAACTCACAGAACATTGGCCCCAATCACTGGTACGCCTTAAATGGAAGAAATGAAATATAGGAAATTTTATTGAGGATTTAAATTTACATTAATTTAAAATATTTTTTTTTAATTTTTAAAATATTAAATTAATATTCTTTTTAAATATATTATTTAAAATATTTATTAAAAAATTCCCCAATCCACAAACCAATATGGGCATGGGCCTGGCGCACAAACTTTGTGGCTTTGAGGACGCAATTCTCCACCGTTATTCTTTTCCCTTCCATTTCCTTCTTGGCTTTTTTGTAAGCAAAGTTGATCAGGCAATTTTCGATCAGCCGAATCGACGCATTGAACCAAACGAGTTTGGAAGCCATCCGCCCCACAACTGACCGAACATTGACTAGAAAAAAAGTGGGGAATTATTTAATTAAAAGTGGAAAAATTATTGTAATTTTATATTATTTTAAAATTTTTTTAATTTTATTAAAAATAAGAAAATTTATTATTATAGGAATTTTAAATATAATTGGTAAAATATTTGGATTAATTTTAATTGAAAATTTCAATATTTTTTTTATTGCCTATAATTTAAAAAATTAAATTTCTTAATTTTCGGACCTCCATGAACCCAATTTCCATTGAGAGCATCCGGCCAATTCACATTGTTTTTCAACAATTTTTTGCCTTGCATCACATTCTCCCTCATCAACTGGGCGTCCATCGGCGGTATTCACGCAACTGGCTTCACGTCGTTGTACACCTTGACCACAGCTAAAAATAATAAAATTTTTTCTAATGAATTTTTCTCAGAAGATTTATAAAGGATTGTTAGGAATAAAGATAAATTTAATATTATTTTAACTAGGCCCAATTTTTTGACTCAAAATTTTATGTAAATTCAATAATTTTACAGGTAAATTAATTTGTATCATTTTTAATAAATAATCAGCCAAATAAAAAATTAAATAATAGTCTGAAATTGTAAAGAGTTTTATAAAAAATTTACCTAACAGAACATTGACCCCAAGCACTGAATCGCCATTCCGTGCATTCTTGTTCATTGCATTTTTCAGAATCCGCAATTTTGCTTTGTGCAGAACACATTGATGGATTCACTTCACGGCCTGAGGCATCTTGGCAGGCAACATGTCTCAATCTGATGAAGCATTTATTTAAAATTAATTGCTAAAATTCAATTAATAATTTTATTCCTAATTTATATCCAAAAAATGATAAATTATTTTTGTCAAATAAATATTTTTAATTTATATATTATGGAATATTTTCACATTATGTGTTAGTACATTTGAACTTTTTATTTTTGATTAAAATTTTCCATGCCCTATTAATAAAAATGTACGGGGTGCGTTTAAGCTAAATTGTCGGATGTTTTGTTATGTAAAATTGGATAGAAAAGACATGGGCCTATTATTTTGGAAAACAAAAATTTTAATACATCTAAAAAATAAAAATATCAAAAATAAAAAAAAGGAATGGCAAAAAAATAATCTAAATAAAATAAATAATTCAAAAAAATATATATAAAAATTTAACAAAATAATTTGGTTTACTATTTTCACCAATTTATGTTATAAAATTTTTAATAAAATTAAATTAATTGCTCTATTTTTATACACATTTAAAAACAAACCGAATTCCGCCTCCGCAGGATCGTGAACATTCACCCCATTGTCCATGGGCCCATCTGGGGCATGGTGTCCGATTGCATTCGGTTTGGGCCGGTTCATGTGCAATTCCATCGCAGAAACGATTGTCAAGTTTGCGTCCATTTCGGATGTCAATGCAATGGAGACTTCGTTGACGGATTCCACCGGTGCCACAGGATTCAGAACACTAAAAAGGGATATAATTTTGTAATTATTATTAACAAATATTTTAATTTAATGGAATTAATTCAATTTTTAAATATTTGTTTAATGATTAAAATCAACTATTTGGTAGTAAATAATAAAAATTAAATTATTAATCGATTTTTAGGAACTTTTTCATCGTTGGGAGATGGAAAAGTTGACAGCTTTAATATTCTAAAATAAATTTTGATCATTATTTTCTTTATTTGGGTGAGAATTTTTGCCTTGTACTGTTTTTAATTTGTTCAATTAGTAATAAATATAGGATCAAAAAATTAAAATCACAAATTCGGAATAAATTTTTGGCTATAACAAATAACTATCTTGGTCAATTAACCAAATATCTAACTATTAAATATCCCAAAATTTTTTCAAAAAATGATTTTTTGGATATTTTATGTTTTTCAAGGACAATTTTTGGTCACTGATCAAAAATTTAAATTATTATTAATTTGTTTGAATGAATTAAATTTTTATTCTTTAAATTACAATTAAAAATACTAAAATATTTTGGTCATTTTTTCCCCTCTATTCTACCTGACTCCATTCGGAATATGCCCATTTTCGATCAGTCGGAATATGTGAAGATGATGGTGACTGCTGCTGTTTATTATTATTTTCGGCAGATTGTTGTTGTTGTTCAGTGTTGCCAACCGGCACTTGATCCACTTGATGTGGCCCATTATGCCTGCTAATTGGACCATTCACTCCGGACTGCAGGCATTCATCCTCATTTGCTTGTTCCTCACGGCCATTTGTGAAGGAACGAACGCAAATATTCTGATACCAGCGACGACCCGACGAATCCGCATTCAATCTTAGTTAATTAAATAATTAATAAGAAATTATTAAATTAAATATTTAATAAAATTTTCAACCATTTTAAATTATGTATATGGATAATATTTAATGAAAATGCTCATTAAATTGATACTTTTTACATATTAATTAAGGTCAAAAAATTTCAGAATGGAAAATTATTTTTTATGGTATTTTAGGAAAAATACGGTTAATAATTTTTAAAATAAATATAAGCATTGTTTTGCGAGTTTAGTACATTGGAAAATAAGAGCCAGATTCATGTTCAAAAATATTATAGTTTCGTCAAAAAATTGCGTGATTTTTGAGAATATTTATTTTAAAATATTGTTTTCAGTGTTTTCATGATACCAAAATTTTCAAAATGATATGATAGTGATATGATAATCAAAATGGTATCATTCAAAATGATATGATATGATAATGATAGTGGCAATTATCACTATTATATCACTATCATATCATTATCATATCATTTTAGCACTATCATTATCATATCATTTTTCTATCATTATCATTTTGAAAAAACCGAGAAAAAGACCAACATTTCAAAAAAATTTTTCTTTCCAAGTTAATAAATTTTCTTTGGTTAGATAAATAAGTAATGGGATTTAATTTTTAAAATATAGCTTTATATTTTGAATTTATTAAATTCAATTAAGAGAAACGTATATGAAAAATTCAATATATATTTAAGAGAGGTACATAAGAAAAAGATTTGATTGCTAAAAATGGCAATAAGGGTCCAGGAATAATAATTTATTTAAAAATTGTCCAAAATCTATAAAAAGTTCTTTGAAAAACAGATAAAAATTTTCAAAAATTCTTTGAAAAATGGACAAAATTTTTAAAAATTCTTTGAAAAATGGACAAAATTTTTAAAAATTCTTTGAAAAATGGACAAAATTTTTAAAAATTCTTTGAAAAATGGACAAAATATTTAAAAATTCTTTGAAAAATGGACAAAATTTTTAAAAATTCTTTGAAAAATGGACAAAATTTTTAAAAATTCTTTGAAAAATGGACAAAATTTTTAAAAATTCTTTGAAAAATGGACAAAATTTTTAAAAATTCTTTGAAAAATGGACAAAATTTTTAAAAATTCTTTGAAAAATGGACAAAATTTTTAAAAATTCTTTGAAAAATGGACAAAATTTTTAAAAATTCTTTGAAAAATGGACAAAATTTTTAAAAATTCTTTGAAAAATGGACAAAATTTTTAAAAATTCTTTGAAAAATGGACAAAATTTTTAAAAATTCTTTGAAAAATGGACAAAATTTTTAAAAATTCTTTGAAAAATGGACAAAATTTTTAAAAATTCTTTGAAAAATGGACAAAATTTTTAAAAATTCTTTGAAAAATGGACAAAATTTTTAAAAATTCTTTGAAAAATGGACAAAATTTTTAAAAATTCTTTGAAAAATGGACAAAATTTTTAAAAATTCTTTGAAAAATGGACAAAATTTTTAAAAATTCTTTGAAAAATGGACAAAATTTTTAAAAATTCTTTGAAAAATGGACAAAATTTTTAAAAATTCTTTGAAAAATGGACAAAATTTTTAAAAATTCTTTGAAAAATGGACAAAATTTTTAAAAATTCTTTGAAAAATGGACAAAATTTTTAAAAATTCTTTGAAAAATGGACAAAATTTTTAAAAATTCTTTGAAAAATGCCTGATTTCAACTATCATGATACTATCATGATAGTATCACTTTTTTATGATAGTAAATTTCTAAAAATGATATGATACTGATATGATAGTCAAACTGTTATCATATCACTATCATATCATTATCATATCACTATCATATCATTATCATATCACTATCATATCATTTTAGCACTATCATGAAAACACTGATTGTTTTGTAAATTTTTCATTTTTGTTAGAATGATTTCAATTTATATTCTACATATAATCTGATTCCCATTTTCCAACCTTTGTTGCCATTTATAGAAACAATCAACATTGCACATTCTTTGCTGCAAATCGGGCCTCCTCAAATCGGCACAATTTGAATAGTTTGTTTGACGATTGTTGAGTGCATCCGTGCAAATTAAATGTTGACTTTGAATGCCTTGGCATTTCAATGAACACTGGCAAAGGGGGAATTATTTAGTATTCATTTAGCATTTTATGTCCTATAATATTAAAAATAAAATTTTTCTAAATTATTTTAGATGGTAAGGTACAATTCAGCCTTTTTAGTACATGCCCATCTTTTTTTTAAGCTCAATAATAAAATAAGATATAAGACATCTTTGGAAAGCCTAAGATATCCCACACAATTTGGCATTTTTTTATAAAAGTCAATCTTAAAGAAATTAAATCTCTAATAAAAAACCGATTTTGGGGAAACGATGTTTGCTTTACATACATAAAAGTTTTTATTCAATTTTTCCAAAAAATTAGATAATACACTTTTAAAGGATATTATTATTATTTTAAATGGCTTATGACCATCCTAAATCTTGCTTTCTTGCGGACCATGTCTAATGAATGAGTCCAAAATTATTTAAAGAGCCATAATATTGAAATGTCCTCAATACTAAAATAGCCATGTTTCAGTCAAATTTTTCCATCTTGGTAAGATAATGTCTTCATTTATAAATGCCAACCTGTCTATGGTAAATATTGGCATTCCTTACCAAAATAGTCAAAATAAATATAATAAATTGGAGGGCAGTTTTGCTAATAAGCATTTTTTGCAAATAAGTAAACCAAAAATTTTTGGGAAACTTTTCGAAAATTTTTAGCAATTTGTTCACCTCACTCCACTGATCAATTTGACGCCAATAAAAGCTGCCGGGTGCTTGCATCAATTGGTGGGTGGTGTCGGTTGCCGCCGCCCTCTGCTCTTGTGGCAAAATTGGATCCATGAAGCGATAGTGGATATTTGGTGGATTCAATTGGCCAACACTCAAAACATGCAAATACACGTCCGATCGCAATGGACCAGTGCCATTGATCCGTTCAAGTGTTGTTTCACTTCCGGAATACTAAAATAAATATGGGGTAGATTAGATTATGAAAAATTAAACAAATTATTTTTTAAAAATTATAAAATATAAAATAAAGGATTTACTCTAGTATAAACAACTATGAGCAATTTAAATTTTATTAGAAAGATTTTTTAAGGTAATGTCATTAATTTGATTTTATATTTATTTTTTTGCTAATGATAATTCTAAAATGGCCTGAATATTCATTCGCCTTTATCCTGGCCAGTACCGAGTAATTAAAATTTTAAAAATTCTGAATAAAATTTGAACTAAAATTATTCATTTTTTAAATTATGAAAAAATATAACAAAAATGAGGTCATACATTTATAAATTTCGGCTTTTTCTTACCACGATAAAATTATTTGAAATAATATAAGACCATATTCATGTTTAGCTTTTGGTATCCAAAATAAATTTAGAAAGAAAAATTTTTGTAAACTATATATTTAGTAAAATTTCCGAATACACAAAAATTTTTAAGGTGAATATTTTCCTATAAATTAAATTATTTTACAAATAGTTTTCTCAATATAGAAAAAATTTTTAAAAAATTTTACTAAAGAATATACTATTTAGAAACCCTAGAATTACCGAATATGAAAAATTATTTAATATGATTTTTTTCATAAATAAATTATTTTACAAATAATTTTTTCTCAAATTTTTTAAATGCTACCTCAAGTACAGCATCGAGAATTGGAATTTGTTGACGAAAAACTGAAACTTGATATTGACCATTCAGAAGCCATTCTCCATTTGCCAATCGCAATGCCAAATAATTGTCATCTTCCGTTTGACCATTATGCGCCTGCTGGCTGATATCAATGTTGGCAGCGCCGGCCGGAATTCGAAGTACTTCATTGTAGCCTATGGGTAAAAATTTAAATAATTAATAAATTTTAAAATAAATTTAAATAAAATTTTAAATTTTTATATAAATTTTTTTTATAATTACCGAATGTTCCTCGATCATTGTAAATTCCCTTAAATTCCCGGCAACTTCCTCCATCGCCTCCACACACTCCGCAAATGTCACGTTTCATGTCCGAGCCAAGACGATGATCGCAGCCGGCCTTAGGTAAAATTTTAATTTTAAATTTTATATATTTAGATAAAATAAAATTAGAAAAATTAGCTACCATTTTATAGACCTTTGAATTGAGATGAGTTAATTAGAGAAGAATTAATGGAATTCATTGAAAATTTGCCAAAAAATAATGACCAATAAACGGCAAAAATAGGACAAAATCAAGCAGTTTTCTTTTTTAGCAATAATATTTTGGCCAATTATGATTTTATTCAATCATTTTGATATCAAATGTTCTATACTATAATTGATACAAAAATTTTGTACTTATTTATTATCTGGTGCAGATATTTTCAATCTCAAAATTAAAGTATGTTACCAGTAAAATTGGTAATAAGATAACCCTAAAATAGTTTTTAGAATAAGATTAATAAAATAAGAAAAAAATTTAAAAATCTGCACCTGGAAAATACCTAGCCAGGTACCAAAAATTAAATTATTTTTATGTCTAAAATTATTTTGATATATTACAACTTTTCAAATGATTATGTATTTATTCCATCACCTTATGGCACGCTCCATCAATGCAAATGTCGTCGCCATGCCGATCACACGGTGTTCCATCAACAACTTTCTCTTTGAGCAAATAGAATGCGGCCGAATCGGCGGCACGGCATTGCAATTTGCATCGTTCATTCTCCGCCACCCCAGTGTATTTTGGCACCCAACGAGTGCCAACACTGGGCACTCCATGAATGCCAATGTCCTTGCCATCGAATTCGGAGCATTGTTGCTCACGGAAACCGGGCATATCCCAAGGGCAATCCTTTGAAAGGAGTAAATAATTAGTAAAATAAATTAAAAAATTTAATGTTAAAATTTTATTAAGATTATTGAAAATGGGAATAAATATTTAAAAAAAAATTAAAATTTGATCTTCTAATTATATGTAAATTTTCCTTTGGAGCAAATAAATAATTATTAAAATTAAATAAAAAAAATTTAATTTTTAAATTTTCAATAAAATTATTAAGAAAAAATATAAATAAATTGTGGGAATATTTTTAAAAAAATTTAAATAATTGATCAAAATTCAAATATTTTTTTTTTTGAAATTTACACATTTTAAATCATTTTTAATTTAAAATTAAGAAATTGTTTCTTCAAAATTTCATAATTAATATTTATTTTTTAATGAATAAAAAAGTCGAAAAATATATATTAAAAATTTTATTTTTAAAATTCATTTTTTATTTTTATATATTTACCTGAATATTGCATGGTCGATAGCGGACCCTTTGCCCGGTGCAATATTTGCCTCCATTTTCGGGTCGAGGCGAATCACAATCACGATAGGCTTTTTGTACACCTTTGATAATTAATTAATAATTATCAAATTAATTAATTTTATTTTCTCAATAAATATAAATATAATTAATTAATTCAGTCGAATTGGAAAAACCTCCTCCGCATGTCCTGGAGCAATCCATCCATTCCTTCCATTCGCCCCATCCCCCATCCAATGGTTGCCTTTGTTGTGGGGACATGCCCACGCATTGGCCCCGATAGCACCACATTTGTTGGCCACATTCCGTTCCGTCCGCCCATGGCATATGTTGGGTGCGACAGCCGAGTTGATAGCCTGAAAAATATTTTTTAATGAAGTTTTTATTAAGTCCAAAAATTTTAGTCTTTCAGAATCAAAATGCCGTTTTCTAGCCGATCAAAATTTTTGACGGTTCATTATTTTTAATTGCCAATTAAGCAATGCAAAATCAATGGTAAAATAATAAAAAATAATGTTTAAAATTAAAAATTTTTAAATTTTTTAAAAATATTTTTTAAAAATATTTCTTGATTAAATTTTAAAAAAATGAATTTAATATTATTTTTATTTAATTTTTCCATCATTATTATTTTTCCTTACCATATGAAACGGAGCACCAAAGCCGGCGGCAACTTGGCATGTAAGGACAAATTTCGGCACTGGCACCAAAAACGAATTTGCATTGTTGCGAAACGGAATAACTGCAAAAAAAAGAATTTTATAAAAAATTAATAAATTATAATTAAAATTTTAAAAATTTTAATAAAATTTCAAGCATTAAAAATTCTAAATTAAAAATACTAATTATAAAAAATTGTTAAAAAATCGAATTAAATTATGAAAATAATAAAAAAAAATTTAAAAATACTCTTAACAATTAAAAATTTTTAAATAATATTTTGATAGAATATTGGGATTAATTGCAAAAATTGAATAAAATAGTAAGAAATAATAGTTAAAAAATAATTAATAAAATTTCACACAAACATTGCCCCAGGCGCTGGTGTCTCAAACATTTTCTCATAGAATCGTCTCTCAACGGGTTGGTCCAAAATGCACTGGGTTTGACCCCGTCGAGTGTCCAAAAATCGAATTAGCATTGCGGAGGAACAAGCGGACCATGACCAAGGATTTGTGTTATATTCCAATGTTGGGGCCATTATATGGTAATTGGCCTTGTTCAGTGGCATATGCTCTCCGCATTTTCGTTCATCATCGTGGGGAATGTTGAAAATGTGGCCCAATTCATGGGCAATTGTGAATGCGGCGGACAAACCTTTAAAAATTTTTGAATATAATATCAAAATATTTTAAATTAATTAATAAAATTAATCTCTTTCTTGAAAGCTCTCAAAATGATTGAAAAGATAATTGGCCAAAATCTATAGCTAAAAAAATCTAAAAATGAAAGTTTTGATATTGCCTACTTAATACTTGTCTAATATCTTTTAATAATTTTCAAACAATTAATAAAAAAAATTTTGGCGAAGCTCTTTCTTGAGAATATTTTAATATCATAATGGTTGATTAAAAACATAAATGGCCAGAAATTTATGGCCAAAAAGGAAAACTGCATTATTTTGGCCGAACCTGCCGTTTCTTTTTTAGTTATAACTTTTTGCTATTTTCCAATCAATTCCAATAATTTAACTCTAATTAATTCACACCCTATCTTGCATTTATAATGTTAACAAATTGGACAAATTAAAGACAATATTCATTTGAAAAATTGCTTTGATTTCTATACTGTTCTCCATTTGATTCAATTCTTAATCCAAAATATATTAATTTTTAAATTTATGTATTTTTAATTATTAAATATTAAAAATTTATTTTTCATTTTTCAATATCAAATATGCATTCAACCATTATCCTCAATAATTGCACAACTCCTTTTGGCATCGCACATTGTGCCCAATTCGGCCAATCCAAGTGTGTCGCATTTGTTTGTGGCTCGACAAATGTCATGTCGCGTCAGGAGAATGGCCACATCTATAAAAGGATTTAAATAAATCGAATTTACTTAAAAATAAATTTTTGGCCAAATTTAATCATAGGCTAATTTTAAGCTTTAAAATTTCATTATGGCCAAATTATATGGCCTTAAATTATATTTTGGGCCAATTTATGGACTAATTAATATTATTTAATTATTTAATATTTGCCCAATTTATGGCACTCCACTCACCGTGATGATTGAGCGACTCATCATTTCGGTCATTGTACAATTGTTGCCATTGGCAAAATTGTTGCAATGTTTCTTGTGCCCGATTTGAGATGAGTGGACCCGCTTGCTCATTCTTCAAAATGACCAATCGAACAACAATTATATTGACGGAAACGCCCAAAGATGGATGCCTAAATTATAGAAAATAATTTGTTTATATTTTAAATAATTATTAGAGAATTATTTTGAAATTTTATTTTTTTTTTTTTTTGCAAATTTCTTAAAGCATTTTATTAATTATATTTAGTCAGAAAATTTGTTGATATCTTTTGAATATAAAATGTGGCCAAATTATACTAAGCCTAAACTATTACTTTTTATTAGATCAAATTAAATGAAAAAAATTTTTGTCCCCGAATATTTTTTTGGTTCTTTTCTCCTTTAAATTTTTTCCTAATTATTTTTTAAAAAATTTTTCATATTTTTAGATTTGTTTATTTTTATTAAATTTATATTAAATCGTAAAATATTAACCTACCTATAAATCGAAGAAACTGTTGAGAATAATGTGAGCACATAATTTTCCAAATTTTGTTGATGATAAAGCAACATTCGATAGTCGGCAACGGCCAACACTTCAACATAATGGTCCCAGGAATTAGCTGCGCCATTGGATCGGCGAGAACGGCGGAAAGGGACATCTGAATTCAAAAAATTTATTTTTATTTTAAATTATATTTTTAATAAAAAAAAATATGAAATACATATAAAAAATCGACAAAATATGATGGCGAAAATCCAATTGTATTTAATAATTAAGCCACGGATTTTTAAAATTTATGTATGAAAAAAATTTCATAATCCAATTTTTAATATTTTTTAGCATGTTATATTTCAGTTTTTTATATATATATATTTTTAACTATTTCTTTGTCAATTTTTTGAGAAGAAATTTTATCCAAGAAGGAAAAAAATCATGTAAAAACGACTAATTAAAAATATTTTTTGGTACTTGTCGGTTATCCGCCTCTGCCAATTTTTTGGCTCAACATAGGAAAGGTTACGGTAACCGTAATTGGATCATCCGCCGATATAGTATTTGGCTCATCAAGGATAAGTTATCAATCTCACTTATCCGTAACACTAATCCTAATAATCAATAAGGAGGCCTTTTATTTGAAAACAATCTGCTGCAGGCAGATAACCGATAAGTACCTATTTTTAATATCTAAAAATCTGTGGATTTTAATATTTTTATTTTAAATTATTTAGGAATTTATTTTAAAATTTACATAATTATTTCTTTAAAATTTGATCCCACCTCCTTCCATTTGTTCCCATTCACTTCCATTTTGATGACCATTTTTTCCTTCCTTTTTCCTTTCTATCCAAAATTGTCTTTCCTCCACAGCCAATTCCTCGGATTCAGAAGTCCTTCCATTGTTTGATGTTGCCTTTTGTCGTCCATCTTGTTGATCATCGCCAAAATGTTGTATCCTAACAGGATAAATTAAATGGGCTCGAAGTTGGGTGCCACCGCTAGCAAATCGTCTTTGTCTTCTCCTTTGTTCATTTTCTGTTCGATTCTCATCAACTAATGGTTCAATTAGGAAAGCCCCATTTGGCAATGCAAGTGTGCCAAACTGATGTGAATTAATTATATTATAAAAATTTATTGGTGATAGCTTATAAATTTTTTAATTGTTTAAAAGTGCTCTCTCTAAATTTTGATTAAGTTGAAAAAATTTTTAGGGCTATGAAAGCACGCTTCTTGGCTCCATTTTATTCATTTATGTTTACCGTATGGATAAAACATAAATTTGTAAAATTTTGGCATATTCTTATTAAGATGTAAAAATATGAATAAAAAAAGGTCACATTGGTGTTTAACATTGCAAAAAATTCTTTTTCAGCTTTTTAATTTTATGGCCATTTAATTTGTCCATAACTACATTTCTATCTTTAGTTCAAATTTGGATTAGGTGGTCGGAAGGATATACTTCGAAAGTAATCGAATTTTAGCCAGATTTTTTACTTCAAAAATGCCAATTTTACAACACAAAATTTTGGTGTCAAAAAATTTTAATGGCAAAAATAATGAATAAATAAGATTTTTTGAAAATTTTTTAGTTCATATTACTAAATTAATCTTTAAAATTTTATTGAATCAAAAAGGATACCAATCCCCCATTTCGATCGCAAAGATTGACGACACTTTGCTCTTCGCCTTCTCCAACTTTTGCAAAATAGAAACAGGCGGGGGAAATGTTCGATCGTCGAATTTGTGTTTGATTGGCCGAATCCATTGTTTGGATTAGTGGAATGATTGTATTTTTGGCAGAAGTAGGTTCCACCAAACTAAAAAATACAAAAAAATAAAGAAAATGTAAAAAAAAATATAGAAATATTCCATGAAAATGTTTTCTCACGCACTCGTGAAATGTATATCAAAAAAAGACAATTGATCAAAAAATAATTCCAGAAAAAATATGGTTTGCCTATTTTTCCACTTTTTTGGTAATAATTTGTCAATTTTTAATTAAAACGATTATCTTTTTTTTAATTCATATTCATACAAATCAAAACCATTAATTAATGGGACAAAATTTGCCAATTTATTTAAAGCTAATAATCCTTTAAAAATGGATGTCTTTAATTTATTCCATCACAAATTAAAATTAATTTAAGTATCTTTTTATTTTAATTAAATCTAAACCGATAGTGGAACTTATAATCGTCTTCCTAGTAAAAAATAAAGAATAAATTTAATTTATATTCTAATATTCATTTTTCATTTCACCAACCTTCTTCTCCTCCTCCCCTGCTCTTTATTTTCATTCAAATATTCCTCTGTTTTCCATTTGCTCAATTTAATTCGCAACATTTCGCCCCTTCCCATTATTCCATCATTTTGTTTTCCAATTCCATGTTTCAATTGAACCGAACAACTTAGGCCACAAAGTCGTGCCAATCCAAACAAAAATGGATCTCGGAATGAGGCGGATTTTGGCAAAATCACGGCTTGACGTTTTTGGCGACGAATAAATTCATTTGTGTTCAACAGCCAAATTTGTTCCTCTTCCAATGGATGAACTTCTTAAAAAATATTTGGGAAAATTAATTTAGTTTTTTCCTTTTTTTTGTTTTGAGAAATTTAATTTTAAAATGTTTTTGTTTGAAATTTAAAATTTTATTATTTTTTATATAATATTTTTATTTTTTTATTGAAAAATTATTTTAATTTTTAAAATAATTTTAAAAATATGTATTTATTTTTAACTTTCCTTTTTTTTATTTCTCTAAATCTAATTTTTTAAAAATTTATTTTAAATTTAAGATTTATTAATTATTTTTTCATTGAAAAATAAATTTTTATAATATTTTTTATCGGAAAAATTATTTTAATTTTTCAGCTAAAAATAATTTTAAAAATATTTATTTTTTATTTTAAATTCCTTTTTTCTTTATTTTTTTGCAACATTTTCTACAAATTGTCAATCATCGTTATATATATTTTTCCTTTCATTTTCCTCCCACGCTTATTTTTTACAACATTTCATTTCTATCCTTCATTCCACTTCCATTCCAAATTGGCCATTGGCTATTAGCCAAGTGGTCAATCAACCATTCTAGCACCTTTTTTCCCTTTAAATTATCTCATATAAATCAAATTTGTCAGTGGCGAAAATCGAGATGGACAATTGCCATGAAGGTGTAAAAAATAAGTCAGTTATTTATGGCTCATTAACTAAACTATTTTTATAAACAAAGGGAGAAAAAAAGCTTAAATGAATAAAAAAAAATATATCTAAAGAATGTGGGGTATTCAACTATGGAAAATTAATTACCTTAAAATAGAATTGAGATAAAAAATTTTATTTGATTATTATTTATTATTTCTAACTTAAAATGCTTTAAAATTATGTATTAAATAATTTAATTTAATTTTTGGACCATTTTCAAACAAAAGTCCCTATAAAACCATGGTGAATTTTTTGTTAAGCAATCAAAAAAGTGAGCCCTAAAACTAAGTTTAAATATTTTCTTTCAACAATTTCGAATCATAATAAAATAAATTTTTTCAAAGCAGTAAAGCAACTATTAATTAATTAGCAACTATTAATTAATTCACCCATAAAAATGAATACTGATAATGACCCCTCAAAATAATCTTCATTTTAAATTTTAATCCGCACATTTTCCCTTCTTTATTTTTACTTTTTACACAAACAACGCTTATACTTATTTTTATTTTTTGTTGACTAATAATTCTGGCCAATTGCCAGGCACGGCCATCTTTTAGCAAGTCAAAAGGGTCCGAAAAGCTCGGCGAGGCTTAAGCAAAGGCTAAAAAAATGTTGCGATTTCCATCCATCCTCTTTCCGGCTTCCCTCTTTTTCAATCATTTTTTCGCCCATTTCCCACGGTCAGCTTTTTCCGATTTACTTCCACACTTGAAAAAGAAACCATCAATATGCTTTTCTTGACCATTAAGCCAGCTGGGAAGAGTAAAAAAGGCTTTCTCGAAGTCAAGTGGATCAATTTTCCACCTTCACTGCCCAAAGGCGATTAGGGGAATGGCCGCTCCCGAGGGAAAGGAGAGATTGATCGAATGGTGTTTGTGCTTTGACTTTTGGGCTAACTCTTATGCGGAAACGAAACAAAGTTTACTATGAAACGAATGTTGCTATTTTTCTTTTTTGCTCCATTTGACCAGCCGATTGGGCCGATTATCCCAACTCTGGATCGATTTCTCGCCAACGCTAAAGCCAAAGGGATAAAGGGAAGGATTTTTGAATCGAATTCTACGAATTCCTTTTATTAAAATAGTCCTTTCATTTATTAAACTTTTTGGTAACATTTCAACCATGGAGAATGGAGAACGAAATTATTTAAGACTTTTTGGGCCTATATTTCCTATTGGAATATTATACTAGTAGTTATATGGTGGAAAAGTTTAATTTCCCTTGCCTTTAAGCAATTGATTATACAGCTTTTTAGAGAAATTCCTATAATGAGGAATTGCAAAAAAAAAGATTTAAAAAGAATTTTTGGCAAAAATGGATCCAAACAAGGAAAAAATAAAAATTTATTTTTTAATTAAAAAATTAATTTTTGGAATATAAATTTTTAAAATATTTTTGTGCCCACCAGAATATGCGGTTTTGAGTCTTTGGAAGAAATGTTGTTGAGAATTTCCGCCTGAATTTGCACCAAATTCTTCAATAATTCTGGGCCGAATGTTTTGATGGGGAAAAAGGAATTCTGGGCCAATGATGAGGAAAAGGGAGATGAGAAGAAGCAGAATGCTGCCCGAGATCAATGCCAATAAAATGAGGCGGCCATGCCGAATTTGGTGCTTTGGCCAAGGCCCATCAGTGCCATTGGAGAACTAGGAAATTTTATTAAATTTTAAAATAATAAATATCTTTAAATTCATTCATTTATTTATATTTTTTAAAAATTATTTTTTATTGACGGAAGCAAAAATTCGTATTTTTAAACACATAAATTTTTTATATAAATTTTCTTTTAATTTTTAATATTTCTGACAATAAACAAAACAATTTGAAAGATCCAAGAAATTCAATTGAAAAAAATGTGGATTAAATTAATTTATTTAAATTATTTTTTAATGGTGAAAAAATATTAATATAATACAAATAAAAAAATTCTAAATATTAAAAAAAATTAAAAATTTAATTTATTTTTTAAATCTAATTAAAATTTTTCAATAAAAAATTAAAAAGTTTAATTTCATATTTAAAAATAAATTTACTTAAATTTATAATATATCAATAATTAAAAATTTCCCCTACCCTTCGATCGGATTTTTTGCCGGTTCGCCTTGATGGTGGAATGTATTTTTGATGAGATTTCTGTGTTTGTGGCTCCGAGCATTGTTGACCAAACAAAAGTGGTCGACGATGGCCCAAATCGGTGGCTGCTTGTGTGGCGGAAGCTACCGATGATGAAGAGGAAGATGAAGGTTGCCGTTGTCTTCGTCTCTTCTTTTGGTTTAATGGCCTAAAAATTAAAATTAATTATCATTTAAAATTTGCTTAAATTATTAATTTTTTATTTAATTTGGCTAAAAAATGTACATAAATTTTACAATAGTCTAAATAGTTCTGAAATATTTTAAAAATTATATTTTTTTAAATTGATTGACTTGGTAATTAAGGTAGCGGTGGATGTTGGCTGCTTTTTTGCCTTTGAGTTGGCCACTGCCGCCGACACATTTTGTTGGTCATCATTGCTAGCGGATGAAGAAAGGGGACCGCCATGGGTTCGCCAACCTGTAAAAAAACAATTTTTAAAGTTTGTTTTTTTTAATTTAATAAATAAATAAAATTTAAAAAATTTTTCAAAAAAAATTTTTTTTTGCAATAATCTTCATAATATTTACCTTTTTGCCAATAAAGTGGCAATGATTGGTAAAGGGATCGTCGAATTCCTTTATCTTCTCCTTGTTGTCCATTTCCAACATTGCCCATGGATGGCGGCATTGAAGTGGGCAATTGTCGTTGTCGTCGATGCCATTGTTCAATTTTGTTGTCATTTTCTTGGGTGGATGTGCTCGGCTGTTCATCGGTGCCATTGGTGGCCGATAACCACATTTACTAAAATTAAATAAAAATTAATTTTTATTATTATTTTAAAAATTCATTGAAAATTTTGATTAAAAAATTCAGAGGAAATTTTTAGATGGTATGGTAATTTCTTTTCATTTTATTTCTGATTATTCATTTACAAATTGTATTCAAATTTTAATGTCAAAAAATCAAATTTTTGGGGCCATAAAATGTGATCAAGGGAAAAAGAATTTAAGTACTAAAATTTTATAAAGGTTTAATTATATTTTTTCTAATAAATATTTATTTTTTGACACAAAAAATTTTAGCAAAATGAAATATTTTTTTTCTCAATTTTTTATTTAATAGAAAATTCTTAAATATTTTATCAAAGTGTAAAAAATACAATTAAAAATAACATTTTTGTCCAATTCCATTTTGAACTCAATCAAAAATCGGTCTCATAAAAATGTAAAGAAAGCGGAAAAGGCCATTAAGCTTATCGGCCGCCGGTGAGAAATGCAAAAAGGGCGAGACGGAAAAATATTGGGTGGCTGATGGGAACGAATAGCCACCCCCAAAAATACATATTCACTCCACACCATCCATCCATTCAGCTCATTCAATTCTACCAGCCAGTCAAGGAGAAGCCCATATAGCCCCCCTCTACCGGTGTGAGTGCTGGAGTGGGCCCGGCTTTTATTTTTTGATTCGCATAGCTCAAAAAAAAGGTGGCCATATCGATAGGCCAAATTTTGGGATGGAAGCGCTTTTTTGAGTGGGCCAAATGAATGAATGAATGGAAATGAAATGTGTGTGTGAATGTGTGAATTGGGCGGGCTTTTGGGTCGAATTGAAAATTGGGCTCCTTTCAAAAAATTAGTCATTCGGGAAATATTGAGGCTTTTTGTCTAGAAGCATTTTTTGAACGATGGGAAAGTAGCAGACTTCATAGATCATTTTTGGGTGGCAAAATGGGTGAAATATTTGCCGAACTGATTAATGATTAGGTCAAAAATGAAAATGGAAAAAATTAATTTAAAAAACTAAAAAATAATTCTAAAAATTTTTGAAAAATTATTTTAAAAATTTTAAAAAACGGTCCAAGTAATGGTTTGAAAATTTGATGAAATTTTTATTTTAAAATTTAAATCATTTGTTAATAAAATAAAATTAATGAATTTATTTAATTGAAATTAAAATCATTTACTTTTTTTAAATTTAACTTACAAAATAATTTCTCTGCTGCTGATCGCCTTTTATCCTGGACTTGGTAAAATGCAAGAATGAATTGTTTTTGACTGAAGATTTTGATTGAACATTTGGAAATTATTGTTGTTTCTGATCAACCAGTAGAATATTTTTTATGCCTTCCAGCTGTGAACAGCAACAAATATGATTGGAAGAAAATATCTTGGAGAAAGAAATAATTTGTTCTTTTTGGCTGCTGGCAATTTTTGGGCTAAAAATGATAGGGAGAATGAAATTGCTTGAGGTTTATTATTAATTGGAAGGAAAAGGGGAGGGAAAACGGGGTTTACGATGATTGTGAGGATGAGGAACGACGGATTGGTTGGGAGGAATTGTAATATGTAACCAAAACCACTCTTTCGAATGGGGGAATATTAAAGGAGGAATATTATTGGAAGAAATATTGCCTCAGGGAAAATTGTGATTGGTTTGTGGCTTTGGGAGAATTATTGTATTATTGGAGAATGGAGACCCGTTTAGGGGCATAATTGATATTGGAAGAGAAATAATTAATAATTCCTTTAATTAAAGAGAAATTATTAAATTTTATTAGCAAAACGGAATTTAAAAAGGATTTATTCTTCTACCATGAATGAAAATAGTAAAAAATGGTATAAATTTATGGCTACTAAAATTAGAAATTTTGATCATTGTTTGATGCATTTTTATTATAATTTCGCGCATTTGAAGGACAAAGGGTTTGCTTCTATTTTTTTGTATAATTTTATGCAAATCGAAAAAGGCGTGCGCGCACATTAGATTCAAATTAAATTATATAATTCATATAGGGAAAAAATTTATAAGAAATTTTAAAAGCCCAATATCCTGGCCAAAATGATAAGCTTTTAAAAGTATTGTTTAATAAGGAGGAGCTGAAATTATAACCACATTCTTTGGTCACAAAAGCTGAATTTTTATTCGAAATTTTATGAATGCATAAAAGAATTAAGCGAATTAAAAATGAAATTATTTTTAAATTCTTTTTGATTATTTTTTAATCAATAATAATAAAATTTAACATATTAAATAACAAAAAAAGTGCGCGAAAGAATCGCAACAATTTTTTGCAAGTGGAAGAATTGTAGAAGGAAATGCACTTTGTAACGGGAAAAATATTCAATTCGGTCGATCGGTGGATAAAAGGGAGAAGAAATGTGCGAAACAAATTGATTGTTGGCCAAAACCCCAACAAAAAGCCAATGATTAAAGGTCCGCACATTGAACCAAAATGAGCTGTGCTTTTTTTTATTCGGAAAGCTTCGTCTGCTGCCCTTCAGGGAAAGACCGATAGAAGTCCAAACTCCAAAGGGGAATGGGCAAAAAAATGGTGGAGGACGGGGAAAAGCCTAGAAAATTGACGATGATTGGAAAATTGGAAGCGGGAAAAAGTGGATCAAAATGAAAAATGGACGGTGAAAATGGCCAAGAGGAGGGGGAAGAAATCCGCCGGAGAAAATGTGGACGGGCAAAATTTGTGCTTTTGAAGAGATAAAATTGAGGGGGTGGACGGGGAAAGGAGGAAGGAAAAGCCGAGCAGAGTCCACTTTAAGCTTTAACAAATGTCCGCTTTTTTTCCAAAATCTCGTGTGTGTGCATTTTGTGTGTTGGCCCAGCACATTGAATAATATAATGTGCATGTGATGGATAAATTGATGATTGAATGAGATTTTAGAGGGAGGAAAGACGGATAAAATGTTGAGACAAACCCTAATTATGGGAACAAATCCAAATTTTGAATAGTGTCCAATAATTAAATAATAAAACCTTTAAATTATTTAATTTTGGCAATTGAGGGAATTTTGTTTTTAAGATGATTTTTGGCCAACAAACGAAAACTACTAAATTTTTTTGCCTATTTTATTGCTTTTTTCGTCATTATTTTTTCCAATTTTCAATCAAATCCACTAATCCTTTAGTACTAAAAATATTTCTTAATTTAAAGCTATATTTATTCATGTCAAAAATTTAATTAATGGGCAAAATTCGGATATGTAAATTTCATTAAATTAAAATCAAGGCAAAAATTCTAAAGCTAAAAATATCTTATTGGTTTGAAAAAATGTTGAACAATTTTTTGAAGGTTAATTTCTGGTCATTTTTTCGGAAAATTCTTTCAAAAAATTTAATAAAAAAGAGGGTAGAATGGGTCCATTCCTTGAGGCAGACAGAATGGAATTTGGCCATTCGGTAAATTGGCCTAATTTCATTGCGAGATCTATGCAGAAAAGAATAGAAAAGAAATTTGGCCAATGGCCGAAAAAATTGGATAAAGAGATTAAAGTTTAAAAATTGATATTTTAGAGGATAAATTTAAGCTTTAAATTATTTAAATTAAAAAAAAAATTAAATTTGAAAATAATTGGAAAAAATCAAAAATGTACCAAAATAAAATTTGCCAAAATAATTTAAAAATATTTTTAGAATTTTAATTAAATAAAAATATTGGAAAAAATAGAATTAATTTTTAAATTTATTATTTAATATATTAATTAATTTTAATTTACTTTAAAAATCAATAAAAATAAATTAATTATTAATTAATAAATAAAAATAAATATAAAAATAAATATAAAAATAATTATTTAAATATTTATTATATTTTTATTTTATTTTGAGGAACTAATCCTAATTGTCCGTGGGAATATTCAAAGAAAGATGGCACTAAATTTTTGGGAAAGAAATGGTCCAATGGGGGTGCGCATTAGAAAAATGGGCAAACAAAAAGAAAATACAAATGAAAATGAATGGGGGTGGGGTTTTGCTGGGAATAAAGGGGCTTAAATGGGCTGAGGGGGATAATCCGTGCATGCCTTGTGAAAGTCCATTTTGGGGGGTTTTGGGGGTCATCGCCGCCGCATTTTGCTGAGGACGCGCGATAATGGACTGAATAATGGAAATGGACGGACGGCATTCATTGTGTGGGAAACAAATTGGGCGGAAAATGTTCGCGCACATTTTGAATATGGGGAAATGGACAGTTCAAGAAATATTGGAAAATAATGGAAATTTGCAAATTCGTTCAAAATGGAAAATATTGGATACGAATATTTTATTGAAGCAAAAATTTATTAAAATTAGGTAATTTAGATTTTTGAAGATTTGTGCCCTTTTGGGTTTTGGATCTAGATTCCATTAAAATTCACCCCAAGCCCTTCAAATTATTAAAATTCATTGAAAATCCATTGCTTGGATTCTCCCAGTAATTATTCAATTTTTGGGCGAATTTTTATGGGTGGATTACCGGAAGAATTACGTGCATTTCTTTATTCAATAAATGTAATTTGCTTATCTCTTTCTCTTTCAGAATTTGCTTGTCATCAATTTCCAATTATTGAATCAATCTTTGCTCTAGGCAAATTAGTAATTGCAATTGATAAAACTTATTGAAATTTATCATCGCCTTATTTGAGACACATTAAAATATGGAAAGTGATAATTGATAACAATAATTAGAACCGAATTTGATTGAAAAATTGTATATTAAAAGTAAAATTTGGTCAAATAAAAAAGGGAAAAATGATTTAAAAAAATTCACATGATGGAAAAAGGAAAATTAACAAAATCGCGCATCAATTTGTTCCGGCTAACTTTGGCTTGTGATGTGGCTGTGAATTGAATTGAATGGATGATGGGTTAACATAATTCCATTTTTGAAAGGGAATTCCGATTATTCCCAATTCCAACATCAAAATGGATGAATGGATGTGCGCATTTTTGGCTTGGGTCAATACAATATTCACCCTTTCACTTTTTGTTCTAAATTCCATTTCAATATAAAAGAGGCGGCTATGAAAATGATAAAAAGGGGTCATTTGCCTAGGGAAGGTCTAATTTCTGCTTGGGGTCATTCATTGGGAATTGGGATAATTAGAATATTTTTAAAATATTTTTGCCGGTAATTTTCTGCCCCAATTATTTCTAATTTTTACTTTAATTAATCTTTATTTAAAAGAGAGAAAAGTTTTAATTAAGTTTTCGCAAGCGATAAATATAAAAAAAGGAAGAAAAGTAATTTTTTATTCAATATGTTCAGTGAGGAATTATTTTATCCATAAAACGATATAAACCATTGGAAAGCCCAAAGTGTCCTTTACAATTCGGCTTTTTTTAATTTGACGAAATTCAGGCTTTTTGAGTTTAATGAAGCCGAATTTTTGAGGAAAAATGTGCTTATTTCAGAAATTGTTGTAGTTTACAAAAAATTAATAAAGCCACTTTTTAAAGAACTATAGAGATTTAAAATAGCAGCATATTCCATTCCCGAATTGGAAGCTTCCCAGTTGGGCTATGGGTCAAAAATGACCCATCCATTCAATCGGTGGTAGTACATAAATCATCTCTGTAATCGGAAGAAGAGGAATTGGCCGATGAAAAAATTATGTGGCTGCCAAAAACGCAAAATTGAACGGGTGGAAAGAAGCCGTCCATTTGCACATCCGCACATTTATTTTCCCCTCTCCGTTTTTGCCCGTTGACCACATTTTTTTTGTTGCGCGCTAAACGGCGGCGGATGGGAATTGAAAGCTCGCCGAAGGGGTAAAGGGAAAAAGAAGGGGAAATGGATGGACGATTAAAAATGGGCAAAGGAAGGCAAAGGCACATAAATGGACGAAAGAGAAATATATAGCCGGACTGGTTCAAACCAAAAAAAACACCTGTGTTTGGATTGGCAGGACAGCAGCAGGAGGCTGGCACGAATGACCATCCGTTCGCAATAATCAGCGCAAAGGAAGCCATTTTATTTTTATATTCGGGAAGCAGCTGCTCAAATTGAGTCGCAGTTTATATTTTTAGGGGGAAATGCCAAAATTAAATAGTAAAGATTTTTCGATTGGGAAATTGTGCGCAAATTGGGAAAATGGAAAGATAAAAAATACTGAGAAATGGAATTTTTAAATATAAATTATTAAATACAAATTAAAATTAAATACAAATAAAAAGCTATTAATAAGTTAATTATAATATTTATAATTAAAATTCTATTAGTAATTTTTAAAAAATAATTTTTATTAGTTATTTAAAATATGGAAACATGTAAATTTGAAATAGGGTTGCATTGCACCCCAGCGCCTGGGGGACGATTTTCGGAGGACGGGGGAAATCGGAGTTTTTCGGGGGCCTGTATTCGGGTGAACGAGGGCCTGTATTTTCGGGGGCGATTAAAATTACGGGGAGAACAAAACAAACCATAGGGGGGGGGGGGGGGGGGGTGCTATTTTTTGTTTCGAAGACCTGACGGGGGCACGGTGGACATCACTAATTTGAAATAATTTTTTTTTGCAATTAATAGATTTAGTGCCATTAATCCAATAATATAAATGTTCACTTAAGCAAAATTTTAACAGCAATGAATCTCCTCCAAATCTCTGAGAAGGATACATTGAGATTTCTTAATAAAATATTTGCTGGTAGAAATCCATTTTTAACCAAAAAATATTTTTGAATAAGGAAATAGCCGAAGTGCCATCAAACAAATTCGCTTCCGATTAAACATGAAATGTTTATATTTGTCCGGTGTCCGCAATGGACTTCCTTTCTCCAATTCTCATTTATGTCTCACGGCGGGTTCCCCAAACACACGCGTTGATCCCTTCCGCAATCCAATGGAGTGGTTATGAAGATGAATCTCTTCTTTCTACCCGTTCTGTTCCTTTCGGCCCCTTCCACTATTCCCGCCGTTGGGGAAAGTGGACAGTCAAGACTCAAGAGACACATTTTGCTCACAAAATATTAAATAGAACCCTTCCACCCTCTTCGATTCTCTCTTTCTCGAATCTCGACCAGTGCCCGCTGCTTCGATGAATTTTTCAATTGCTTTGATCACAGCGGATGCCTGCGTCGACTTCCCGCATTGCCCACACACAGCAGCACAAATTCACTCAAATGAACATCCAACCCTCTTGCTGTTTTATGCAAATTATTAATGTGTTTGTTTGTGTGCATCATCAAAATGTGGATGATGTTTGCGGGAATGGAAATGGAAAGTGCCCCTCTAGCTCATATTCATATCTTCAATAATATATTTTAGAAGTTGATGATGGATAGATAGGAGCAATTTTGCAAATAGAAATGGGGGAGAAAAAAGGGAGATCGGATCGGAAAAATGAAAATATTGAAATTTAAAATTGTATGAAAATAATAAAATTGTCGAAATCGATGAATATTTGGGTCATTCTTTTGACCCAGAGCTTAATAAGGAAAATCAATTTGGGAATTTGTTTTATGTCATTTTCCTAAAAGATTTAAGATAATTTATTAACAAGACTCAAGATTTTTTCATCATTTTTTTATTATTTTCATGAAATTAAATAGACCCAATTGTAAAGGACAATTTGGATTTCCAATAGAATATTAAATTTTAAATATTCTTCTACTCTAATTTAGTGCCTCACTTAAAAATAAAAAGCATAGCACTTATCTAAAAAAGGGCAGTAAAATGTCATTCCAATTATTAATTATAAATATTAATATCAATTAAAAATTAGATTATTTCTGGAGGCTTTTAAATCTAGATTTATAAACAAATTTGATTAATAAATAGTTTAATAATGGAATTTAATTTAGCTTACAATAATGCCATTAAAAATATAAATAATTTTAATTAAATAAATTAAATATTTAATTTCATATGGATATAATATTAATATTATAGCCTTTAATATAATTTTTATAAATTTATTTACTATCATTAAAAAATGGAGAATGAACTCTGCTGGTTGAATTCCCCATCATAATAAAATAATTTATATAGTATGTTACCAAATTTGGCCATCCCCTTTGTAAAACTAATTTAAGCCCATCACATTTTTAGCCATAGCAGAGACAAAGGAATCGTAAAAAACGGTCCCCGCCGTTCAGCAAAAATATTGTGCCTCTGTTTTTTGCCCAGTAGCCATCTCTAATTGTGCATTTCCCATTCAAAATGGGGGCGAAATGATGAATGCCAAATGGAATGGGGGATTAAATGAATTAAGTCGGTTAGACCCTTCGACTAAAGGCAGACTAGGAATTGGCATATTTCCCTCACAGGAAAATATTGTACTAATTTTTTTGGTACCATTTTAATTCTTTTTTAGTACAAAATGGGAAAAAATTCAAAGAATTTTCCCTGTTTTTAATATGGCCAATTTAAACAATTTTTTCTTGTTAAATAAAAACTACTTTCTGCTGCTAGTTTTTTTAATAAAAAAATTTTTTAAATTTTGTTGTTGATATAAGTAAATTTTTTAAATAAAATCTAATACTGTTTTTGTTGTTTATTAAAATTTTTTAATAATTTTTTAAAATATTTTTAAATATTTTTTTTGAATTTTTAATACAAATTTAAGTCCCTTTTCAGCCCTTTGAAAAGGGCCAAAGATTCTGGAAAGTAAAAAAATAATGGAGGAATATTTTTTGATGAATTTGAATTCCCAAAAGGCCGAAAATGAATGGAAAGAATTGTGAAAGGCGAATTTATGGAAATAAAAGGAGGAATAATTAATTAATGAACGTTTTTGGAATTTGTTCTTAATAAATTTGTAGGGAAAAAAATGAAGCTAAAATTGAAAAAGGGCCAATAAATTTTTTTTATCAAAAATGAGTTTTAAAAAATTTTAGGGAGTTTGAAATTAAAAAATTATCTAAAAAATATATTTTTTTTTTTAGAAAGCCGCCAAAAAATCAAAATTTATGGTGAAGGAAAGAATATTTTCTGAGAAACTTATTCTTAGAAAAATTACACCGACAGCAGAGGAGTTTATAAAATATAAATTACAGCATAATAGAAAATGGATCATTTCCTTCCTTTTCCTCTTCCAATTCCAATTACGATAGCTTTCTTTGTGGTAATGAAGCGTGAAAGTGAAAACCACAAAAGTTGCGAACCGACACATTAATTTAATTAACATCGTCTTTTAAGTTTAATAATTCATTAAAAACAAAACATTTGATTTAATAAACAGCAATCGAAATTATAAACTATTTCCAAAATAATTAAAATTGAATTTATTTGTTTTTTTTGATTTATGTCTGATAATTTTATAGTTCATTTTCCTTTTAATATACTCTCAATAAATTCAGTCTACATCTACATATAGCTGACTTTTAAAATTGACAATAAAAATTATTTCTTATTTTTAACGAAAAATCAATTACAAATTTTTATCCCAGCATTATTTTATTTATAAATTTAAATCTTCGGTAAATTTATCCAAAGAATTTTTAATTTATTCTTTCATAATTTATGTAAATAATTAACAATTTTTTTTCTCACAGTACAACAAATTAAATAATCAATTTTATTGTTTCTTCGCCAACCAAAATCCAATCTTTTCCTGGTCAAAATGGAAACTGGTACAATATTTGGCCATTATGGGTTGGCCAAAAATCCAATTGACTTCATCCAATTCACGGGGCATAAAAGTAGCCTTCTTGTCGAAAAAGTCGGATTTATAGGCAAAATAGGTTGGGCAAAAATCAATAATTGCGTAGTTAGTGTTCTAAAATTGTAATGGAAAAGAGGGGAATTTGTATGTAAAATAATATCTAATATTTTGCGGTTAATAGTGGAAATATTATCTATTCTCGGGATTAGCTAGGCACCTAGGCTAGCTAATTTTGGAAATCTATGCTTATAGGCGTCGTACAGACTCGAGAGGAGGCTCATTCCACTTGGCCTGCTGGTCGATTTAATTTATGATCAATTTTAGAGCGGTTGCATTAAAAAGCAGAACTGTTGTTTAAAACCCAAACTGGTTTAAGTTTACTGACTTTTTCCTTAGCCATAATATAGAAATTGAAATTTCATAGTAGTCTAAATAGATTATGCCGAGTCGAATGAGCTTATTCCCGAATTTGTAGGATATCTAGAAGTCGAAATTTCCAAAAATTAGCGCCTAGTACCTGTACTATGCCATTTGTATCCCATTTTTGGGAAAAATGGGAAAAATGAAGGCCCCATATGGGTATAATTAGGAGTCATTCAGGGATAGGATATATCATCTAAATAAAGTAACACCTAATGACCCTACCCCTAATTCTGATGACCCATAGGGGGGACCTTTCACTTTTTCCTTCTCAACCAAAAATAGGATACAAAACAAACGGCACAAGTGCTAATTCCGCTATTAGCCAATGTCCAATATTCGCTGCAACATAAATTTACCACATAATCTTCTGGAGCCAAAACCAAATTCAAACCATTGGCCAAATGGAATTTGACGGTTGGCAATTTTCGCTGCACGAATTCTTTGCAGTCAACAGCGACTGTACGAGACATATGACTGAAGTAAGCGGATGGGCCCAATTCAGCGGTCAATCGATTGATGTCCTCATTTTGGCCAAGTATGAATAGGACGGATTCAAGGAGGATGGCCTGCTGCTGCTCTTTGGGAACATTGGAGTTAATGTAAAATCCGGTGGTGGCAAACTGTGTTGAAATTGATGGTGGAATTTTATATATATAATTATTTTTTATGGTTATTTAAAATTTATCATCAGAAAACATTTTTTGCTTCCATCAAAAGTAGTTTTTGAATTCTAATAAATCCGGAATTTGTTTTTAATAATTTATAGATCTCATCGAGACACATCGAATCGTATATAAAATATCAGTGGTTTTGGCCCAAAATTAAAGTGTTTAAAACCAAAAATTGGAAATATGGTTTTTCAATTTAAAATAAGAAATTAATATATCAAAACAAGCTTCTCGATGAGATCTACAAATTGGTATAAGATTTTTAGGCTCTGAAACTGATTTCTGATTTATTAGAAATCAAAAACTACTTTTGATGCAAAAAATAGTATCTCTAATTTATTCATTTTAATATAAAGCTAGTATTCAAATTTTCTAAATTTAATATTTAATTTAACATATATTGAATTGGTAAATTTTGTCATTTTTTAATTTAAATTATTCTCTATTATTTTGTATTTTACCTGCCAAAATCCACGCTTTGACACCGGCGTAAATTCCCATCCATTTTCTTCGTATTCTTCCACGTTGAATTTGCCAAAACTAATCGAGCCTTCTTTGTTTCCACTGCAAAATTTCTAAAGTGTTTTAGGTAGAGTCCGTCCAAAGTCAGTTTTAAACCGAAGTCTTCGATTTCTTTTTTTGAAAAATCTTCGGTTCGGTTTTGGTTTTTTGGTTTTTCAAAAAGGCCATAAAACTTTTAAAATATTCTTTTTCATATTAAAAGAAAAAAAAGCAAATAATATTGTCTTAAATAATTCTTAAATCAATTTATAATTTTTTTTGTGTATTCCTCAAAAAATGGCGCTGCAGTGAAAAAATTAAGCAAAAATGGTCGCGTAGCCGGAAAAATAAATAAGGAAATCTTAACCAAAAATTGCCTCCTCAAAATGAATTTGAAAAACCAGAAAGCTGGTCAGTTTTGATTCTCGGTTTCGGTTTTATTTTAATAAGTTTTTAGAAGCTGGATTTCGCTTTTAAGCCAAAAATTGCCTCGGTTGTCGGTTCGATTCGATTGTTTAAATGACTTTGACTAGTTCAGATTTGCCGGGCCCGGGTACCCGGGTTTTTATTCAAAATTTTTCTGGACCGTGCCCGGAAACCCGCCCGAATTTTCCCAAATTACTCGGGATCCGGACCCTGTGCCCGGGTAAAATCCGGGTCGTTCCCGGCCTGGGTCCGAACTCTGCTATGGACTATCCCAATATTTTTTATCAAAAATTATATTTTAAAACTGACGAATTAATATGCAAGCTGAACATTTTGTTGGGCATTTTTTGGAGCGCATTATAAAATGGTGTTGGACTCAAAAGTGGATTAGCAATTTGTGGCCATCCCAAGCCCATCTCCCCGCTGATTCCCTGTTCCACAAAAAAGCAGCTGAAATAGTGGGCATGCCCAAATGTTGATCGACCGGTTATGTTGCCAACAAACTGTCAAATTTTAAATGGGGAAAATAAAATTTTTCATGACATCGCCTTTTCCCCTTCTCACATTGACAAAATCTTTGACAACTTTGCCCCTCACATAGCCCTTGAAGGAAATTGTTTGAAAATGTTGATCAGTCGACGAATAGCTGGTTGAATTACTAAAAAATAATAATTAAAATTCCGAAAAAAATTTTGGCCAAAATTTTAACAAATAAATTCTATTAAGAATTAATCAGTAAATTTATATCCTTTGAAGAATATTTTAAAAACACGGAAATTTTCAATATTTTTTTTTGTCATTCTTTTGTCTATTTATATTTACTTGTTGAAACAGCAACGGAAATAAGTTGATTGGAAACCCAATTTTCTATTCCCTATTTAATGAATTATAGCTTTAAAAAGCTATTTTTAATAAGTGAATTAAATTTGATTTTTTTTAGAAAAAGCCCCTTATTTTATAGTACCGGTTATAACATAGGGGCTGATTTTGGGTGCTAAAAATCTGCAGGTAGATACCCGAACTATCATAAAATCTCTATTGGCTGGGACTTATAGATTTCAGTGACCCTCTAAGGTCTAATAAGGGGATTTCTATTAGAGAATTACGGTAGCTCCTAAAATAGCAGTTCCTATTTGACCTTTATATTCATTTTTGTTCATTACTTTGGGTCGTATGCATCCATCTCATTGTCATGTGAGCAATTAAGCGCTTTTCGCGCTTGTGCATTTTGTACCCAGAAATCGCCTTAAATATTCAAAAATCAAATTAAATTTTTTTTTCTGAACCTGAGGAAAGAGTGAAAATAACTTCGGCCAATTTTTGTGGCAATTCCCCTTGTTTTGGGGTACCAATCCGATTAATTGCTCCAATCATATATGTGTTGGGCAAATCGACAATTGGCTTAAAAGGGTAAGCGCCATTTCCAGAATAGTCAACAAAAAATTTTAATGGAATTTTGTTCATTTCATCGGAGAGTTGTTCAAAAGGAGCTGCATCAATTTTGATGGAAAGGCAAAGAAGAAGGAAGACAGTGAAAATTGATGGAAGCATTTTTTGTCCGAATTCAGGAATTTGAAATAGATTTTTTCCGATATTCTAATAAAATTATAAAAAATTTATCCATCTTTTATATTTATTTTTGCCCACCGCATCGCACCCACTTTTTATTTATTAAATTTTATCAAATTCTGACATCGTCAATTTAAAAGATATTCCCAAAAAGACAACACCATTTCCCCTAAAATTTATCATTTTGTACGCATTTTGATCATTCTACATCAAACATATTTGCTGCACCCAAATTTAAGCCGAGAAATTTGAAAACCAGAGGCGTGAATCCAGGAATTGTAGACAATTTTATCAGCAAAAATGTCCGATATTTGATCTTTCTATTTTACATAATCTTCTTTTTTTTTAACTCTGTTAATTTGATGAAATTTAAAAAAAATTAAAATTTATAGATTTGAATAAAGTTTAATTTTGTAAATTTATCGATTTTAAAACGAAAAATTATTTTAAAATGCATTTATTCTTCTTTTTAATCATTTTAATTTAAGCAATTCATTGAATCGACTAAATCAGTCAATTTTATAATATTATTCCAAAAGCCTTTGGGGAAGCTTATCCAATTTTTAATTTAATTATTACTCTATTCGGCATTTAAATCGTTATATAGGAATAGAGATTCATTTGTTTTCTTATTTTAATTTGAATTCTTTATTTTCATGGATCGAACATCGAATTAATTAAATTTGTTTCAAAATCATTCCATTAATTATGGCAAGATTTATTTTTGATAAAAATATTAAAATTTACTCCATTGGTAGAACACGGAACTCTATAAAACTTAGTGCTTTTATAATATAAATTTAAAAATACGAAATAGAAAAATGTACTAATTTTGGGTAAATTTAAAAATGAATTTTCGATTTTAAGACTTCCAGAAAATATGCCTATACACTGATGTGAAAATAAATAAAATTCCAATTTTTAATATTGAAGAGTATTTAATTTAACGAATAGAATTTTATGCATTTTCAATAATTTATCCGATAAATTAAATAATAAATTAAATATTTCCTAATATTTGGAATAAATAAGTAGTATGTATTCCATTGAATAATCAATATAATCGATTCTATTAAATATTGATGATGGACATTTAAAAAATGTCATCGCGGATCGCGGTCATCAAGGGAAGGGACTTTTTCATTTTCACACCTCTACCAGCAGTGCGCCGTTTTTGCCAATCCAAATGTTCTTTTTCATTTCCTCTTTTTTCAAATTCTTTGTGACTGACTATGACTATGTCTATGAGGCTATGAGCTATGACTATATGTATGTGAAAATTTAATCCTTTTCTGCTGATTTATTTATTCCATCTTACATTCAATTTTCAGCAGAGCCCAGAGCTTGTTGGTTTATTACTCCACGCTTCGTCCATAATGGCGCCGCTACACCCCGAAACATCGAATGGACGAAACATCGAAAGGACGAAATATCGAATGGACGAAACATCGACTAGTGGAAAAAGGGACGAAACATCGAATGGACGAAACATCGACTAGTGGAAAAAAAAGACGAAACATCGATAGGGGGAAAATCGCCGAAACATCGAATGGACGAAACATCGAAAAGTGGAAAAAAGGACGAAACATCGAATTTTAATTTTAGGCAATCCCGGGGTGCGCGGAAGTCAAAAAGGAGATGTGCGGGATATAGACGGATATATGGGGATTATGAGGATATAGGGATTAAGGCGGATTAAGCCCCCAAATAGATGTGAAATTGTGCGGAAAGCCTGTGGGAGGTAGGGGAATTGTCCGATAGTGCGTGGGATACATCCGGATATAGGGGGATTAAGGTGGGTATGGGGGGATTAAGTCGGATTAAGCCCTGAAATTGATGGGAAATGTCCTGGAATGCCACGGGAAGGTCGGAGAAGTGCCTGAGAGTGCGCGGGATATAGCCGAATATAGGAGGATATACGTGGATTAAGCCGGATTAAGCTTAGTTAGGGGCTAGGGATTAGGGTTATGGTTAGGGGCGGCATAGGATCTAGGGGCTAGGGGTTTAGGGGTTCGGAGCGCGAGGGATATAGCCGGATATAAGGGGATTAAGGTTGATATAGGAGGATTAAGCCGGATTAAGTTTAGTTATGGGCTAGGGATTAGGGTTATGGGTTCGGAGCATAGGAATCTCGCGAAGCCGGAAGCAAAACAGCCTAAAACAAGACTAATCCCCATATATTTGGGGCTTAAACGGCTTAATCCCCATATATCCACCTTAATCCCCCTATATCCGGCGTAATCCCGTGCACTCTCCGGGCCTCTGTTACACTTCCCCGACCTTCCATTGGCCTTCCGGGGCATTTCCCATCCATATAGGGGCTTAATCCCCTATATCCAACTTAATCCCCCTATATCCTTCTTAATCCCAGGCACTCCTAGGGCCTTCGGCACACATCCCCAACCTTCCACTGGCCCTCCAGACCATTTCCCATTCATTTCGGGGCTTAATCCCCTTTAATCCACCTATATCCAGCTTAATCCCGAGGGCCTCTATTATTCGATGTTTCGTCCCATTTTCCACTAGTCGATGTTTCGTCCATTCGATGTTTCATCCATTCGATGTTTCATCCCATTTTCCCCTTGTCGATGTTTCGTCCATTCGATGTTTCGTCTTTTCGATGTTTCGGGGTAGAGCCAATGGCGCGATATTCCGACACGATTCGGAATTAAGCAAAGGAAAATAATAATTAAGAATATAAATAGTGAATCTTTGTTAATTTTCTTATTATTTACCAACCATCGCTGAAAATTCAGATATTTTTCAATGATGAAAAATGGATTTTCTTAAATTAATTCTTTGCATATTATAAATTCAATTTTAAAAATATTAATTATCAAAATTATTCCGAAAAATTTAATATAGGTTTCGGTTATAGAATTTTATTCTATTTTTATATGTATATATACTTACGTATGCTATGAAAAAAAACATTTTTTTAATCATCAAACAAATTCAAACTCTTTTTCAGCTTTAAATTCAAAATTTGCGAATCATAATAACAAAAAGCAAAAAATTTCATATGAATTCTGAAACACTTGATGCTGCACTGGTTGAGGCACTGAATGGCATTTATGGACCAATCAATGGCAAAATTGCTCTCAATTCCAAGCGATTTATTCCAAATGTATGTCAGATTAATTAAATATTTTTTTTTAATTTACAAGGGAAACTTAAACAGTTTTTGATTTTTAATAAATCAGAAACCGATTTCAAACCCTACAAACCTTATATCAATTTGTAAATCTTATCGAGATGCATCGAATGGTATATATAAATGTCAAGTTTTGACCAAAATTAAAGGGTTTAAAACCAAAAACTGGAAAATGGTTTAAGCAGTTTAAAACCCTTTAATTTTGGGCCAAATCATGACAAATTATATACCAATAATTGCGTCTCGATGAGATTACTAAAGGGTATAAATTTTTTGGGTCTAAACCGGATTTTGATTTATTACAAGTCAACAAAGAATTTTTTGGTGGCAAAAAGAAAAATTTTAGTGGAAAAATAGTAAACATTTACCTAATAATTTGATTTGAATGAAAATAAATTTAATTATTTATTTTTCTATATTTAGGCAAAAGTGGAGGCAAAGCGCGGAGAAGGATACCCATGCGAGGCGCTGGACATAAACACAATTTTTACTCAATTTTACCAACGAATCACGGTGGAGAATGAACGGCTGTCCAAAGCCGATGATCATCATCATCAGTCAAAAAAAGTGGAAATTCCGGAGAAGTAAGTGCTTTCTTAGCTATTATTATATTTTTTAACGACAAAAATGCTTTTTTACCAGCAAAACAATTTTTTGATTTCTAATAAATCAGAAATCGTTTTTAGACCCTACAAACCATATACCAATTTGTAGATTTCATCGAGACGCGTCGATTGATATATAATTTGTCAGGTTCTGTTCAAAATTAAAGGGTATTAAACCGTTTAAACCGTATTTTCCAATTTTTGGTTATAAACTCTCTCTTTATTTTGGCCAAAAACAGATATTTTATATACCATTCGATGCGTTTTGATGAGATCTACAAAATGAAAGGTTTGCATGGTCTAAAACCGATTTCTGATTAATTAGAAGTCAAAAAATGTTTTGTCGGTAAAAAATATTTTAGTCCAATTTTTAAAAGTGCACATTTATTTTTTTATATTTATTAGTTGCTATCCAATTTTTGTGAAGACATTGACTGGCAAGACAATCGAGCTTAAAGTGAACAAATTTGATACAATTGAAGAGGTCAAAAGCAAGATCCAGGACAAAGAGTGCATTCCTCCGGATCAACAACGGCTCATTTTCGCTGCGGTTTTTTCACAATTTTCATTTATTAATTTAATAAATTATCTTTTCAGAAGCAATTGGAAGATGGACGCACTCTGAGTGATTATAAAATTGGCGCCGAATTCATTTTGCATTTGGTCCTTCGACTTCGAGGCGGTGGCCATGAGACAATCTATTTTATTGATCATCGATACTTCGACAAAGAATGGGATTATGATTTTACCCAGATTGAGGCAATTTTTGCTGATAAAATAATTAATATTTTTGCACATTCATAGGATGATGGAGAAATTTATATGCGTCACAAATTTGTTTATCATCGCCCGCTGGGCTCAATGCGTTATGCTATTAAGGTTGTGAATATTTGCTTAAAATAATATTTTACAAATTTCACAAAAAAAAAATTGGGAATAATACCATATTTAGTAGGCCGGGATTTTTATTAAAATCAATATTTCTGAAATTTTTATCAAGTTTTTATAATTTTCGTTAATAATTTGAAGATTTTTAAAAATTTTTACTAAATTTTATAGTATTTTAAATGAAAATTTTTTGATAAAATTTTAGAAATTTTTTTGAAATGCCACTTTTTTGAAAAAAAAAAATTGTGAAATTTAATTTTGAAATTCTTGCAAAAAATTGATTCTGGGAATTTTTTTAAAAAATTTATGATTGAGATCAGAAATTGATGGAATTTTCCCAACCCGACTTTACCTTGACTTGAGCTGGCCTTCGATTTTCTAACTTGACTTGATCTGGATCTTGAGCACAACATTGAGTTCAAGCTCTAACTTGAGGACCTACAAATCTCTGATTGAGGCAGACATTTTTCGAATTTTTTTAAATTCTATTTCATCAATAAAAATCCCAGCCCTTTATTACCTAATAATTAAACATTTTTAAGAATAAAATTGATAAAATTTCCACAGGTGTTCGACAAATATGAGAACAATGACTGGCTCGGCGTACCGGGCGATCGAACCGGGACTGATGAAAAGGAATGGCCGGTTGCTTACCATGGCACTCTGGAAAAGAACGCACAGGAAATCGCTCGTGATGGTTTCGATCTGGCGAAGGGTGTCCGATTTTTGTATGGCAAGGGCATTTACTGCACGCCGAATCCGAAAGCAGCCCTCGACTATGCTACCCATTTCGAACATCAGGTGGGGGTTTTTAATTGATTGCCTTTAATATATTTAAGTATTTATAATACATTTCATAAATTTTTTTGATTTTGAAATTAAAATTAATTTTTTTTGCTTTTATTGAAAAAGAAATATGTAAGCTTAAGATGAATTTACGCAAATTACGCCGATAGTCGACGTAAAAAGTGGTTTGGGTATGTTCAAAAAAATTTTTGTACTGGTCCAAAAATTATTTTTTTTACCAGATGGATGGGATAAGACATAAGAAAATTATAATTTATTTAATATTTTTAAAATATTTTTGAAATGATTAAACCGATGATTTTTTAGTCGGCGTAAAATTTTAAAAAATTATTTCAAAATTTTTAAATATTTAATAAAAATTTACAAAAATTCTATCCCATTCACTAAAGTCTCCTTTTTTCTGGTATAAAAATTAATTTTTTTTGACGATAAGGAAAATTTTTTTGAACATGCCCAAAATTCTTACTTTTTTACATCGATTAGTCAGCATAATTTGTGTAAATTCAGCTTTATTAATTTTTTCCTTTTAATGGGTTTTGGAAGATAATTTTTTTTCATCTTTTGCCGAATAAAATTACAAAATTATTGAATCAAATTATGTCCCATTATTTTCAGGGAAAATCCTACCGTGTGATAATCCAAACGCGAGTTGACCCATCGAAGCTGAAAATTGTGAAAACCGGCGACAATGACCCCAACCATTCGGAATATTGGATTCTTCCAAACGCCGACGCCATCCGTCCCTACGGAGTTTGCGTTTACGAAGAAGAAGGAGAAGATGATGAGGATGGCGAAGAAGAGGAAGATGAAGAAGAAGAGATCGAAGATGAAGAAGAGTGGATCGAAGAAGAAGTCGAAGAAGAAGAATAAGAAGATGAGTGGATGAGTCTCTGATTGGGCCAATCAAATACAATTCAGAATTAAATTGTTAAACAAGCATAAAAAACCTTTGAAATTTGACGAATTATTTTTTTATTAACAATTCTTGATAAAAGTTGACAAATCTTTGATATAACTGTTTGATATGTTAAAACTTAAAATGATTGCTGAATTCGTGATCCCTCATTATCTCTAAAAACACTTTCTAGAACAAAACGCAAAAAAATTTGCCCAAGCTTGGTAAATGCTGCCTTATATTATTATTGGCAACAATACGCAATATAACAAATGGAAAAGAAACGAAAAAAAATGGAGAAATAGTGCTGGAATTGGATGTGGACATCGCTGCTGAATATTCCCTCTCCCTTACCTTTTTTTGCACCACGACGTTTTTCCCAAGGTTGATTTCCCTCATCTATATATACGCCTTCACACAAATACTAATTACAAATAACGCATTCCGGCTGGTATAACCGGAATGCGTTATTTATTTGCTTTATTTTTTACAAAATTATGCCACTTTAAAGTATTAATTTTTTAATCTATTTTTTTTACCCAAAAAGTCAGAAACAGGTTTTAAACAACCCCACAAAATTTATACCAATTTGTAGATCTCATCGAGACGCGTCAACGCATCTTTGTTTAAATTGAAACTGAGCGAGTTAAACCGTTTAAACCATATTTTCCAGTTTTTGGTTTTAAACACTAATTTTAGCCAAAACTTTACATTTTATATACCATTTAATGCGTCTCAATGAAATCTACAAAATGGTATAAGATTTGTGGAGTCTTCTTAAACCGGTTTATGATTTATTAGAAGTAAAAACTAATTAAAAATAGTGTCCCTTTTAAAGTATTAAAAATTGAATAAATTCACAAATTAATTAATTAAATTAGAATAAACATTTTTTAAATATATAATATTATTGAATACTAATTTAAAAACCTTCTACAAAAAAATACAAATAGGTATATATTTTTTTATTTTTTAAACCCTTAAGGGAATAAAATTCAAAACAAAATTCAAAGCAATTTAGTTCTTTGATGTAATAAAATTTTATAATGATTTACAAAATGATTAAATTTAAATTCCATATATCTGTTTTGAATTCCATTGAATGTTCAAACTTCTTTCATTCTTCTTTTGCATTTGCACATTCTTTTTTCATTTATTCTTTTGCCATTTTGATGACCGATCGAATGCTGAAAATGAATGAATTATAAATAAGAATTAATGAATACCCAAACTCACCCTTCGCTTTTTAATAAATGCTCAATGCCTTTGTTGATTTCTTCCAATGGAAATCGCCAACTGATGAATTCATCCAGCATCAATTTTCCATCCAAATATTTTTCCACCAACATTGGCATCGCCTCCTTCACTTTATAACCTCAAAAATTCAATAACATTGAATGAAGGGTCAATATCAAATGTAAATATTGGAAATGGGTAAATTTCGGAATTTACTAGATGTTGGATTAGTATCAGGGTGACCCAATTGCCATATTTATATGGCATTTGCCATATTTTTGACCATCTCGCCATATTTTTTCCATATTTTTGACTTTTGCCATATTTTGCCATATTTTTGAGAACTTGGCAAATTGGACAAATTTTCTCTTTGTGAGGCCATTTTTGGCTTAAATTTTTCGCTGCGCGGCCATTTTTGGGTTTAATTTTTCGCTTCGCGGCTAATTCAGACTAAAAAATTTCCCCTTCGCTGTCATTTTTGCGAATTAAAACTTGTTAAAGAAAGTGAAAAAAATTAAAGAATAAATGTTTTTAAAAGTATTTATATCAAATTTTAAGCTTTTAGAAAATGCCATATTTTTTGCCATATTTTTGAAAAATTTTGCCATATTTTTTCCATATTTTTAAGAGCTTATGCCATATTTTTGATCAGGTGAATGGGTCACCCTGATTAGTATTGGAAATTCCGGCTTTTTCTAGATATAGTACAGGCGCGAGTATAGGCTCATAGGATTCAGCAGGGTCGATTTAGTCTATAAAATTTTAATTTTATAGTATTTAAGCTCGGGAAAAAGTTAGAAAACCAAAACTAATTTGGGTTTAAGCAACAGTTCAGCTTCTCAAAAACAAGTTCATAAACGTTAAAAATTATAATTTTATGTAGTAAATCGACTATGCCGAGTCGAATGAGCCCATTCTTGAGTCTATAGCAATTTTAGAAGTCGGGATATCCAAAATCCATTAGCCGATACTTTTATCGGGTTTATCTACATTTTTTCGGAAAGTGAAATGTCCCCCTATGGGTCATTAGGATTATGGTTAGGGTCATTCGGGGATAGATTACGGATATGATGGGATAAAATCATCTTACTTATCCCTTAACCCTAACAACCGAAAGGGGGACACTTCACTTACACTTCTAACAAAAAATATGGATGTATGTAAACCCGTGAGTACCATTAGAAAATGATCTAGTAAATTTCGGAATATAGCAATTTCCATTTTTTAACATTTTTGTTAACATTTATATTCCCACCTCCAACCACACATCCCCTCACAGTTCTGCCCATTAGAAGTGTTCCCGCCGAAATTTGTAGATTTTTCACCGTTACCCCTAAAATTGTTGTCTCTCCAGTGCCCAATTTTGTGCATTCAATTGCTTGGCTCTATAATAATTTGCATTATAAAATCACAATTTTCAATCTACCATTGCCTCCGGGTTGCCGGTTGCCTCAAAAGCGAAATCCAATCCGCCGTCGAATTTTTTGCTAAAATATTCAGCCAGCGTTTTGCCCTCGGGCGGTGGCTCTTTTGGGTTCAAAAAATGGGTTGCCCCAAATTTCTTTGCTGCAATTCACAAAATCATAAATTCCATCTGCCCTCTGGCCCCTACCATTTTTCAGCCTTTCTTCATTTGTATCGACGGCCACAATGTTTTTTGCTCCTCTGTCCTTACAGCTCAAAATGACAGCCAATCCAATTGCGCCCAAACCCCAAATGCCAACATCACTGCCCGGGGTCACAATCGACGAATTGAATGGGGCACCGTACCCAGTGGTCACTCCACAGCCAATCAGGCAAACTTTGTCCAACGGCGCTTTTGGGTTTATCTATGAAAATTTGTCATCAATAATTTAATTAAAAATGGCCCTATTTGGGGCAGGAATAACCTGAAACTCATCAAAGACCTAATCAATTTTAATTATTATTTTTAATAAATTAAAGAGCAGACTGTTGGCTATGCAATAATATAAATTTTATTAAAATCTATTAAAATTTCACTAAAATATGGTAACCGATATTTTAAGAAGCTTTAAGGATACACCTCTATTCATTCTGAAAAATTAATATTAGATTGATAACAGTTTAATCATCAATAAAAGTATTAAAAATAGTTTCAGTCCTTTATGTGTTAATATAAACGGCACCAAATTGGTATAGTGGAAAGTTAGGGATTGGGGTTCACTCCCCCTCCCCCATTATCTTTACGGATATTTTTTTTGCATCAAATAAGTTTTTTGCATAAAAATTAGTTTTTTGACTTCTAATAAATCATAAACCCATTTTAGACCTAACAAACTTTATACCAATTTGTAAAACTCATCGAGACGCATCGAATGTTATATAAAATATCAGGTTTTAGACCCTAAATTAAAGTTTTTAAAACCAAAAATGGAAAATATGCTTTAAATGGTTTAATTCGTTCAGTTTCGATTGAAATTAAGAAAATCTACAAATTATTATTAGGTTTTTTGGGTCTAAAACCGGTTTCTGATTTATTAATAGTCAAAGACTATTTTGATGCGAGAAATATTTTATCTAATCTTCACTTTGCAAACGCATTCCTCTCTGACCACGCAAAATTCACTGAATGTGCTGAGCCCAATAAAATGGTAAATTTCTTTGCCTTTGCATTTAAATCTGCTTTTGCCATCGTCCATTATTTGTCCTCTTTCAGAGCTGAACAAAAAAAAACAGAAATAAATTCAAAAAAATATTTTCACCCAAATATCATTTTTTCGCAAATATTTGTTTTTGGATTTTGGCAATTTTTGCATTTTTGACAGTTAACATTGGGCGAAGGAATTACAATGTCACCGGGACGGAATGATTCAACCCCTGGGCCAACGGATTCAACAATTCCAGCGCCTTCATGGCCAAGAATAAGCGGAAAACGAATGTTTGGATCATTCCCTTCCCAGCCCTTAAAATAAATTTATTCATTATTTTGTGGCAATTTGGGGAAATATTAAAATTTATACGAAAATATCGCTGTGGCAAATGGCCGTATAATGGATCTGCAAAAAAAACCATTCTTCATTTTTTGGTTAACGAAATTACCGTAAATTCTCTATTAGAAGCCCACTCTCTAATAGAATCCCAACCTAGAAACTGAAATATATAAGCCCATGCGCTTTTAATAGAGTATTTACGGTATTATTGCCACATACCTTAATGCGGACTTCGCCCTTTTTTGGTGGACTAACTTCCACTTTCTCAATGCTCAACGGTTTCAGCGGTTCCCAGGCAATTGAAGCTCGACATTCAATCACTTTGCCTTCAGTAGTCATTTTAGTTCACAGTAAAATTTGGAATTAATGTTCCTTAAAAAAAATAATTGCCTAAAAATGGTTATCGTTTTGGAGGAGAAATAATTAAAAAAATAAAAAGAGAATTTCCCACTTTCATCTCTCATTCATTCATTCATTCATTCATTATTATTTTATTAATCAATATTTCCCTAAATTCATGGAGCAATCGGCCATGATTTTTATCGATATGTGCATGGAGCATGGGAGAGGGCATAAATAAAAAATAAAATGGAGAATTTTTCTTCATTTAAAAATTCCATATTTGTTAATTGTTTAGTATTATTTTTTGTATAATTAATAAACAGCGATTTATAATAAATTTCTGTGCCTTTTTCATTTGAATTAGTCAATTTAATATTTAATTTTTTAAATTCAGTTTCTTAATTCCTATTATTTCCTATTTGCCCAATTTTATTCCTGTCAATCATCCATCCTATCGTAAATCTCATTCATCTTTCATATATGAAGACAAGATTACTAATTTAAAACTTTTCGGCCTTCCTTGATACTTTTATGGTTAATATAAAATTGCACCAAAAAAAAGATTCATTATAAAATTTTATGGCTTTTTATTTTTGAACAATTAAAAATTATTTTGGCTATAAAAACGATTAGGGCTTGAGATGGAAAAAAAACAACATATTTTCTAATTTCTACACCGTCCCAGAGTCAATTTCACAGCCATTTCAAATTGCAAAATAGTAGTTTCATTTTTATTAAGCATTCTTTTGTTCGATAAAAATATACTAATAAATTGCGAATAAAAATTCTTTTTAAAGTGAGAATATTCTACACAAATATGTAGACATTTAGAAATTCATTTATTCCAAAATTCATCCGATCCAAATAGTTGGAATCTCTTCTCGCTTCAATTCTTCCATCCATTCATTTTTTGGCGTTTTTTCGCCATATTTTTTGTATCGTATCAGGATATGTTCAAATTCAATTGGCTTGTTATATTTCCCCAGTCACTTCGTTCTCAATTTTGGAAATTTCTTCTTCTTCAATTTGTTCCGTGAAAATTTCTTCTTCATCCAATTCTTCAGCTGATATTGGTGCATCATAATAATAAAGATGATATAAATGCATGGTTTTTTGGCAAAATATTTCGTTATGACATTGTAAGTGTATCGATTTGCCTGCATAAATTTAAGGAGTTGACGGCGGGTCAAGAATGCCAGAACGGAAATGAGATTAATCAAATCCATTTCCATTTTTGTTAATATCCTTAAAAACAGTGAAATAATATTAAATTTTATGATAATTAGAAAAATAATTGTTTTAGCTTCATCAGAAAATTTTACGTATAAAAATAATTTTTTAAAGCCATTTTATTATTCATTGCACAAATTTAAAAATTAAAATCAAAAATGAGAATCAATTTTAAAAATAATAAATATAAAAAATGATAATAAAAATGGAATGTAAAAAATTACGGTCGTTTTTAATTTGGAAATGAAGAATAATAGAAAAAAAAGTTGTCCATAATAACAATAATATTGAATTGACATTTTTAATAGAATTGAAATACAACATTATTATGGCGGCAAAATTGATTGGTAGTGTTTGGAAAAAATTGATGGATTGATAGGATATCTATTTTCTCCATTGAATAATTCCCCATTCCGGCCAAAATCATCCGGGAAAAAATGTGCATAGAATGACGAAAATGAATATAAGAATTGAGGCGGTGGTTGTTGTCCGTAATCGCGCATGGATGCCTCGCGATTTTCCTTAAATTTTATGTAAATTTGAAAATAAAATATATAATATTATCATTTATGATTTCTATATTTATATAATTTTATATTTTATATTCTCTCCAGTCACGAATAAATTTGTATATAGAAAATGAGTTAATTAGGGAAATTTAGGATTTAATGGAATTTGGGCCCATAAAGGAGGAAAAAGATGGTAGGAGGTGAATTAAACTGTCAATCAAATTGTCAATAGTGGGCGATGGAGGATGGCGCGAATTAATTTCCTTTGTTCTTAAAAACTTGTGAGCTTGAACTTGAAGTAAATAAATTATTTTCCCTTAGATTGGACTTAGTCCTTCTTCCATTATTGATAATTTGATTGACATTTGATTCACCACAATATCCCTCACCTCCAAACCACCTTTTCCTCTTTGTGGGGGCCAAATTCCATTAGTACCTTAAATTGATAAATTTTAATTCAAATTTTTGTATTCAAACCCGATTGAAAGATTTCAATTTTTTTTTGATTTCTTTAAATATCAAATTTTTTTTCTTACATTATATAAACGGCTTTCTTCTTCACATCGAATTGCATTCATTTCTAGATGATTAAAAAATGATTTATATTTGAGTTCTGCTTCGGAATTTTGCATTTGATAACGAGCCATATAGTAGAACATTCTAGGACGGGTTTTACCAGAAGAAAGCCTGAATATTTGTAATAAAATATAAATATCCACATAGATTCCACATAGATTAAAGAAGACCACTGCTGACTGTCCAATGAAATGATTTTTATGAACAAATTTCTTATTAGGGTGCTCCGATATTTCCGGCTTAAAATCAGTCTTTTCGGGCCCATTTATAGACTTTTCTAGCCCAATTTTGGACATTTCCGGCCTATTTTATAATAGTCAAGATTTAAGACCCTGAATATTTTTGGCCAAAATGTGGATATTTTTAAACAGTATAATCTAATATCCAGTTTATAAAGCTAAATAGCCTGGAAAAATGGGCGAATTTTTAGGCAAATTTGACGTTTTTTCTAGAAAACTTTATTAGGGATAGGTTTAGGCTTAGAGTTCGGCTAGGCACAGAATGGATACTAGGCGTAATAGTATGGATATGTTTGGGTAAATTTCCGATTTTTAGTCGGAAATATCCACATTTTGGCCAAAAATGATCAGACCAGAAATGTCGACAATTAAAAAAATATGCCGGAAATGTCCAAACTTGGATCGGAAAAATCCATAAATAGACCGGAAAAGTCTGATTTTAAGCCGGAAATGTCTGGGCTGGGAATGTCATATAACCATTTCTTAGACATAATCAAGCGTTAAAATATATATTTACTTTAATACTTTAAGCTAGTTTCTAAAATGAGAGGATTTAAAATAGTGCCACATTTGGATGTGCATTTTGGATTCAAAAATACCAGTTTTTGAATGTTTTTTTTTTGTTAAATTAAAAATATGAAAAATTAAATTAATCCGATTAATAATTTACATATCAAAAATGAATTCAAAATAAAACAGACTTACTTTTTATGGGCATTAATTCGGAGACATTCCTTCGTAATTTGATTATAATATATTGTAGAATGTTCTGCTTTTTTGAAATTTCCGGGCACCAATACAAAATAAGGAAATGGCTCTTGAGATTTTTTAAATTCCTGAAATTCGATAGTCTTTATTTTCCTTTTGTTGTATTTAAAAAAAAAATTATAAATTATTCAGATGGAAATTTGTCGCTAGAAACTAGGCTAACAAATGAGCTAAGTTTTAGCGGATTTGAAGAAATCTAGAGATTAAGTCATTTGAATTGATATAGTCTGTATTATAATCTATATCTATTAAAGATCGGACGGTTCGTATTTCGGATCGGGCTTTTTATTCGGGAAATCCGACCCGCAAACCCGCTGAAGAATTTTAGAATTTTCGGTTCCAAATAGTGATTTGGTTTTCGGGTTTCAAGACATCAGGGTCTGAAATTTTCATTTTTCTTTATTTCACATTCCCAAAAAATAAACTTTTTCTTCTTTTTTTCCCTTCAGTTTTTGAAAATTCCAAAAATCCGACCCGAAATCCGATGTTTTTGACTCGGAAAAGTCGAGTTTTATTCGGGAAACCCGACCGAGGTACTTGGCCGAATGGCTGATTCTAAAGATAAAGCCTATTTTTAAAATTGGCAAACTCTATAAAACAAAATAATTTTGAGTTTAACACGGATTCAAATTTTAAATCAAGCTCATGTGGGTCTGAAAACAAATTAAGGAGTCTATTCTCAAATCTCTAGATTGCTTAGAATCCGAGATTTCCGGAAATTAGCCAAATTACTAACTCTGGATTAGTCGGATTATTCAATTTTCAATATTGCATAAATATGTAAAATATAGGTATATGAAAATCTAACATAAATTGAAAAATATGTGTATATTTTTATTTCCAAATTTAATTTAATTTTTTATGGAAAATATTTTTCTCAGAAAGGAAATATTTTTTTAGAAAAAATAGTTTTTGACTTTTAATAAATCAGGAACCAGTTTTAGACCCAACAAACCATATAACATTTTGTAGATCTCATCGAGACGCATCGAATGGTGTATAACATTCATGGTTTAGTACAAAATTAAATAGTTTAAAACCAAAAAATGGAAAATGGTTTAAACGGTTTAATATACTTTAATTTTGGACAAAACCATGACAAATTATTTACCAATCAATACGTCTCGATGAGATCTATAAAATTCTTAAGTTTGTTGTGTTTAAAACCGGTTACTGATTTATTAGAAGTCGAAAACTTTTTTTTAAAAAATTCCTTTCTGCAAAAAATAATAACCATTTTTTATCATTTAACATTCATGAAATATTCCTTTGATTACCTCTATTAAGAATGCACAAATATTTTGACCAAACTTTTCATAAATAAACAGTCGATAAGGCTTTTCATTTGAGACAATCGAATCCGTATAGCATTTAAAAACTTGCAAAATCTAAAAAGATTTTAAAAAAATTTTAACTTGATTTAAGGTCAATTTTTAAGGTGACTACACTTCTTTAAAACTAGCATTAAATGATTGATAATTTTCCCAACAAAATGTCGAAATTTTAGGTAATATCATTGAAAAGTACATACATCAGAAAATATTATCCATAATTTAGGAGAATTTAATTGTACAACATTATTATATTATAATTATATTATAGACATGCATTTTCTGGCGTCAGTCTCACAGTGAATTGGACCATTAATGGATTTTTTAAAAATTCATTATTTTCGCAGATATTCACGATGGAAAATAAATTAGCCTCCGGATAGATGATAAAATATTCATCTGAAAAATGTTTTTTTCGGTCAAAAATTAATGAACTATTATTGGTGAAGTTTAAATAATTAAACACTACTTAATTAAATGTAATTAAAATGTACTTTTTTCTATTATATGTGTAAAAATGCCAACACTGTAATTTTTTATCATAATTGTCCAATAATCCAATTAAATTTATATTAGTAATATTTTTCAAAATATCTCAAAAAAAAACAAACCTCTTTCAGCATCACTTAGATTATCAACAAAATTGTGAATTTGAATTTGGCCACATTTGGCAATTGAATTAAGCAAAAATTGTTGTTTCTCCACTTCAATTTGAAGGCGGTAAAAAATAATGAACAAAAAGTTTAGGTCAATTTCCACCACTGTATTTGTTGTTATTATTTTATTTTCAACAATCCAACAGAGCATTTTGTAGTACTAAAAAAAATTAAAATAATTAATTGAATGTATTTATTTATTATAAATTATAAATTCATTTATAAAAAACGAGAAAAACAAAGCAAAATAAGAGGAAACTACCTCTTCAAATTCTTGGTTACTATATTCCCTTTTTTCATTCCATTGATGGAAAGGAAAAGGATCCATATATGGACCAAAATCCAATTTAAATATTTCAATATAATCTGCCTTTAAAAAAATAATTCATTATTGAAGTTTCATTCAAAGATAATATACTTCTAAATGCTGGATAATGTGAGGAAAGTCGGCGGATCGCAATTCCAATCCAGCACATGGACGACGCTCTTCTATAATTTAATTAATTATATTAATTTTAAATAAGTATTTTTATTCATAATCTAATTAAATGTACTGGAATAGGACAGAGTCGGTTTGAACCAAGGTCTACTGTTTCGGTTTTTGAAAAATCCGCTGACTTTCAGTATTTCGGTTTATAGATTAAAGTCATAAAATTTTTTTAAATTTGTATAAATATATCGAAAAATAAAATACTATTTTCTTTTCATAAATTCTTAATATTTTTGTCAAATTTTTTAACTAAAATAACCCATAAGAGAAAATTGGCTAATCTTTATATCGCCATGGTAAAATCAAAGCTACAAAAATTGGCTCCAAAGATTAAAATTCAAGCGAAAATTGACGCCATCAGCTGTACTATGATATTTTAAGTTCAAAAAATCCCATCGGGAAATGTTAGCAAAAATACCATTTTAAGGGGGTGAACGAGAAAACCAAACATAAATCGTTCTCTGTTTTGACCCTATTCCTTCGGTTTTGATTGGATATTCGACGCACTTTTTCGGATTTTTGGGCCAAAATCCTCTGCTTTCAATTTTAGTTTCGTAAACCGACTCTGCCCTACCCTATTTTTTATATGTACCTTGAGATATTTGCTTTCTATGTTCAAATTTGTATTCATCGCATATCCATTTAATGCCAAATGTATCATCAGAGTGCATTGGATGCTTCCAAATGGAACAATCGCCATATCGATATACATAATGTTCTTGTAAATATGAAGCCAGTATTGTACTTTCACGCCGAAAGGAGGAAATCTTATAAAAAAATTAAGTCAAATCATTTATCAATATACTATTTATTTATAACCTCAGATTTTGGATTCTCCATTTTGATCCATTCAGGACAATTTTTGTGGTAATTTAATTCAAATTTTTCCAATTTTTTTCCCTTGATGAACTTGTAAGTGCATAAATTGTTTGTGGAAAGTTGTTGCTCACAATCACAGTTCAGCGCAGTTAAATGAATAAATAATTCAGGAAGGATTGAGTCGTCGTCATCACTGCAATATTTAAAAAATGGATGGTATTTAATTTGAAGAAAAAAATCATTGAAATTGCAGAAAAGAGTATTGAAAATGCAGAAAAGTTAATACCGATTTAGTGGTTTTTCCTAGACCCCCAAACCCTATACACATTCGATAAATCTCGTCAAGACGCATCGAATGGTATATATATATTGTCATGGTTTGATTGATCAGAATTAAAGGTATTAAACTACTTAAACCATTTTGTTTTGGTTCAAAACCAAAACTATGAGAAATTATAATATTAATCTACGCGTCTCGACCAGGGATGCCAAGTCCCTAAGTGAAAAATATGGCAAAAGCAAAAAAAAATATGGCAAAATATGGCAATTTCAATTAAAAATATGGCATTTTTATGGCATCAATTTTTAACGATAAAATATTGAAATAAGCGTTTATTTTTCAAAACCATACCTATTTTTATTGGATTTCACATTAGCCGAGAGCTTATTTAGGTCTAATTAAGAACAAAAAATGTTAATAATTAAGATCTCTGCTGAATGCACTTTCTCGCAAATAATCGAACAATTCAAGTTAAAAATGGCCGCGCAGCGAAGAAATTTGACTAAAAATCATCAATTTTAAGAAATTTTCAAAAATATGGCAAAATATGGCAAATGTCAAAAATATGGCATAAAATATGGCAAATCTTAAAAAATATGGCAAATGCCATATAAATAAGGTACTTTGGCATCCCTGGTCTCGACGAGCTCTATCGAATGAGTATAGAGTTTAGGGTTCTAGGACAAACCACTTTTTGAAAGATTGTGGGAATAAATTTACTATACCATGAAATGTTTAAATTTTCAATTTTTGTAAATTTTTAATTTAATTTTTTAAGACAGCTACTAATTTTTTTATCATTTTTTATAACCTCATGGAGTCGTCGATTGGATCCACATAATCTTTTTGCAATGAAAAATGAGCATAAATTCTTGGTTTTTTGTCAAAATATTTCGTTATGACATTGTAAGTGTATCGATTTGCCTGCATGAATTTAAGGAGTTGGCGACGGGTCAAAAATGACAAAACGGAAATGAGATTGATCAAATCCATTTCCATTTTTGTTAATAGGCTTAAAATTGATATTATATTAAATTTTTTAATAATTAGAAAAATAATTTCGTTTGTTTAATCAGCAGAACATTTTTACATATAAAAATGATTTTTAAATCATTTTATTGCACAAATTTAAAAATTAAAAATCAAAAATGCGAATTAATTTTTAAAAGAATAAATATACAAAAAATGAAAAAAATGGAATGTGGCAATGGCACAAAATGGGAAATATTTCTTTATTTTCTTCATCATTCAGGGAATAATGCAATAAAGCCGGTGATCATTCCGAATCCAATTAATAAAGAAAGCATTTTCAATGGAATATTTGTGTCATTGTCCAATTCATGAGGCAGAATTTCAAATGCAGTCACATATAAAAATGTTCCACAAGCAATGGCCTTTAATTTAATATCACAATTAAAATTGAATAATTAAAAAGGTAAAACAGCTATAAAAATTTGCACATCCGAATTTGCCAATTATCCACTATCTGCCGAGCTATTTTTATAATAACAAATTTGGTACTTATATGTTTTTGGGTTCCCTTTTTGTAGGATGGGGGGAAAATAAGGGACCCCGCTATTATGAGCCATCAAGATTAGAGATGGGTGGTAAAAATGATTGAACTGCCAATTTCATTTTTATTATACGGTACAATTAGACACGGATATTTGACACTAACATACTTATTATCTATCCCGAGGCAAAGGAGATTGATTATAATTCCGGGAGATTGCTATATGTCAATATAGGCGGAAAATTAACCCAAAAAATATAATTGGCCAAAATTTTTTGTCCAAAAACGAAAACTGCAATTTTGGCCGATTTTGCCGCTTTTATGTCATAATAGTTTTTTGCCAAGTTCCAATTTAGCCAACTAATGTTTCTCTAATCAATTCATCCAAATCCAATCCTTATATAATGATAACAAATTTATTAATGCAAATTTGAATTTGGAAAATTGTTGGACAAAATTCGGATTTTCACAAATTTTTGTTCCAACAAATTAAAAACCTGAAGTATTCCGGAAATGAGAAATATGGAAGAACTTCCATTGAGAATGTCCATAATGGCCAAACCAAGGAAACCGCCCAACAATATTTGTCCAGAAAATAGGGCACATGATAAGACAATTTTTGTTGAATTAAGTTTTGACTGGACAAGACGAACTCCAAGACTGAAGCCAACAACCGTTTTATGAATGATCAAAGCAAAGAAGATCTATAAAAATAAAAAAATAATATGGGTATTTCGAATATGTGTATGAACTTTATGTAATTTATTAGCGTCAAAATTTTCAAGTCATCAAAAAAGCTAATTTAGGAAGTTAAACATGAAATATGATGGAGGACCAATTCTATCCATCTTTCTTTGAGCCATAGTGTTATTTCAACAACTTGGGCCCTATTAGGATTAACTATAGTACATTTAAAAGACCATTATGCTGTGATTATAAAATGATTTAATTTCATTCTAAATTAACAAATTAGGCCTAGTTTTACGTTTAAATCATAAATAATGATCCTAAATTTATAGCCATAATTTGGCTAAATTTTTTTATTTCAATAGATAATATACCTAATATGGAAGCTAACATAAAAACCGTTCCACATTCACTAAACAAACCGGTCTATGTTCACTTAACAAACCACTCTATTTCTATATTCATTTAACAAACTATAGAATGCATTTGTTGAACAATGCTAATCGAATTTAATTCATGAGAACTATATAAATATCCCGTTTCGATTTCTATGAGAAAAATGCCTAGATTTAATAATTTTATTCATTTTAAATATACCGAGATTTGAGTATGTTCTATTCCTATTTAGTATTCCTTTTCCATAGAAATATATTTAATAAATAAATTCAAATTTTGAAAAGTTCAAATTTAAGATTTTTTAAGTTTGGTTCTATTTACTTGTAGCAGAATTGGCACATCCGAAACCATTCCAATAGAAAGGCCTTCGAACATTGCATGCAATGAGAGAGCAAAAACCAATAGAAGAACCCGAAAAGTTGAATGCGTTTTTGGATCGAAATGGGCATCCTCCTCCTCGCCATCAATTTGGCCAAAACCACCCTCATCATTTGTATTTTCATGAGAATGATGCCTTCTTGTTGATGTTAGCAGACCGGAATCTTCTTGATGCGCAAGGAGTTGTTCCATCCGACTATTGCCAATCCAACCACGTTTATGTGCATAGAGTATTGTCTGATTAAAATTAAATACAATAATTTTTGCAATGAAGGAATTATGGGCACACCGAATTTTATGCGTCTAGTCAAATTTTTCAATTTAGTTGGTAAATTTGGGTATTTTTCGGTTATCCGTGTGCAGTTTTTTGGGGTCTACATGGGAGAAAGTAACAGTAGCCCACATGGATCATCCCGTTTAGAACATGATGGAGTTAAGGGACTCAAAAGAAAATAAATATGGTAATCTGTAAATCTGTCAATCAAATTGTCACTCACATTGATGGAGTTGAAGAAATGGACTACGATCAAACTAGGTCGAATGTTATTTGTTTATACCGCTTTAAAAGACCTTATTTTTGATTCTAAAAAATATGCTTATTAATATAGTTCATTGCTTTTCATTAGTATTTGATATATTTTTATGCTCGAAAAATTAGGCATTTTGGATTTTTAATTTTAATCTGTTTTATTCCACCAATAAGTGATCGGACTGTACGGGATCCCGATCGGTATTTCTCGGGATCCAGATTCGGTTTTGATTCAGTAATATCCAATTGAATCCTGATCGAAGACACATCATAGATATTTCTGGTACTGGATTAATGATAAAACTGTCAGTCTTGGGCATTTTAGTTAAAATTTTCATTGAGAGGACCATTTTAGATGAAAATTTTGCCCTATCTGCTGGCTATTTTATTTAGAATTTTTTGCTTTTTATTTTAACAATGGTTTTAAATTATTGAAATACCGAAAATACCGAGGTTTTTGCATTCTATATTTTTTCAGTGATACCGAAGGGGATCTCCACCGATGATTTTTTGATTTTTCGGTATTAATTCTGTTTCAGTATTGATTCAGTAATACCGGAAGGGATCTTGATTCTTGACAGAAGCGCTTTGCCAATCTCTACAGCCAATGATTAACAATTTGATTGACAGATTCACTCATTCCCGCCATCATTTTCCTTTATAGTCCCTAAATCCCATTGATAAATTTGTTGAAAAATTGTCGTCAAGATATTGACCAAACACCAAAATGCGCAAAATTCGGATAGCCATTTTTTAAGTGGAAACCTGTTCAAGTAATAAAACCAGCAAAAAGCCGAATGCCACACAAAATGAAGGCAATGGAAATTGGATTTCAGTGCCCATCCTCTTTTCCGCTTGTTTTATATAATCCATTGAATCCGGCAACAAATCCAACAAACATGTGGCCAAAAAGACGCCGGCACCAAAACAAGAAAGCAGAGAAAATGCCAATTTAAAGGTGGATGAAGAATTCGGATGATGGCCACTTTGTTGTTGGCCCAAAACAAAACGGCGAAGGAGGAATGAACTGGTTGTGGCGAGGAATGTGCCAAAAAAGAGTACAATTAATAGAATTGATTTCAGCGCATTTTGTGTTGATTGTGTTGTTAATGTGGAATTTATTGAATTAATAATCGGATCATTTGGGTGCATTTTCATTATTAATATGCAGATAATAGCTTTAAATTATAAATATGAATTTTTAAAAATCATTCCATCTATCTCTCATTATTTTTACATTTATGAATTATTTAATAAATATAAAAATGCATCTAAATATTATCTATACTCTAACAATGCCCCCCCCCCCCTACCAATGCCCATAAAAATGAGAATCTTTTCATCTAAATAAATAATGAGTAGATGTTATAGAGTAAATAGAATTCTAGGACAAAATCATATTTATAATATATATTCCTATTCATCTCTTCTCATCTTCCCATTCATCCTCACATTCATCTCTTCTCGTCTTCCTGTTCATCCTCACATTCATCTCTTCTCAACTTCCCATTCATCCTCACATTCATCTCTTCTCAACTTCCCATTCATCCTCACATTCATCTCTTCTCAACTTCCCATTCATCCTCACATTCATCTCTTCTCATCTTCTTATTCATCCCATTTCATCCTCACATTCATCTCTTCTCAACTTCCCATTCATCCTCACATTCATCTCTTCTCATCTTCTTATTCATCCCATTTCATCCTCACATTAATCTCTTCTCAACTTCCCATTCATCCTCACATTCATCTCTTCTCATCTTCTTATTCATCCCATTTCATCCTCACATTAATCTCTTCTCATCTTCCTATTCTCTCTTTCGTCCTCACATTCATCTCTTCTCAACTTCCCATTCATCCTCACATTCATCTCTTCTCATCTTCTTATTCATCCCATTTCATCCTCACATTAATCTCTTCTCATCTTCCTATTCTCTCTTTCGTCCTCACATTCATCTCATCTCATTTCCCATTCACCCCTTCCTCATATTCATCACTTCTCATTTTCCTATTCACAACTTTCATCCATCTTCATATTAATCCCTTTTCATCATCAATCATTTCTTTTAATCTTTCCATTCATCCTTTTTCATCCTCACATTCATCTTTTAATCTTTCCCTGTTTTTCTTCATCAAACATTTTGTGATTTTGTTCATCTAAACATGTATTTTTGTTAGTCTCCTGAACAATTTGTTTTTTTTTCATCCAAACATTTGATTGTTTTTGTTTTTCCAAACAATTTTTGTTTTTTGAATAATTCACAATTTTCATCTATATTTTTCCTTTCATACATTCCCTTTCATCTTCGAATTCATCCCATTTCCATTTCATATCCCATTCATCCCTTCTCATCTTCCCGTTTCATCCTTCTACGCTTGATTCTCGACCATTCCCAGATTTTTACTCTTCATTCTCGACTATTCTCAGCTTTCTATGCTTAAATCTCGACCATTCTGGGCTTTCTATACTTCATTATCGACCATTCCTGGCTTTTTACCCTACATTCTCGACCATTCCCGGCTTTTTATCCTTTATTTCCTATTCATCCCTTTCCATCATCACATTCATCTCTTCTCATCTTCCCATTCATCTCTTCTCATCTTCCCATTCATTTCTTCTCATCTTCTTATTCATTCTTTTTAATCCTCATATTCATCTCTTATCATCCTCTCAATCATCTCTTCTTATCCCAATAACTTTCCCATCCTTACATTCATCTTTTATTGTATAAAGGAGCGCCAGGTCGCCGCTGCGCGGCTCCCGGCCGCTCCTATTGTCAATTTCAATAATTCTCACATCCTTTTTTGTTATTTTACATTCCATTAATATAATTTATTTAAATTTATAACAATCTACTTAAAATAATTAATTAAAATGATGAAATATATTGTTTTTATGCCACATCATAATATTTATTTTTATTTTAATTTCATTTATTTCTTTATATTTATACTCTAAAAGCTCTTTTTCTTTACTTCTTCACTCTATCATTTAATTTTTGGATAAAAGTCCTAAAAATTTAAAAAATACAAAACGCCAAAAAATAAATATTTAACTCGTATTTTTTGGTTGATATCCTAACATGGCTCGCTTAGTATATAGGATTTTTAATGCAATTTATTTTAAAAAATTTAAAACTTTCGAATATATAATTCTGTGGCATTGGCGTAAATTGACTTATAATTGCATATTTTACACATTTTTAAGCTTTATTAAAATTCAAAAAAAAATATTTGGAGACGAGATCAACTTTACATATTAATAAGAAAAATAATAATTGGCAGGACATAAAATTTTTTAATTAATAGAGAGTGGAATTTAATGTGAATTTTATTTAATTTGGAATTCATTTTTTAGTTGAATATCTGTTTTTGTTAATATTTTTATTGTATTCTTCTATTTGCATGTGAATATTTCTGTTCGATTTCGGCAAGTTTCGCACACAACTTGGCAACACCATTGGAATTTGCAATTGCATTTGCTGATCACCTTTAAAATTATTAAATTATTTTATATTAAATGGAAGACAATTTTTACCCCATATATTATTTTTTTTACACCAAAGGTGATTGTTGACTTATAACAAATCAGAAACCGGTTTTAGACCCTATAAACTTTATACCAATTTATAGATCTCATCGAGACGCATCAAATGGTTTATAAATAGTCAAGGATTTGGCCCACAATAAAAATGTTTAAAATTAAAAATTGGAAAATATTCGCCCATTTTTAATTTAAAAACTAAAAGAAATTTATATGTCAAAAGAATGGTCTCGATTTATTATAAGATTTGTAGAGTCTGAAACCGGTTTCTGATTTATAGAAGTCAAAAACTACTTTTTGGTTAAAATGGGGCAAAAAGATATTTTCCATTTTTCTTATTTAAAAATTAATTCAAATAATAAAAATTCGCTGACTTCCTCAATGTGACTTTGATGGCCTCGACCACAGCAAAGGACATCGCATGAATTTGCTGCACTTGGATCAATACTAAAATTTAAAAAATTTATTTTAATTTTTATGATAATTTTCTTACGAGCATATCCTCCCCTGTGTGCCAATTGTGCCATCATTCCGGTCAATTCTACAGTAATCCGGTGAGGGTTCCTGAATTTGATTTTTTTTTGTAATTTTTTCATATTCGATTTTAGCAGATTTTGTGAAATTTTATAGAATTTTTATAAATTTGGATTTAGCTGATGAGTTGAGAATAAATTCATTTGGAATATAAAATAATTAAATTTTAACCAAAAATGATAAATTAGGCAAAAATTTATAATAATTAAGCAGTGTTTAATTTTTAATTTAAAAATAATTTTTCCGTTTGAAATTTGAAACTAACCAAAAAGACCAAATCCGTTTTTGCCCTCTCTCTTCGCCGTTTCTCAACCGCCCGTCGATGTTGTTGGTTAATTTGAGTTTTTGGTTGGCTGGGTGAATCATCGAATTGCATATTGCCTCGACTGTTGATTTGGATGCTTCGGGCCGAACGATATTTTGCCTGGAAAATTGTATAAAAATTAATTTTAAAGAAAAGGGTACCTGAAGAATATTGCCAATTTGACGGATTGGAGGCTGAAATGTAAAATAAATTAATTTTTATTTCTGATTTATGTAATATTTTATCATTTCTTCTGACATTGGAAGAAAATTGGCAAAAAATTATGACCAACAAATAGCAAAATAGAACAAAATCGGGCCATTAATTTTTAGCCACAATTTTAAGACCAATTATGTTTCTATTTCTACCAATCATTCGATATTTAAATTTAAATGCTATTTGGTAAGAGAATAACCGAAAATTTAAAAGTTTTAGAATTAGTAAGATAATTAAGATATTTGACAAATGCCAAAATTTTGGGTAAACTTTATTTTGATTTTTCATAAAATTCTAATAAAATTAAAATGAACCAATTGCATCCAACATGTCTTCAAATTACATGAACCACTAACACCATGGCATTTGCATTTTGGCTTGGTGTGCCGCTTTAGAATCTTTAAAAAGTTTCGTTTTAATTGTCCAAAATTTTCTGCAGTTTTTACCCTTCGGCCGACTTCATTATTCCATCTGTTCATCAACGACCGTCCATGGCCTTCGGCATCTCTTTTGATGCTTTCCTCCTTTTCACGAACATCAATGAAATCCCTAAAAAAATGATTAAAATAAAAACAATTAAAAATGTAATTAAAAAATTATTTTAAATGATAAAAAAAAAATAAAATTTTAAATAGTTAAATAAACAGGAATTTATCTGGTTTATGTCCAATTTTTTTATAAAAAATATTTATAATTTATTATATAATAAAAATTCAACAGAAAAAGAAGAAAAAATTTTTTAAAAATATTGGGCTCAACCGTGGATCGAACACGGGACCTCTTGCACCCAAAGCAAGAATCATACCACTAGACCATTGAGCCATTGGGAAGGCTATGTTTATTCTTCTCTTTATGTTCATCATTTAGATGCTTCCTTTTTTTAATTGCGTCTAATTTGATGGATAAATCAACCCAAAAAGCGATTGAATTAATCCAATGGAGGATTTTAGCAGCGCAAAGGCAGATAAAGATATTGATCCCCTTTTCTGCGCAATATTTTTGGTTCTTTTGTTTTTAGTTCATATGATTTGGTGGAGACTTATTCTTTTTATTACCCAAATCTTTATCATATAGAAATTAAATTAATCCGAAATTACCATAAAAAATTTTAGAATTATTTAGAAAAGATGGAAAAATTTGGAAAGAAAAATTGGCAAGAAAATAAATTTTGTAAATTAATATTTTATTTAATTAAAAATTGCATTTATGTAATATTTTTGGACCTGGAAAAGCGATAGCCATATTCGATGTTGTCCCCACAACCGCCCCATGTCCTTTCATCCTTCACTTGTTTTGGCTTTTCCGACTCCGAACATCCGCAACTGGTCAATTGGCCAAGTCGACATCGACGTCCAATTTCATGGGTAACGCCGGCAGATAAAATTGCATAGGTGAAGGCAGCCTCACGGGTGCCTTGAATTAAAAAAAAATGATTTAACAATTTGATGATTTTAATGATTTTAAAAATATGTAAACATTTTATGTAAATATGAAGAAAAATGTGGCATCGAAATCTGAGTTTTAAATTCAATTTTTTAGTGAATATTTGCTTTTAAATTTTACAAATTTGAAGAAATTGTAGTAAGAATTTATGAATTTGGTTGGAAATTGGCAAAAAAATTTTGTTCAGAAAATGGAAAAATAGGCAAAAAATGAGCAGTTTTCATTTTTTGACAATAATTTTCTGGCCTATTATGTTTTTTTAATCATTTTGGTATTAAAATGCCCTACATTAATCCAATTTAATTAATAGAAAAAATTCTAAAATATTTAAAATTGCTTTGCCCACAAAAATAACTAAATTTCGCCTAGGGAATTTTCCCAGGCATATTTCCTCTAAAGAAAAATTTTCTTTTTTTATATTTGCCGCATAAAAATTAAAAAGAACTTACCGCGTTTGTGGATGGGTCCAATGTGCTCCTTCAGTTCCCTTGGCTTCGAACAATTCCATCGATGGTTACGGAATTGAAATTCACATTCCTAACAATATTTGAAGTTGAATGAATAGAAGAATTAATAAAAAGCTAATTTTTTTTTATTTTTTTATAAAAAACATTCAAATTTTTTTAAGTTTTTAATAAAATTTGCCAATATTAATTATTAAATATTTCCACAAATTAATATAAAACCCACTGAAATGGCCTGTTTAGCACCGTTGCCGACGGCTGGCATATGATCCTTGAACAATTCGCCTAAATTAATAGAATAAATTATTTAATTTATCAAAATATAATTTAATAAAAAATATTTTTTAATAAAAATTGAAATATGAGATATGAGATATGACCCATAAACTCACAAATGCGCTTTTGCCCCAGTGAAAGACCTTTCAATTCGGTGCAAACTGGGCTCGGAGAAGGTGGCTAAATCGGGAGAAAATTAATAATTTAAAAAAATATGAAAAAAATATTTAATAAATATGAAACTAGAAAATTCATAAAATAGAAACATTTTTTAATTTTATAAAAATTAATAAAATTTTATACAAACCATAAATTGGCTTCTCATCTTCAAATGTGCCATGTCCGCTTGTTGCTGCTTCAAATCATCATATTGTTGTTGTAAATTCAGTTGACTGCTCAACTGGGCCACAGATGACCTTTAGAAATGGAAATAATTAATTTGAAAAATAATAAAATTTTGAATTAAAATTCATTATTAAATTATAGAAATTAATTTTTGTTCATTTTTTAAATAAAATAATTATTTTCACCCACCACCAAGAGACATCGAGCATTGCATCAGTTTTGAATGCAAAAATGGCAAAAAATAGCATTAAAATAATGGAAATGGGGAATGGCAGTGACAGTGAAAAATGCCATCGTCTTTGGTGCCGTTGTTTTGCCATCATTTCTCTGGAAATTTTCATTTCCATTTTTTACTGTAATCTGAATTAGAAGAAATGTATTAAAAATATTAAAATTTTGGATCTTATTTATTGATATTTATTCTGATTTTTATAGAGTAAAATTTGACAATTTTTAAATAAAAATTTTTTTATAATTAAGTACTGTATTTAGAAAAAAAACGTCAAAAATTTGTTAGATATTTTTAATTTTTTGATTCAAATTTTCAGAAATTTTCTATACATTCGTTAATGGAAAATGTTAAAATATTTGTGTGGGAAAGAAAGGGAGTCGGCCAAATAAAGGCGCTTATAAAATTTTGGCCGTTTTCTTCTTTTCTCAACAGATTATCGCGGCCAAAATATGCTAAATTTATGGGTGGGCGATAATACTTCAAGGGGGGAAAAGGGCCCTACACACAGTGGTTTATCGATATTAAATCGGTAAGGTAAACAAAAGATTGTGCGGTTTGCCAATTGCCGCAATATTGATTGGAATCAGTACAGAATCATTCCAAAAAATATAAATTAACAGAAAATTATAAGGAAAATTTTGGCTAAAATAATTTTTTGCAGAGGGTTTAATAAAATTCCAATTTGCTATTGCCTAATTTAAAATTTATAAGCGTTTTAGAAGAAAAAAGAAAAATGGTCGGAAATTAGATTTTTACCAGCTTATTTTTGCCAAAATATTTTTAAAAAATCTCCAATATGTATTTTTAGCTTTTCTAATTTAAAGTTGGGATTTATAGGAGGGAAATGGAATAATATCCCCCGCACTTGGAGAAATCGGAAAATATTTTTTATGAGGGCAAATGTGGAATTGTGGACGGGAGAATGTGGCGGAGAACCCTCATTGTTTTAGTGCAGCGAAGGGCGACCCGCCTATTTTTTTGCCCGGTAGTGGTTTTGAATTTTTAAAAAGCCAAATCCAATAATTCCGTCCTCCAACAGGTATTTTGTCTTTTTTACTTTAGGAAGGAGTCATTGGGTCGAAAAAGAATGAGGGATGTTTTTTACGATTTTTGCGAGGAATAATTTTAATATTTTTGCATTTTATTGGAATTTTTTGATTTTAGAGATCTTTTAATTGTTCAAAATGTTTGTGTAGCGAAATCAGCATTTTTATGGCCATTAAGCTTGGCAAAATCTGGCTAAATTGTAAACTTTAGCCTAAAAACCTGGTCTAAATTTAAGCAAAACCCAGTCTTAAACTCAAAGATTATATTTCGGCCAAGTTATTTGGCCTTAAACGTGCTGATTCTTCTATATAAAAATTAGGTTGAATTAATATTATAAATTAATATTATAAGCAACTAAAGGCCATTTAGCAGGTAAAGCGAATTTTGGCTTTAAATCAATGGTAAATCTAAACCACAACTAATAAATTTCACAATTGTAATGGGTAGGATTAAGCGTGTGCCACACATCAACAATTAACAGCCAGAAGCATTCTGCCTTCATCCACACCAATTAATTCCCATTTGCTTTCCACCTCATCCATCCAACCATGCCATTCATTACCTTCTCCTATATATCCCATCCAATGTGTCTTCCAGCAAAAGTCAATGGGTGCTTTGTCTTCTCAGTCAGCTGTAGGAACTAGGAAAGGAACCACAACAATTGGCTCATTCCCCATTTACTCTCCTGGGTTGGCTATTCTCGGCAATTAATTATTCCCTTTGGCTTCCTTCTCCTCACATTTAATCCGTCCCAACTTTTTGGCCTCATTCCCTCCTCCCTTCTACACCCAACATTTCCTGTCAACTATATTTTGCCCAGCGGCAGCCAATTCTCCGGCATCCAAAAGGCACAATGGGGAAAGGGGGAATAAAGGGGACCAACTCTTAAGGGAAAGTCATTGTGAATTATGAAGCGAATTTATTTACCCAAAATAAATTCATATCGGAATATTTCGGGGAGAATGGGAAAAAATATGCCATTGGGAAAGATTTAATTTGTCTGTATTAAATTTCTAATAATATTTTTACTGCTGGAGGTGAAGTGTGTTGCTATTGGGAAAGGGTGAATAAGTGCAATGTGCAATAAATTAAATTTTCAAGTGCATAATATTTTTAAATTTTGCTAATTTGATATATAGCCCTGATTGAGTTGAATTGAAGTGTTAAAGAATTAGTGAATTCAATTGGAAATTAGCAAAAATTTATGAACAAAAAAGGCAAAATATGTTATTAAAATCGGGCAGTTTTTGTTTTTGGACAAAATTTCTGGCAAATTATGTTTTTAATCAATCATTTTGAAATTAAAATACTCTCAAAAATAACTTTTTGACTATAGATAAGAAAGTTTTATTAAAATAGCTTGTAAGATTGCTCTGTAATTTGGCCAATGCAAAATTAGGATTGCTTACTGATGAGGAACGGAAATAATAACGTTTAATTGCTCCTTTTACATCGTGGTTTAAAAAAAAGTTAAATATAGGATGGATAATGGCCAAGGCCAAGGATTGAAAAAGGAAAAATAAATTACTTTAATAGAGAAGACTTGCGCAACTAAAAAATAGGCAACGGAAATGGCACTGAATGGAACGCGCTGCAAAAATTGCGCAAATAAATTATAATTTAGGGAATTTATTTTTGATTATTTTTGGAAGAAAATTCGATTAAGTTTAAATGGAAAATTTTGAAAAAAAAATATTTGAAAATTTTATGGAATATTTGAAAATTTTATAGAAATGAAAATAATTTTTTATATTTTCCACTGGAAAATAACAAAGCCAGCTGACGGCCTAATTCATTCAAAATTCAAATATTTTGACAGATTTCAGAGGCAATCCCCTTCCCCCTTTCTTGATGATGAATTATATGTAAAAAAGGGAATTTTGACCGATTATCCCAACGCCTGGTGCGGCTGTGGGCTGTTGGTGTGGTCATTTGGATTTGGGTTTAGAAATGGAGCAAAGCGAAAGAAAAAAAGGCAAAAAATATTTATTAATAATAAATGACAATGGGAATGGGATTGAATCAAAATTGAAATTGGACAATTCCGAAAATACCACACCGAAATTTGAAATTCCAATTAACCAAAATGAATTTTTTATATTTTTATTTAATTTTTATTATTCTTTTTTTTAACTTTTTCAAAATTGGCAAATTTTGGGACGTAAAATTCCAAAATTGTCGAATTACCGATTTCGGCACACTGGTTATAACTTATAATATAAGGTCATTCAAAAAGAGCATATATAAAGAGAAGTGAAGGCAAACCATGAAAAGCCTTCTTGAATTATTCTTTTGAAGGATACAGCAAAGGAGAATTAAATATTCGAGATAGGAAGGTAGGGAAGGCAATTCTTATTTCTCGACTCGATATTCTTCTACATAACTCAAAATTTTTGAAAAAAGTTAAAAAAATGAAATATTTCTAAAATTCACATAGGGATTAAGGAATGACCATCTTCATATACCCTAAAGGAGTAATGAATGAAAAGCCCTCTGGCAAGGTCACAAATCCTGCAAAAAAATTGTTGCCTGGGGCGATTTGAGGCAAACACCAAATTGAAATATTATTGGTGGGAAATGGAGGATGTGAAGGGGCATTAACGCCTTTTTTGGATATTCTTTTGTTTTAGGATTCTTCAAAGGAGGAGTCTGGAGGTGAATATATTTTTATTTCAACTTGAGATTCGTTTAAGAAATTCAAAATTTTTCGACGCTAGGTATTCCATAATTTTACTGAATTTATAATACAGCAATGAAATTCTCCGAAAATTCTCATAGGGAATGACCACCACCAGCAACAGGAGGATTTGATTGTGCCCTCTGGCGAGGTCACAAATCCTAGCAAAAAATTTGTTGCCTGAGGCAAATTGAGGGTGACGGAAAATGGCAAACACCAAATTGAAATATTATGGGTGGGAAATGGAGGTTTAAGGCAAGGGAAATGATGTGAAGGGGCATCAGCCAATGTGAGGGTGGACGCCCCCAATATTGGCCTTTTTGCGACAACGACGACGCCAGAGGGGCCGAATGGGTGGACAGACCCTTGCCGAATGCGAATGTGAATTTGATGGATCACTTTTTGTTGGCACACGGGCCGAATGGATGGCCCATTGGAAGGGGATGAGGGTTTTATGGATGGATTTATGGGTGGGGGTGGAGGAATTGAGGAAAAGGGAAATAGGAGGGCCAAAATGAAGATTGGACCCGAAGATTTGGGTTGAAGTGGGCCAATTGGGGAGAAAGTCAAATTGGAGGGATTGATTGAATCGAACAAATTTAGAAATAATTTGAATAATTTGGAAGATTAAAATGGTTAATATGAAAATATTTTAGGCAGAATTGTGAGAAAGGAGAATTGAAAAATTTGGTTAAAAAATTTTTTTCGGCCATTTCCAAATCAAATTATATTTAATTAAATTAATAATGGACAAAAAATGGGCACTCATTCAATTAACACTTTCCATTTTAGGCATTTATTATATTTCCCCTAAATTAAATAAGCAATAATTGAATCTTGACGAGGCATTTTTTAAAAAATTTTACTGATTTGATCTTCTTTATTAATTCTTCAAATTTAAAAGTCGAATATCCCTGCAATTTTATATATTCAAATATTTTTTTTATTTATATTATTAATATTCCATTTAATTGTATGGAAAAAATGATATATTTAATTTTAAGCCTTCTAATTTTTTGGATTTTTTAAATGATTTTATTTACATTTTTCAATTTTAATTAAAATATTTATATATATGGTAAAATATTCATTAATCAAATTAAATTTACTCTTTTAATCAAATTAATCCTCTCAACCATTTTATAATATTTTTACAAGCCAATATTTTTAATAAAATTAAAAAAATGAAAAAGGACAAAATGAATCACAGCACCTCATTTTATTATATAATATAATATGAATGCTTCGCCCTGTTATTAGCAATAAAATGTTTTTGTGCCATTTCCAATTCCCCCATCCCGCTCCAACCAATTTTTTCCATCCAGCCACTTCTTTAAAGTCGCCTCTCCCTTTGACCATTTTGTCCAAACTAATTCCACTCTTTTTCCTCCATCGCTGGCCCAGACCCCTGAAAGCAACATTGGCTGCGTTATGGTGCTTGGCCAATTGGTTGGACTTGGGCTAAAAGTGGAGGGAAATGGGAGGAAACAAAGAATAATAAATGCGAAATTTGCGATGCGCACTCCTGCTCTCATTTTCGACATTTGTGAATAATAATATTCGATGGATGGGACAAGAAGAAAGGGGAAAATAACTAGAAGGGGAAGGATGGATGGAGTGAAAATTTATGAGGCTTTATATATATTTGAGTAAAATTGAACTTAGCTGGGAACAATGAATTTAGAGGAATTAATAAAATTCGTTTCCGGTGACCAAAATTTCAGATTTTAATTTAATTTTTTTCCACCTTCTTCAATTATAATTGAACAGTACTTTTCTTTAATTTAATATAGAAATTTTTCACATAAAATATAAGAATTTTGTTGCTTAAATTGTTCCATATCCAGCAGGGATTTTAAGTAGGGGAAATCATACGATTTTTAATCAAATAAAAATTTTTAGAATTTAACCTTATAATTTTTCTAGGCAATCTTTTCCTACTTTTTTTGTACAACATAGGTAAAAGGTAAGGATGGAATATTTCATTTTCAAATGTGCAATTGAATATTCAGAATATAAATTGTAGGATTGAAGATTTATTATTTTTGGCAAAATAAAGTGGTCAAAAATAAAGACAGATGAATTTTAGGCGTATTCAACAAAGATGATTGTAATTGGGAATTAAGCTTGAATAATTAAGCGAATGATCTCCAATATTTTCTCAATGAACACTTTGAAATTCCTTGAATTGCCATTCTTGTTTGCCAAAGTTCAAATGGACGGAATTTCCAGTACCTTAGGAGTATACCGTAAATTTCCTATTAGTACCCCCGGGGGTACTAATTTTCGAAGCCCCAAAAATGGGAAAAATTTGGGGTCTAACTTTGTTACCTGTTGACATTTTTGACAAATTATAGCGCTTTTTATAGAGCCCAATGGCACTAAGAAATGCAATAAAAATTTTGTTAAAAAGTTCATATTGCCAAGCGGTACAGTACCATAAAGTCGGGAGGGGGGTACAAATAGAGAGGGGGTACTAATAGGAAATTTACGGTAAATTAACAACTGGGAAAAAGTTGGGAATTTGCAAATTTTGCTGGTAATTCAGCCTTCCCTGAATTAAAAGTATTTATTTTTGCAATTAATAATTTTGCAAATATTTTTGTATGTGATTATTTTACCCAGCGATCTGCCCTTCCATGTGACAAACCATTCCAGTTTTGAATTAGGCTGTTGGATTATTCCAAGGCCAATCACATCGCCTTTACTGAAATATCCAATGCCATTTTCAATTTTATGCAAAAAAATGGGATCCGTGAAGAAATAAAAAATTGTACAAATTTGGTAGAATTAAATATGTTGATTGATGAATAAATTAATTAAAGCCGTGAGAATTAAATTTATATCCAATGAAAAAGTTAACAAATTAATAGAATAAAAAATAAAGAAATAGAAGAGAAAATTTTTAAGATTTTAATAACAGCAGAATAAATTTAATTTCAAAAGCATATTTTGGTGTATTTGTTTCATCATTGTCTTGCCCATCATTAATAATCCACTATTCGACTTGTGGGGAAACATAATTTTTTGTATTTCTTAAATTCCTCTTCATATTCGGCTCTATAAGAGATGGGTTTTTTCTAAATTGAATAAAATTAATTGAATAATTACGCCTATGGAACATACAAATGAATTATGCTTGTTATAAATATGTTTCTTCACAACAATTTCGGAATAAATAGATGAATGTGGACAAAATGGGCATTTGAACATTGCTTTCCGAATATGATATTTTCGGATATGCATGGCCAAATATCCTCCACCAACACTAGAAGTAATGCTGCAAAGTTTACATCTGTGTGTATATCTGTAGCTCTGAAAACAATAAAAAATCATATGATCTAATAATATCGGTTGGTTCAGCAACACAAAATGCACCGACTTGCTCATAGAATATTGGGATTAAATTCAGGATCAAAAAAAATTATATACGATTTATTAGCTTAGATTTTAAACAAGCACAGCTCCATAGAATATTTTAAAGTTGGTGTAGATGTGGATTACCGTATTTTTCCTATTAATAACCACCTCTCTAATAGAAACTCCTCTCAATTAAATAATACACTCTAGGCCTATATTACGAAAAAATGACTTAATTTTTAAATTATATTTTATAAAACTTAAAAAAAAAAGATATCAAAAATTCTAAATGAACAAAAATCGGATTAATAGGTAACTTATAGGCCATCCGACTTCCATGTAGTAATATTTCTCACCAAAGGTCCCTGCAAATCTGTGTCTCCCCGCTCCTGTTGAAGCTCGTCAGCAATCTCATAGTCCTGCTGCTGCTGCTGGCCTCCATTTTCATTAGCCTCTTCAGCCTCCTGCTTCTGTCCTTCATTTACATTAGAGTCTTCAGTTTCTTGCGCCGCCATCATATAGTTTTGTTCCTGGAATTTGGCAATTAATTTTTTCAATAAAATAAAATTCCACTCACTTGATCCACTTCGCTCACACTATTATTCTCCTTCGCTTCTTCCTGCATTCTTTTGTGATATTCTTGAATTTCAGCGACTTTGCGATCTTCTTCATCCTTTGCCGCTTTCAATTCATCAACAATTTCCTTCATTTCTTCCATTTTCTTCTTCATTTTGGCCATTTCTTCCTTTAATTCGCCATTCTCTTCCTTCAATCCAACATTCACCTTCTTCAATTCTTCCATTTCTTTATCCATTTTCCCAAATTTTTCACACAATGTCCAGCCAATCATCATTCCAGAACCAGATTGATCGCCACCATTCTTTATGCAATTCATCATTTTATTTAAATGATCCTGCATTTAAATCGAAATTATAAAAACATTATTAATATCCAAAACCCACTTCCAATTTTTGGATTTTTTCAGCCATTTCTTTATTGCCCATTCCAATTGATGAAAGGGTAATATCGGATTCAACAATTGAATCTTCAAGCAATATGTTGTTATTGTTTGAATTCATTTCAATTTGTAGATGAAGAATTTAAAGAATTTTGAAATTGCAATTTTTGAAATTTGAATATCTAAAAAATTTTAAGAATTATTTTATATGAAAAATCGCCAATTTTAGCATAAAATAAGGCCAGCAGATCAAATCAAATTTGTCAGATGACCGATGAAAAATTGATAAAAAATCTAGGAATCCGAAGCTAGCTCTAATTCGTATGTATTTTTTCTTGTTGTTAATCAGGAAAAATGTCCAAAAACTTTATCCATATATTTTGGAATACATTAATGAAAGGAATATAAAAAATTATTTAGAGAATTGGATTTGCCCAAATAAAAATTTCATCGAGATAAAGGTATGAAAATGAAGTTAAAACTTAAATATGTTCCAAAATCTAAGGAAATAAGCAGCACGTTGAACTGTTGTATCTACCAATTTTATTTGAATTATTATAGGGAAAGGGAATAGAATAAAAATATCTTCTTTTTTGATATTTATTTTTAAAAAAACCAGTGGGGCAGAGCCCCACTGGTTTAAGGCATGCTTCCGTAGCGGAAAAAGCGCGGGGCGCTTTAAGGTACCCCAGTAGGTTTTTTATTCAAGTTTTAGACGACTCGCTTCGCTCGCCTTGTATTTTTCAATTTTTTAAACCGGTTTAAGCTTATATCTCAAAACCGGTTTAAGCTAACGCTCCACGCAATATACCATTCGATCCGTCTCGTCGAGATCTACAACTTTGCTTTTTACTGCGCAGTTCTATCTCAACTCTCAAAAAAGTTATTCAAGAATTTTTGACTCGCGCACCCGACTTGGCCATTTTTGAAGATTTGTTTTGAGCTTCCTGGCCATGATAGACCCCCCAACCTATATATCATTTTATAGCTAATACTCTAACTTAGGAGCGGTTTTTAGTTTCAAATCAATTGAGGTCCATGGAAAAAAGTTTTACCTGGGCAAACCGGTTTTTAAACCGGTTTCGGCCCAAACCCAAACCCCAATCAAAAAACCGACAATTTTTTGAGATGCGCGATGAAAAGTTACCCCTAAGATGTGAAAGTCTCAAAACCCAAAAATCCCTAGAAATCCAGATATGAATTTTTTTGTTCAAATGTCGAAAGGATCTTTATATATATAAACCAGTGGGGCAGAGCCCCACTGGTTTAAGGCATGCTTCCGTTTCGGAAAAAGCGCGGGGCGCTTTAAGGTACCCCAGTAAGGTTTTTATGGACAATTCGCAAGGATCGCTCCCGCTCGCCCTGTATTTTTCAATTTTTTAAACCGGTTTAAGCTTATATCTCGAAACCGGTTTGGTTTCACAACTCGCGCAATATACCATTGGATTCGTCTCATCGAGCTCTACAACTTTGCTTTTTACCGCGCACTTCTATCTCAACTCGCAAAAAAGTTAGAAACCTATTTCATACTCGCGCACCTAAAATAGGAAATTTCCCGGATTTTTTTCGGTACTTAGACTTCGAGATAGACCCCCAAACCTATATATCATTTTGTAGCTAATACTCTAACTTAGGAGCGGTTTTTAGTTTCAAGTCGATTGAGGTCCAAGGAAAAAAGTTTTACCAGGACAAACCGGTTTTTAAACCGGTTTCGGCCCAAACCCAAACCCCTATCAAAAAACGCGTATTTTTCTGGGATGCGCATTGAAAAGTTGCCCCTAGAATGTGCAAGTCCCAAAACCTAAAAATCCTTAGAAAAAGAGCCTTAATTTTTTTTGTGCAAATGTCGAAACGGATTATATATATATAAATTGGAATTAAATGGAAGGAAGAGATCAGTGCGATTGGAATGGGAACGGAAAATGCAAAATGCAATGGGGAATTGGTTAGAAATTATGGCAGATAAATCCCACATTTTTAAATATGAAGACTGAAGAGGATTCTGTACATATTTATAATAGCCCAAAAAACTCCATCCATTATAAAATAAAGATCATCCACTCATCAATTGGAGACTAGGAAAAATTTTCGGAACCTTATTGGGCAATATTTTCAAATATTTGCCCGAGGCAACAATTTTCCAAAATCCCAAGCCAACTCTATCCTCATTCTTTTTGGCATTCTTTTTTTAAAATATTATTTATTTACTGGTGATTGGGAAAAATCAAAATTTCTTCTGTGTTGATTGAATAATATTTACATATATTTTCAAAGATTTTTATTGTAAAAGTCCTCAATCAACCATCAATGGGAGACGGGGGAAAATCCTCGGCATTTTGAGTCGGCAATATTTTTAAATCCCAAGCCAATTCCATCGTCCATCTTCCTCATCAGTCATCGGTATTCTCTTTTAAAAATATTATTATTTTATGGGATTATAGAAAAGGAGAAATTCTTTTGCCGTTTAGTTTAGACTTTAAGAGTAATATTTTTCAAATTCAAATATTTGCTGGAGGCAATTTTCCCAAATCATTCCATTTTCCATTCTATATATATATAGTCATATATATAGTCTTATTAATTGGTGGGCATTTTTTGATTGATGAACATAAAATAAAAAACATCAAATTAGGAAAATACACTTTAATATAGAATGGAAGAAAACTTTAATAAATCCATCTATGTCATTGGAATTGAAATTAATTTCGACCGGTTTAAATCCATTGAGAGTTATGGCTAAAGGAAAAATTATGACAATTTTTTAAACAATTATTCTGGAAAAGCTTGCCCCATTTCAATGCATAAACCAATGAGAAGCTCTCAAACTCTTCCTTTCAAGTTTTATTCCATAAATCGGCATCACCAGTGAAAATATAGCTTTCAATATATTCCAATTTCAACTCCCTGATGATCTCAAATCCACATAAAAAGTACTGTAGCGGCGGCAGCGGCAATTCGGTGGGGACGTTTCATCCCCGCCGTTTCATCGCCAGCTACATTTGAAGAGTCATAACTCAAATAAGAAACCGTTTGAGCCAATCTTGGTATCATTGAATAGAGCTATTTAAGCTTTATTAAATGGTATAGAGTAATATGTGAAAAGTTGAATATTCGCTTAATTACAAGCTTCTAAATAGGGAAATGGCGACTTTTATCCAGTTTTTCGACTTTAAGTCACTTAAATTTTATTTATCAAAAAAGTTTTATCCACTATTCGATAGAGCTTGAATAGCTCTATCCAATGACACCAAGATTGGCACTAACGGTTTCTTCTTTGCTGAGTTATGACCTGTCAAAAGTGGCTGGCGATGAAACGGCGGGGATGAACCGGCCCCCTCCAGCGGCAATTGCCTTTCTGTGTTGCTTTCTATGTCTATTGTCTAGTCCTCACTTCTCTTTCTCAGTCAAATAACACTTACTTTGAACGAAGAGGCCCTTTTAAAGTATTGAAAATGATTGGAGGAAAGATTGACGCGGCCACCCCGGCCAGCTTTTTTAAATCAAAAAGCAACATTAAACAATAATTGAGTCAAAAAAAAATCCATCTTGCTCGTTTTTTCAGAAATTGAAATAAGAATTTCGGGTTTTTTTTATGTTTTTGTGGATTATCAGCACACACATAGACTTCGTTCGCAATTCGCATCCTCCTTTTTATAAAAATATTATTATTTGCTGGGCCGTTTTGCTTTATACATAATTAAAGCAATATTACACCTTTAATAATGTTGTAATGGAAGAGAGTTTGATTAAATACATCTATTGAAAATTATGAAAAATTATTGGCTTAAATTCAGAGTAATAGTAAAATTGCGGAAAAATGATGAAGGTTATCACTCTTCTCATATTTTATAATTCGCAATCACGATTTTCTAATAAGGATATGATCAATTTCACTATAATAATTTAAATCCATTAAATATATTTTGATAAATTAAAATTCATTGAAAATCATTAATATTTTTTCAAATCACTTATTTTTGAAAATGAGCTAGGAATACATTTTTGCAATGATCAGAAATTATATTGCCATTTCGGAAGTAAAATTATAAATTTCAAAGAATTCACACAAACTCCCATCTTCCAATTCAGATCCAATTAGGGAATTGAGAAAAGTTTTCCATCGATTGATGAAATTTACTGTGAATTAAAAGTAAAAATTCGTTGGAAATGGGACAAAGGGAATTTCCGAATGAACTTAATTTTTATTAAAATCTGAATGAATTTATTGACAATTTATCTTTATTTCCAATTAATATATTACATTGCATTTATCAATTTGGGTGAAAATTTAATTGTGGATGAATAATAAACATTTAATGTTCTTCCAATTCTCAAAAAAAGGATAGTTAAATATTTTTGAATATTAATTAGTTCCAGTTAATCTATGTGAAAATCAAAATATTTTTGAGAACAATTTATTAGCTTTTTATGCAAAAAAAACTTTGAAAACAATTTTTGAATTTCATTCGTTTAACCCGCTCAGCAAGCGTCGTCCCCATGGCCGACCCCAAAGGGCCAGCCGACGGTCCTCAAGGCCGGGGGAACAGCAAAACGAGCATCAGCCCCACAGCGAATTTCACGCTCAAGGGACGACGCCATGGCTCATCATCGCGGGTGCTGTGGTGAGCAGAGTGGACTAGCCACTGGGAAGACTTACTACAGAAATGATCCTGAGAAGTACAGTCCCAAGATTACCCAGTGAATTCGTCCTTTTTCCTATCTTCATTGGAATAAAATTCTATTTGTTCAATTTTCATTGGAGGGCAGCAATTTTCGCGAGAGGGTAATGTTAGCGGGGAAGAGAGTTTCCATCTCGCAGCTGGAAAACGATGAGAGCGGGTGAGAGTAAAGGAAAAGGGAAGAAGAGAAAATAGAGGCAGCGTGTTAAGATCTCTTTTCCCCTTGTGGAATGGAGAAAGGAAATTAGACGAGAGACGCCTTCCTCTCCCTTCTTTGCCGCACCTTTTGCCAATGAAAAAGAAGTCAGACACAATTTCTTGTCGCTCATCGCCTCGTCTGCTTTCCATAAACATTTGAAGGGGAAATTGTGGTTAAATAGCCAATTTTTCTTCTCCTTTTCATCCCTGGTCCCCTTGTATTCGGACGAAGAAATCTTTCGCCTTTTACTAAAGATTTCCGTGCAGGGGGACGCTTATGGGTTTACCCTAATTTTTGGACCGCATCCCTTCTCGGGGTGCTTAAAATCTTTTTTGATTTATTATTGTCTAATGAATTTATTAACCAAAAAAGGCAATTTGATCGGAATTTGCTCTTCGAGGTTAAAAAAGAATTAATTCTAGGAAAAATTGTTTAAAATTTTATCAAATAAATTTATTCAAATCCAAATCATAGTTTTTCCCATCCATTAATAATTTTTGCAATTTGTACAATAATCATTTTCTTATAAATTTCCAAAAATTGTCCAAAATAATTTACCGTATTTATTCTATTAGTACCCCCGGGGGTACTAATTTTCAGAGACCCTCTGAGGTGGGAATTTTTCTGAAATTTTTGAGACAAAAAAAATGCTTATTTCAGCTTAATTTTAACTACTAATTGGTTATTTTTACTAAATGGTTATTTTTGACAAAAAAATTTTTTTGGGAGGAAGGGGGAGGTACAAATAGAGACAGGGGTACTAATAGAATAAATACGGTAGAATTTTCTCTATTAAAATTTATAAATCTAAAATTCTTCAAAAAAATTATTAATAAATTCATTAAAATTCATATTAATATAATAATTTTTAAATTCATCTCTTCATTCGTTTTAAATTGTCCAAAGTGCGCATCGTTGTCCATCGTTGATCATCGGCGATTTGGCATTGAAATCATAGGCGAATTGGGGCACCGATTTTGTGGCCAACCGAATTCGGCATTCATTCGGGGGATGCGGGTCCGATGGTAAAAGGAATTCATTCCTGCCAGGAACCGGTGGATAGCACCAAAGTCCACTGTAGCCAACCCAAAATTTGCGTTTGGACAGCTCAAAATGTCCTCCATGCAGCAATTCATTTCGCTTTTTGAATGCTCGATAGGCAATTACGAGGCCTGCAATAAATCAAATAAATAATTTTTGAACATTTTCTTCTAATTTGCATAAAATTATTAAAGCCAAAAAATATTCAAATAAATAATTTTTGCACATTTTTTAATTTTCTTCTAATCAAAATGGCCAATTTATTTTCTGATTATAAATTATATTTATATGGTTATCAATAAATAATTTTACATTTTCCATTTTGCATTAAATTATTAACAATGTGATCAATTTATTTTTCAATTATATGATAAAATTTTGGACCTTTAAAATTTGCCAAAAATTGCATTTTTAGAAAAAAGATTTAAAAAAATTTGAAGTAATTTTAGATTAATTGATAGAAATTGGTCGTTAAAATTCAATTACATTTATAATTTTATTTTTAAGCCAATTCTATTAAAAGTAAATGACCTTAGGTCGAAAAAAATACTCAGGGTGCATTTTTTTTCTGCTGAAAAAGATTTCATTTTTGTTCCAAATTTCTATTTAATGGAAAATTTCAAATTCTAACATTCATTTGAAAATTTTAATTTAAGTTAATTAATTTTTACTGCTTATTTTCTTATATTTATTTGATATTTTATTTTCAATAAAATATTTTAATTTAATTTTCAATAAAATTAATTATTAATTCGAATTGACCTGAAATGTCGGCAAAATTCTCTGTTTGTGTGAAATATCCATCAATGCAAATTTCGGTCCTTTCACCGACTGTCCCATTTATTATTGGCCTTAAATGTGTGCAACATTCTTTTGCATATAAATTCACAACACATTTTTGGATTTGGTCGAATTGTTGCGCCGATTTTTTGTCCAGCAATTTGTCGGATATGTCTCCGTTTTGGCCATAAAGCATTCCTTCAGAAATTAATAAAAAATTTAATTAGAAAAAAATTTTTGAAAATACGAAATAAATTTAAAATTTTATTTCTAATTAAATTTTTTAAAATTTAATTAATCAAAAATAACAATAATATTTAAAAGGAAATTACCATTACTATCGAAGCCATGGCCAATTTCATGGGCAATTGTGTGGCCAATTTTGCCGTAGCTTTCAACCATTTGTTCTGCTCTAAAAATTGTATTTTATTCATCAAAATTAATTTTTAATAATTAATATTACTTTCATTTTTATTAATTTTTTATAGAAATTGAATAAAATCAGGAAAAAAAAACAAAAACTGCCGAATTTTAGTCATTTTTTAACTTTTTGGTCATAAATTTTTGCCAATTTCCAATCTAATCAAACAATTTTTCCTTTAATTTATATACTTAATCAGAGCTATACTATATAATAATTATTGGTAAGAGAATTTGCCAAAATTTAAGATGGAATTCATTTAAAAATTTTACCAAATTTTCATCTGGTTTTATATTTATTTTGGTGAATTTTTTATTAAATAAATTAACTCATATAATTTTCATTTTTTATAAATATTAAAATAAATTCACTTGAAATAAGTGTCAATCCATCTGTACGCAATGCTCAACGAATTCCTCGTTTGCACATATTGGGCATTCATTTCGGCCGCATTCATTCCCTCCTTTCGATCCGCTTTTTTGCCAATTTCCTCCAATTCTCGAATGGACGAGGTTGTGGTTATGGCCATCATCATCCAATTGTAAATGGCCACATTATGGTCGTACAATGCCAACTTTTCTTCAACTTCTTTGGTGTCATTCATTCGCAATAAACTTTGCAGATATTCAGGGATTTGGTCAAAGGGAAGGCCATTCATCTGTGAGAAATTTGCAGGGAAATCCATTCACTCTAGTGTCTAGTCCTCCTAGTGTACTTTTAATATTTTCTTTAGTATATATGAATTTAATTAAGTTTATTTTCCCACTTTTGAATATGCCTTTAGGATTTTTTGGCCGTGTTTTATTTCTTTGCTTGTTGGCCTTCATTATTTTTACCATGGTTAATTCAATAAATTTAAGGATATGATAAAGTATTTAATTTATCCCTAATAAATTAATTAATAGGAAGGGGTGTAATCCAATTATTTTTAAAATTATATTTTTATTTATCCAATTATATTGTAAATTCGAAGTCACAGCCTCTAATAAGTCTCTGAAAATTTACCCATCTTAATTCAAAGTATATTTAAAATAGAATTTTCTGAAAATATAATTTCGACTTTAAAAAAATTTAATGTTATTTTGAGCTAATTTCTGTTTTTAATTTAACCATCATCATCGCATGTCATTATTTATCTTTTAATTAGCGTTTTTGCAAAAATTAAGGTATATATTCAAATTTACCCCAATTGCTTGGAACCAAGGTCGATGGTATTCATCAATTGGCGCATATTTGTGCGGATCAGTGGGCAATGGCTCAAATGGTTTGTACCATTCGGGCCAACCAACGTTGACTGCCATTAATTTCACTGGTGAGAGAAAAATAATAGATAATTTTTTTAAAATTGTAATTTTTTGATAAATTAAAATTTCCACATTCTAATTTTTAAATACATTTGCTCATTTTAAAATTTTACATTTTTGAGCTAAATTATTTTTGGAAGTCTCCGTTAGCCAATCGCTTTCGCGTATTGCCGCTTTGTATTCCTCCATGATTGTTTTGACCATTTGTGTGACCGCATAGACTTTGTATTCCGCCTCGGCTGGTGCAAATCGTTGCAGATAATAATAGCCTGAAAATTTGGAGAAAATGGATAAAATTGTTATTAAAAAAATGTTAGATACAAAAATATTAAAATATTTAATTTATTTGTAATAAACTCATAAGAAAGTAGTCAGAGGGAAAATTAAGTCGAGAATCTCGAAATGGCATTTTCATTTGAAATTACAAAGCCATAGCTTCTCCACTTTCAAATTTTAAAATTGTTTGAACATTTAATTAAAAGCTCTCTACCTTTAATTTTTAATTAGGAATCTTAAATTAGTCCAGCATATCGCTTAGGTTTATTTTCTAAATAATAAAATTTTTAAGTTGTGCTGCAACTTTCCGCAACTTTGTAAAAAATCGCAGCGCAACTCGCATAAATTTCTCCCTCCTCTTATTCGATTCAGTTTTTCGAGAGCTTTCGAATGAGCTATCACTCATCCAGAACGGTCCACTAATAATAAACCAGCTATTCATCTAAAAATTCCATTGTTCAATTGTTAGACTTTTGCCCTATTAAAACAATAAAAAATTTGAAAACTGCTTCTTGTCATTTTTTGAAAATAACTTTATAAAATGTAGAATTATTTAATAATTTTAAATCAATAAGAAGAGAGAGAGAAGAGTGGAGAAAAATCCGCCTTTCCAAAATGCATACGCATAATCCATTGTTTTGTTGCAATTTTCGATTTCCATTGCTTCCAAATTGCTTGCGTACGTTAAGGTAAACTTTTGTTTTTCCCAAAGCCCATTCAATTTTAAGCGCCGATCCCGGAGGTAAGTGCAATACCGGGCCGACGCGCCGTCTGGAACCAGCAAGCTGGAGTCCTGACGCTTTTCCAAAAATTGGATAATCACATTTAAGTCCGGTAGGACTTATTATGGTGATTAAACCATAAAGAACAGATACTACACTTTGATCTTAGCCAAAAGGCCGAGAAGCGATGGCTAAACCTCGAAAATCTTTACTTATATAGCCTCGGGTATCAAAAATTTCAAATGGGAAACATTTTTCCGTGTGGGTAGCAATTTTCGCTAGAATGAAGTGGATGGAAGAAATATAATGCTACATAAAGTATCATTTCCTTTTGTTAGAATGCTAGAGTGCATTCGGGAATGAATGGTAAGACATCGATAATGGAAAAAGATGCGATGAACAGAGGGCAGACACTTGCAGCCACCTGCCACTTTCTCTCTCTTTTTCATTTTCCCTGCGCCCTTTCCTTTTCCCATTGTATTCTCTTCCCGTTCCCGCATCCCCCGCTGCTTCCATTCTCTCCTTTCTCCAATGGCTCAAAATTTATTCGCTTAAAAATGAGAAAAGCACTAAAATGAAAATTTATTTTTTTATTTTATTAATTATTTTTTTTAATGTAAAATGATTTTTAAAAAATTTTAATTTTTTTTAAAAAAATTTTACAAATTTTGTAGTAAAAAATTATTTCTTAATTTTAAATCCATTTTATATTTTTTGTTAATTTATTTTCAATTAAAAAGATTTAAAAATTCTAAATTTGCTGCCACTTCTCTCTTTTCATCATTTTCCCTGCGGCCACATTACCCAAAATACCCATTGATTTCCCTTCTCGCTTCTTTCAATAAAATTTCTCTCTCTTCTTCTTTGAAACCCTAACCAATACATATAAATGTATTTTCAGAATAAAAGTATTAATTTTCGAAATCGGGATTTGATTTTTCTGCACTCCTTAAAATGTGTAAATTTTTAATATTATTTATTAATTATTATAGATTTTGATTATGGATTGGATAGATAATATAAATAATAGAGCAATTTTTTGCATAAGTAATTCAATAAAAATTATTCTATAATTTTTCGGGATAATATTTAATTTTAACTGTTTTTTTTGCGCCGATATTATTGCTGCGATAATTTTGCATTTATTATTTAATTGTCAATAATTCCCCCCAAAAAAATAATAAAGTACTCACTAATCATGTGCGGTATTTTTGCCGTAATGAATGGCTCACATTCGGTCTGCAACATTCGGCCAACATCCTTGAAAATTAATTTTTATAAAAATTAATTTTTCCAAATTTTTACAAACCCCAACGAGCCCAATAATTTGGTGTATACGGAATCGTTGTAGACTGGCCATTCCTTTGGCAAAATATGCATCCAATTTGGGAAGAAATTCCGGTATTAGAATATTAATTTTCGCGTCCCCATTTAGCAATGGATGATTGGGATTGTCCAAAAGGCCTTCCAAGAATGGACGCCATCCAATATGAGGGAATTTGGTTGTTAATTGGCCAAGGGTATAGATTTTGGCTTTGGTCTCCTTCACAATTTTGCTTTGGACATCACTGACTGAAAAATTATTTTTTTATTATTTAATTTTATTAATAAAAAAAATTTAATTTACGGGTATTTACCTAAAATTTTTGTGTTCATTTTAAGGCCATATAACTTGGCCATAACTATGTGATAGGACTTACAATTAGGGTTAGGTTTAGGGCAGACATTTGTTTAGAGATAGGGCTAGGTAGGGTTTAGGGTAGGATTCTTAAAGAAATCTGATTTGGCCAAAAAAAAATTATTTTTTATACGAAAGAATTTGGATAAATTCATCAGTCATTTTTTGGGTAAATTAAAACGAGAAAACATTTTTTGCCGAAAAATTTACATTCATTTGCCGAAAGATCAGTCTTTTTTGAATAACTGTTTTTGCTTGATCCTAGACTAGACCCCCAAACCTTATAACCATTTTATTGGAACTCTCCGAGACGTGTCGATTGATATATAGTTTGTCGGGGTTTGGTTCAAAACTAAAAGAGTTTTAAATCAAAAACCAAAATAGGGTTTGAACGGTTTAATACTTTGAATTTTGGCCAAACCCCGAAGAACTATATATAAATCGACGCGTCTCAATGAACTCTAAAAATATTTTTAAGGATTTAGGGTCATGATCAAACATGAACTATTTATTCAAGAAAAACCGATCTTTCGGCAAAAGAATGTAAATGTTTCGGCAAAAAAATTGACACCCAAATTAATACATTCCCTTTAATTAATATTAAATTACATTTTCTCTTCTCCACATTAATCGGATGGTATCCGCTCATTCGCATTTGAGCAATTTCAAATTCCCCAGCCAATTGCAAGAATCCACCCATGTATTTGGCCGCATTCGGCGATGTGATATTCTCATCGGTGCCCTCCAACATGATTGGCAAAATTCCATATAATTGTGAGCCATATGTTTGTTGCACAATTTGCTCTATTTCCAACATTTCTGGTGAACCTTCCGACCGATTTTTGACCTCATTCATTAATGGGAAATAAAACTATAGAAGGAAAGAAAGGAAAAAAATGAATAAGAAATTTGCTTTTCACCGGTCCAATGTGCAAAATTTTGTTTGGGCTCAATTTGTCATCCGAAACAATGATGCCGAATGCATCCTCTGCGCCATATAATCGTCGTATACGGCCAGCGGTGTACCAAAGTTCGGTGGCATTTAATGAATCAAAATTAGCGTCAATATCATTGAAACGAAAGCCGCCAACACTATTAAATTGAAATTAATTTATTAAGAAATATAATATTTGAGAAAAGCTTAATCTTAATCGTCCCGCAAAATAATCTGAATTTTGCTCCAAATTCTTAGAGATACATAGGAGAAATAGTGTGTGTAAGAAAATTTGATGCAAAATTCAGCCCTTTTTGCGGGACGAATAAGCCGCAAGTATAATATTTTCTACCGATATTAATTTAAAAAAAGGAATTTAGAAATCTTAATTTTCGAAAATTTATTTTATATTTTTTTTGTCAAAAAAAAATAATTTTAAAATAACAAAAATAAATGTTCAAATCTTTTCATCCATCCTCCAATATAAATAAACCTAATACGAAGCCCATCTAAGTTCTAATTCTAAACACTTCTTTTTAAAAAATTCATTTCATTTATTCATCATAATATAGAGCTTAAATTTTTTTGCCTTTGGCAAATTTCTGATTAAATATGTATTAATTTGTGTTGAATAAATTTTCACCTTTTGAATGCATCATCCAAAATGTCACGCCAAAATGCGGTCTCGTTTGGTCCCATATAAAATGGGCGTCGCCCTTCCATTTGCAAAATTTCCTTATAATGGGCCTTTTGTAATTCACATGCACTGACAAACTGAAAAATTTCAAAAAATTATAAAAAAATAAAAAATGAAAAAATTTCGAATATATTTAATTTACAAAAATCCTTTCATATCGAAAAATATTATATTTTTGAGACCATATAACTTGGCCATAAGAAGGGGTTTATGATTATGACCAGGCACTAAGATTAGGTTTAGGGCAGGCATGGGTTTAGAGGCTAGGGGCTAGGGGTTAGGGAATTTTAACAAAGTCTGGTTTGGCCAAGTTATTTGGCCTCAAAAAATTGATTATTTTTAGATACGAAAGAATTTTTGTAAATTCACTCATTTTTTGTAAATTAATAGACTTCCAAAAAAAGTAAATATTTTTGGCTCTGGAATTTTTTAACAATATGGAAATTTTAAAAATTATTTTTAAAATTAAAAATGATGCCTTTTGGCTAATATACAAATAGCCATAAAATTGGAAGCCATTTAATTTTGGTATAAATAATTTCATTAATTTAAATAAAATTATTTTCCACAAAAAAACGAACAAAATCGAAGAAATATTCGGTCACAGTCGTCGTTTCTGCTGTCTTTATGATTGGTGTTTTTCCGCGTTGTTTTCCCCCATAGGCCCAAGCAAATGTGGCCGGCACTGCGAATGGCTCGTTTTTTCCATATTGCTCCGGGCAACTATACCGGCCAAAATCGGCCAATGGATCTTCGGATTCATCAATCAACTGTTGATCGGCATACAGGGCTGAATCGAAGGGCACCGTAAACCAAACAACGCACAAAAGAATGGCTGAAAAAATAAAATTAATTTCATTTTCTTTAAATTAATTTTTTAATAAATTTACTAAAGTAATTTTGTGTTTCTTAATTAATATATTGTTTCCCCTTAATAATGAATTACGGAATTAACCAAATATGATGGCCAATATTAGTACAATAATGTCGGCAATTTTATCGACTCGATTCCTTCGATGGATTTGAGTATGACTTGAAGGCATTTCGCCGGCAAAATTGTCCTCCATTTTGCCCTTTTCATCCATTTTGAAAGTTCAAATAAAATTTCTAAAATTTATTTAATAAAATAAAAAATATTTTGTACAAAAAAATAAAAAAATTAATTTTTAAATAGTATTAATATCAATGAATATACTCAAAAATTTTCATCTAAAAATTGGCAATTATTTTGGCAATGTAATAGGCCATAAACAAAGGTTATGGCTTATGTTAGGCTTAATCGTAAGATTAAATTTAGGTGGAATGTGGGAGAGAGTTTAAACGGGAGTGAAATTTGCTACATTTTATGACATTAAAAAGGCTGATTTTTCGCATGTAAATTTTTTAAAATTATATTTTTAAATTAATTAATTTAATAAAAAATTACAAGCAGGGATGCCATCTCCAAAACTCAAAAACCTGGCAAACCCATTCAAAAACCTGGCAAAAACCGGGCAAAAATTTTCAAAAATCTGGCAAAAACCGGGCATGCTTAAAAAGGTGTAAAAACAAAATAAATGCTTATAAAAATGTTTATTTTCATTTTTAACTTATAATTTGACTTATATTAGTCAATTTCACTTGAGAAATAAGCAAAAAATAAATTAAAATTTTCCCGCTAGGAAAAAATTTTTAGTCAAAAATAGCCGCGCAGCGAAAAATGCAGGCCAAAAATGGCCGCGCAGCGAAAAATGCAGGCCAAAAATGGCCGCGCAGCGAAAAATGCAGGCCAAAAATGGCCGCGCAGCGAAAAATGCAGGCCAAAAATGGCCGCGCAGCGAAAAATGCAGGCCAAAAATGGCCGCGCAGCGAAAAATTTTAACCATTTTAAAGTAAAATATAAAAATCTGGCTAAATCCTACCAAATTATGTAAAACCTGATAAAAACCTGGCAAAACAAAAACCGGGGAAAAACCTGGACCGGACCCTCAAAACCGGGAAAATCCCCGGTTTTCCTGGTATTATGGCATCCCTGATTACAAGTACATATTTAAAGCATTATTTAAATATTTGTTTAATTTGACAAATTAAATAAAATTTTTGTTTTGTTCGCCCCACCCGCCAATGATCACACAGATCAGAGACAGCCAAAAAGTGCGCATTTTATTTAAAAATAAATTTAAATTTGTCTGGACAAAAAATTTGATGATTGAAAAACAAAACAATTTAAATCGGCCGGTGTCCCATTTCCTTATATTTCAAAGTCAAAAAAGGACAAAAAGGCAAAAAATTTCTTCGAAGTTTAATTTCCCATTTCAATGGGAGAGAACAGGTTTTTTAGATCAATACAGGAAGTTATTTTTCTCATTCACCTTTTTTTGGTTAATTTGGCCAAATCATCCATTTCGGTTCGAATTTTAATTTGGCGAAAATATTTCCGTTAAAAATAAATTTTATTAAACCAAAATTTAATTGGGATCCATTAAAGCCACAAAAATGTGATTCCTTATTAAATTTTGTTTATTCAAGAATAAAATTATTGTCTAGCCAATTCATTTATTTAGTTTTTTTCATTTTTTTAAATTAATGAGTATATTAAAATTAAATTTTACAAAAAAACCAAAGGCGATTATCAAAAATATTATTATTAGGAATTTTGGATAAAGCATGATAATTATTTTTGGAATTAATTAAAATCAATTCTTGCAAATTTTTTTTTGCCATTTTTTTGGAAATATACTTTATCAAATTGTAACTTTTTCATAAAAGGTTCCTAATTATAGACTTAATTTGACCGACAGTTACAAATCCTCAAAATAATTGAATTTTCTTATGCTTTTTAACCATTTTTAAAATGACTCGTTGAACAAAAATTTTAAAAGATATTTTTTATTTAACATTTTTTCCATAAATATTACCTATATTCAATAATTTTAATTAAATTATAAATTTCAGAAATAATTGAAAAATGACTTTGCGAATTGGAAACAGAAATGGCGGCTTCGAATTGAGCGGAGAAAATGGAAAAATTGTTGATCCGAAGAAATTGAAACTAGCAATTTTACGACTCTACAAATTGGCAATTCTTTTGTCAATTTCGGTGCTTTTCCTTGTTGGTCAGTTTTTATTTTAAAAATTTTAGAAAATTAAAAAGGAAACAGGAAAAAAAGAAAAGCATTTAATGAAAAATATTTTTAAATTTAGCCAATTTCATGAACAATTAAACTCAAAAGACTTCGAATTTTTTTCGATAAAACATTAAAAATTATATAAAAATTTAAATTATTTTTACCTGAAATTTCGATTAGGATGCTATCAATTTAAAAGGAAAAATGCAATAATAAATAAAGTAATATAGGAGAATAAATCCAGTATTGCCTGATGCCTAATAAAAACAAAAAAAAATATTGTATCCTAAGGATAAATCGAAGTAGTGCCTATGAGCAAATTTGACTCTTTTTGGATGCATTCTTTTTAAATTTTTCCTAGCTAAAATATTTATTCTCAGTCCTAATTTATAATCCATCGTTCAATTAAATTTTTTTAAACTTTTATTTTTTAAAATAAAATATAAATAATCTTTTTGAAAGCTAAAACAATATTGACAAAAATTCAATTTAGGGAAAGAAAAGTTCCAAATTTGCCCATAGGCAATATTCGGATTTCAGTATTTATTCAGCAGATATCTATTAATTTTTTAAAAATATTTTCAATAATTTTTTAGTAATTCTGGTAATTGCTCGTTTTGCAATTTGGAAATATTTATTGGGCCCACTGCCCGATCGCCATTTTGAACGGGTCGATCGAGGCGTCTTTTTCCACTATTTTGCTCATTTTTTCTTTGAACTTCTCTTCACATTATCGCCGTTCATCGTTGCCATTTGTTTGTTGCTCAAAGCTGTATGTTCGAAAATTATTTCGTTAAACTGAAATTTATGCGCACAAATTTCCAGCATTTTAATAAATTTTTCCAATTGTTTATAGTTTTTAAAAAAATTTATTAGTGTCTTGTAAAAGCCTAAATTTTAGGATAAATTGTTTAGAGGTATGGGATTTTGTATTGATTGGTAATTGAAAATTTTTTTGACTAAATAAACAGCAAAACATTATAAAATTGGGCAGTTTTTGGCCATAACTTTGTGGCAAATTATATATTTTTGATTATTCATTTTGATATCTAATTAGCCTAGAAGGAAAAAGATCAAAACCATTGTCATAAAAATTTAATTAGCTGAAATTTTCGTCAAAGAAAAAAAATTCGGGTATTACTTCAGTTTAATCCATTTACAATGATAAAATATAAAATCAAAATAAATTTATTGTTTCAATACAGAGAGAAGATCCATCAAAATTGGCTCGTTTTGCAATGCATTGCCAATTCCAGCTGACAATTTGCTTTGTCACATTGATGATGATCCTCGTTGGCAATTTGTTCTTCCGACGGACACTCTTTTCCGTAAGACAAAATTTTAATAAAAATAAAAATTTACGAGTAAATTATTATTATTTATCCAGAATTATTTTTAAATTTTTTTTTTAAAATAAAAAAATATTTGCCTCAATTTACTTCAAATTTTTAAGCCATTTCAATTATTTTGGGCGAATGTGGTGATTGGTTTGGCCTCATTGGTGGCATTTTCCCATGAACGACCAGAGTCCCGTGATTTTAGCCTTCTCCGAATGCGTTTTGTGCTCCGCGGCGCTTTATGCCACGCCGCCTACCAAATTGCCATTTTGGTTTTGCTAATGCTATTTGGTGAATAAATTTAATTCTTAAATTGATTTCTATAGATTTTAGGAAAATATTTAAATTTTCTAATTTGCATTAACTTAAAAATTTTAGAAAAAAAACCCGAAAAACAATTTTTGAATGTTTAGGTATTTATTCAGAATCAAATTTTAAATTATTTTACATGCCAATTTTAATAAAAAATCTAATCCCTAAAATATGTTTTCTAATAATGCTGTAGGGAAAAGTGGGCAAAGACCCAAGACCCCGATTCCCTTGCCTCAATTCATTCAATTAATACCTAATTTAATTATGAAGGGGCAATTATCCTTAGGCTATGAAAAATTGCCCTTAAGGATTAATTAAACTCTTCAAATGATGACATATTTTACAGGAAAATTTTTGATTTAAAGCAATAGCAAATTTTTCGGAAAAAGTCAACAAAATTTTAAGTCCCAAAAATCACCTTTTTTCCTAAAAATCAAACTATGATCATCGCCAATTATTGTCATCATTTTGTTAATATTCAATCCTATGGGGAAAATATAGAAATTACTTATATTAATTAAATGATTAAATCATTAAAATTCCATTTTTAGCGGATAAATTTGTGCCAATGATTTTGAGTGCCCGTGACCCGGTGTATTCCCGTCTGCCCACTCGGCACATCACATTGGTTTATTGCACATTTGAATTGATGACATTGTTCAATATGATGAATTGCCGAATGATTGCTGCCAAGGGCAGGAATATATTCCAAGTGAACATATGTTTGAATAAAATTAAAACCAAATGGCTATCCTAATTTTCTTTACAAGAATTTTGCTCATTAACCAAAATTTTGGCAATCTTGGGCTAATTAATAGAATTTATATATCATAAGGTTAATCGATACTTATTTGGTTTGTATCCCATTTTTGGGTCAACTAGGAAAAAGTGAGGGTATACCCTTTGTGGGTCATAGGATTAGGGTTAGGATTCAGAATGATCTAGGTAGAATATCATTCCCCAAGTACCCCTAATAACCTAAACCAAATCCATCCGGAGTGGGACGGTTAGTGGCGCGGCCGTTTAGTGGCGAAAGCTAATAGCTAGGCGCCAAATGAATGTTTCAGAATGTTTTATATATCGTTGAAAAGAGTAAAAAATTCTCTATCAATCCATATAAAAATCAAGTTTTAAAACATATTTGTACATTTTTTAAAATTCAAAAACCTTCAAATTTGATACTGTTTTGCCCATATTTATTCAAAAAATTACAACTTTATTTATTTAAAACATTGTAAAATGTTTTTTATATCATTCGATAGAAAATGCATTGCTCTATCAAATGAATATAAAAACATTCAATTTGGTTTAGATTAAGATGAGTTATAAAGCAAAAACTAGTTCGCCACTAACCGGCCGGCCACTAACCGTCGCGTACCCAATCCATCCATAGATGAACCATCACTTTTCCCCTTCATAATAAAAATGGGATACAAAAACAAATAAGAATCGATTAAGCTCTTTCTGTAGAGGATTTTAATATCAAAATGATTGATCAAAAACATAATAGGCCATAGAAATGTATGGCCAAAAAACTAATTGGTTATAACTTTTTGCCAATCTCCAATCAAATGCACTAATTTTTTCTCTAATCAAAAAGGGTTAAAAAGTTATAAATCTATTAAATTTTAAGTCTAATATCTAATTGAAAAATTGATTAAATAAGCAAAATTCATTTCACCGATAAACCAAAAATAGAATTAATATAATTAATTTAATTGTCAAAAAAAATTAATATTTTTTCCTCGCAGGGTATTTCGGCCAATCATTTATTCTTCAGTGTTTGGATTGGCCTATTTCTCTTGCATTTAATCGGCCTTCTCCTCCTTTTCTACATTCTTCCATATTTGTATGGCCAAGAATCGTTGATTCGCTTTTTCTTCTTCTCAAAACCGTTGACCATTGTCCAATGGCTAATCTGCTTAGGATTTGGGGCCAGTGTTTTGCTTTGGGGACAGGTTAAAATTTCAATTTAAATTGAATATTAAATAATTATTTTTCAGCTAATATTTTGCTTCATTGCAAAACCATTTGGCTCAAATAAAATTGAGGGAAAATGAAAAAAAAATAATTATATTTTAAATGATATATTTTTACAATTATTTTTAATCATAAATTTTATAATTATTGCATATCACTAAATACTTTTCACTCAATTTTTCATTTTTTTAATATCATTAAAGAAAAAAAGGTGATGGATATGGATTTCAGAAGGTAAAATCAAATTCTTCACCAATTAATTTTTTAAATGAATATTAGCTTTAATTTTATTAAAATTGATTTCATTTTTATAGCCATAGCTATCTTAATAAGGTATTTATAATTTGATATTGAAAGATTTTATTGGAAATTGACAAAAATTTCATGTTTCATCTAGAAAAGCGGCAAAATAGGCCAACAAAATCTGGGCAGTTTCCTTTTTTGAGCACAAGTATAACATTCTGGCCAATTATAATTTTGATCAATCATTTTGATATAAAAAATACATTATAAAAAGAGTTTATTCTGATGATATTAAATTCATGAAAGATTGGTAAAATAATTTGCTAATCCGCAAAATTTGGTTCGGTAAAATTCCGGTAACCAGAATATTGTAGGAATTATTTATATTTTTATTGGAACATTTATACATGATCCCAAAAATCAAATAATTGTTCTTGAGATGAATGAAAGAAGGAAGAAAATGGGGACACCAAATGCTGCTGGAGTGTTTGTTTAATGTTAATGTTAACCAATTCACCTTTCAAGAAGGAACAATAGGGAGAGAAAATGGATAGAAAAAGCAAAGGAGGCGAATAGAAGAGAAATGAAAAAGGCTCACTCACATGCCTCCGATAGCTCAGTTGGAAGAGCGCGGGACTGTAGCAGTTATGAAGTCATCCTGAGGTCGCTGGTTCGAATCCGGCTCGGAGGAGTTCTTTTTTCAAAATTTTTAAAAAGCATTAAAAATTTTCAAAATGCTTTATTTTTAATTTAAAAATAATTTAAATAATTATTAATTTAATTTTTAATTTTTTATAGTTTATTTATTTATTAATTTCATTTTTAAATTATATTTTACTTCTTCGAATTTTTCATAATTTTTCTTAAATTTTTTTTAAAAATTTAATAAAATAATTATTTTAATGTTAATTTGTCAATAATTTCCAATACTTATCCATTTTAAATCCTCTTTTTGAGTCAACTTCAACTGGGGAAAAGTGAAGGTCTCTCCTTTGGGGGTCTTTATGATTAGGGTTAAGGTTAGATTATTAAGGGTTACCGGAGATATCTCATATCTTATCCCTGCTGAATGATCCCCAAATAACCCTAACGGGTCCTTTAACTTTTCAACTAAAAAGGAATCCAAAAAGCCTAAGTATAAATACAAAATCTCAAATGCTAAATTTATTCAAGTTAATTCAAAAAATTTACACAAAAATGTGTGTTTTGGCTTTTCGGATTTGACTTATACTTCCAATTCCAATTCATATTTTCCACTGCTCTCTGTTCAACAACTCGGGAATCGGGATTAGTCATCCAACCTTCCATTCCATCCAATAATATTTACATTGCCTCTATTGGCTTTTACTTTAACTTCGCCCATCGCTGCCGCATAAATAAATAAATATATATTATTGATCCACACAAAATGCGTCCCAGAAGAGAAATAGCAGATTATTTCACATTTTACGGGAATGAGGACGGGTGGGGACGACCATTCCGGAATTGAATTATTCACTTTTTTTTGGCCTCGTCGATAATAAAAACGTTTTTATTAAAAAGCAATTCCGCCCAAAAATTTTGATGACGACCGAATTTTTTGCGACATTCGAATTTGGGAGGAAAATGTTAAAACACTGCCATTTTAAATATATTTTAGTCATACTTCCAAATTTTTGGCATTGGGCCCAATATATTTTTGGCTTTATTAAATGACATTTTTATTTCAAAAAATCAAATAAAATTTGTCTAAAATTATGTGGCCCATTTTTCCGATTTTAAGCTTAAAAGCAAATTATGGCCCAGAAGAAACATTTTTTTGACCAAATTAATGAAAAAAAATGTGTTTGTGCGTTCCTTTTAATAATTAACAAAAATTAATTTTTATAATTTTTAGAAGAGAAGGCCAGTCCAATAATTTATTTATTTTTTCATCAAAAACCGAATTCATTTTAACAACAAACAAACCATCGTTGAATCATGGTCGATCGATTGAGTTCGTATTTTTGACGGTTTAAAAAATTGATAATAAAATTGAAAAATGAATTTAAAGTTCAATTTGGAATATATCATTTTGATATGCAAATTTTCGTCGACCTTTTCACCCTTATGCCTTTATTTAGGGTTAATTACCCGGGACCGGGTAATGAAAAACCGGGTAATGAGGGTAATTGGGGTTCGGGCTACTGGGGAAAAATTACGATAACCAATATGGATCATCCGGTACACGGTTAGGGTCATCTAAGGAAAGGTTATCATCATCTCACTTATCCGTACCCTTTTCAAAACCATCTACACCCGGATAATCTTCAAGAAGTACCGAAAATAGTTTTAATTCAATCGAATTTAAAAATTTAATTCAACATTTAATCATCTGATTATTATTATATTATTAAATATATAGGGAATAGCGAGGCGAACACTCGTCGAATCCAAAATGTCGAAAATTGTTTTGGCAGTTCCGGCCAACGGCCATTGTTGGAGTTGGGCCGAGTGTTGGTGGGCGAAGGTGTTCTCGTCAAAATGTGCAGGTTTCTCCTCTTCATTGGCATTTTCAAAAATTCATTTTGGCCTTTTTTCCAAAAATTTACAATTCATTCAAATTTTTGGATCTCATTTGGATCCAGATTATGAACACACCACCAAAGAGTACCCTTATATCATCAGAGGTGGCTTTAACCTATTCCTAAAGCCTTAAGATATATGTTGAATCCAGGATATGATGATGAGACGGTACTTATCAAATTTCTATCCCATTTTTGGATGTCCCAAAAGGGTAGAAAGTGAAGGCCACCCCCTTATGGATGTTAAGAATACGGTTTACGTGATGTGTCCTATCCTTGTTAAGTATAAGTACCGATAAAAGAACCAAATGACTTATATTTTGGGAAAATATTGGGCAACTTTTATATTTGCAAGTTTTCAAAATCGGATATTATCGGTTATCCGCTTGCAGTAGGTCAATTGGTGGAAGATTACGGTACCCCACCCCCATGGACCATTCTGAGTTATCATCGCACCTTCCTCTAATATTCACTAGAGAGTGGATCTTTATTAGGTCACGAAATAGGTGCCTACTGCCTATATAGGTATTTTTTAGGGAAATTTGCCAAAAAATAGGTCCTAAAACCCCAAAATAGATCATTTTTGGCATGGCCAAAAGAATGGTCTGGTTCTTAGGCACTTAATCATTAGGCGTACAAAAGTGAATTTCACTGTGGATTTAAAATGAATAAAAATAAAAATTAACAGTAAAATAAGCAAAATTTTGTGCAGAAAAAAGCCAAAGGCCCGTCAATTCTTTTTGTTCAATGATTTGTTGGTGTACGGCTCAATCATAATCAGCAAGAAGCGATACAGTAAACAGCATATTATCCCATTGGGTATGGAAATGGAATGGAAATAATAATTAAAAATAAAATAAAAATTTTAGAAGAAGTGAAATTGGAGAATTTGGAGGACGAGGGCGATGCCCGCAATGGATGGCTGATCAAAACGAGAACAAAGGTTTATTGGAGAAAGGGATAAAGGAATTGTTTAGGGAATACCCCTTTAATTTGGATCTGTCAAAAATTTCATGTGATTGAAATTTTGTAAAAATATTTTATGATCCAGGGCACTAAATTAACTTGACAGTTTATAATAATTAATAACTCTTTATGTTCTGACTCGATTTTATTATTTTTGTTATAAATTTAAAGAGCAGATTCAGAGCGATTCAATATGGATTATCGAAATGTTTATAAACTTTTTCGGATACAACTCCATCATTTTTCATTTCTGAATCAAATAAAATAAAATTAAAATCACTAAATAGTCAAGAATTTACTCCTTAATTTGATAATAATCCAAATTCATACAACAAAAAACTTGATGAGTTAATTATAAACAGTCAAGAATCTACTCCTTAATTGGATAATAATCCAAATTCATACAACAAAAAACTTGATGAGTTTTAATTATAAACAGTGTTATGTTGACCCCGGTGCTAAGTTGGGTTCATCCCATTTTAAGATGGAAAGATGGGTATGATTGAGGGCTGTCTCTTGAAATTCGATATCCTTATGATCATTTCCATTAATTAGGTTAAAATAAGGTACTTGTACACTTTGCACCTTCTTTTTTGCCGATTTTGAGAAAGTAAAAAGTGAAAAGTCCCTTTGATCCATAGGAAGTCATTATTACGGTCATTCGAGGGTAGGATATCATCTCAAGTATCCTAAAAATATCCCTAAATGGCCCTAATCTTAATCTTGATGACCCATAGGGAAACCTTCGCTTTTACCCAGCTGCTCAAAGAAAAAGAGGATAAAAAGTGTATAATGTATAAATAATGTTAAAAAATACATAATTAATTAATTTATTTATTTTTAATTCATTCTCATTCCAAACAGTCTTTTGTGGTGTATGCGGCCACGCCAACGGAAAAGCGGGAATGGATGTTGCACATTGAACGGTGCATTCAGGATTTGCTCAAAGAGGGTCGAACACCCCCATCCGACTATGCCGCACTTTGGGTGCCCGACCGTGAGGCCATAAAATGCCAATGCTGCAAGACCAGCCATTTCACTGTCATTCAGCGTCGCCACCATTGTCGGGCATGCGGAAAAGGTTTGGGCAAGATAGAGGGACACGGGTTTGGGCGAACTTCGTCGAAACCAATGATAAATTTATTAACATTTAAGTCGTAATTTTGGTTTAGGTTGAGAAAATCGATGCTATTTAAAACACAAATTGGGAAGTTCAAGATAACCGAAAATAGGAGAAATCGAAACCGAAAAACTGATATTTTTCAAAAACTGAAAACCGGATTTTAAAACCGAAAGGCCCAAAAACCGACTTGACTTTGGTAGTAATTAAGGTCTAAAAATCCTTTTTTATGGACTAAATTAATTATCCTAAATATTCTTTAGGTGTATATCAGGGAGGATTATTCAAGTCGAGAATTATTAAAGAGTGGGGAATTAAAAGAGAATTTTCGTTAATAACATAGAATAAGTAGGTCTGGCGAGTTTGCTTTAAAACCTCCTTTAGAAATTTCGGTATTGAACTTTCGGTTACCATTCTATAAAAAATTTCAATACAAATTTTTTTGACTATCTTGACTAGAGTTGGAGAGAGTCGGGTACCCGAACCGGAACCGAACCGAACCGAGGCCATTTTTGGGCCAAGAACCGGAACCGGAACCGAGGTCTTGGAACCGAGCGGAACCGGGAACCGAGGGTCGGAACCGACGGTTCCACGGTTCCTCTTTGAACCCTATAAGAAAGGCAATTTTGCTAGGAATATTTGAAAATACTTTAAAAGTTTAAAAAATTGGCAATTGGCATTTTGTTTTTCTCATTCATTTTCCTTCAAATGCTCAAATTTATCATCATTCAAAAGCACTAAAATTCCTTTAAAAAGTGGCTTATTATAATTTTTTGAAAACCTACAAAAATTTGTAAAATAATCGCTTTTCCTCAAAATCTCAAAAAATGAGTTTTTATTACGTTCAAGGGAATAAAAATTTTTAAAAGGGTAGATTCTATAAAATTTAAGTTAGCACTTTTTAGAGAACACTTTGGGCTTTCTAATGGTTTATTGCCTTCCCAGATTAGTTATCGCCTCCTCGAGCTATAAACAAAAAGATTGGCCAAGGTACTGAATGAAAAGGTGATATTGAATATTCTTGGCCTATTGTGTATTCTCTCAGTTATTCTTCGCCTCAAGGCATCATCGCACATAATTCTGGTTAAGCTATGTATGGTTATGTTGAACATGTTGCTGTTCCACGGAGACGCTTGATTTTCGTTGATTTTCAGTTTCATTTTCATTGGCGAATGAATAATCTGAACAAAGTGGCCAAATATTTTCATCGTTCACCCCAAATCCTCCCTCCAAATCCCCGAAATGGCACATTTCAATACCCCCTTTTGGCCATAACTCAACAAGGAATTAGCCAATTCATGAAGGCGATGTGCCATTTAAAAGCTCTAAATGTTCTCCAAAAAGTGCTACATTAATTTATTTGATTATTTTTTGATATTTTACGAAAAAATAAATTTTAAAAATTTTTTTGACCATTTTTCAAAAAAACAAGGAACCGGCAGAACCGGAACCGGAACCGAGGATTTTTCAGGAACCGGAACCGGAACCGCGATCTAGGAACCGAGCGGAACCGGAACCGGACACCTCGGTCTAGAACCGACTCTCTCCAACTCTAATCTTGACCAATATAAACGGCGGTTTTGATATCTGTTTTCTGTATAAAAATTTAAATTTAGGAGTTTTGTAAAATAAAATGATCATAAAACAATTAACTAATTAAATTTTCCACACAAAATAATGGATTAATTCATTCCCAGTTGTTTGTGGAGGTTGCTCATCAAAATCATTTGTGTTGGAAGGAATCAGCAAAAAGCCAGTACGCGTTTGTGACACCGTAAGAAAATAGTTTTTAAATAATTTTTCCTAAAATTTTTTATTAATTTTTCCCCTCTCAGTGCTACAATAAATTGTGCCAAGGAATGAGCCCAAAGCCAGTTGCCGCCGCCATGACCAGTGAGTCGGTTTGGCTGGACGGAAGTGAAACCGCTGGCAGCCGCTATAATCCTCAAGGCGCCGGAGGCCATCGTCCTTCATCGCCCATAAATGCCAACGACTCGTCGGATTCGGATGCCGAAATGGAATTGGATGAACACAATAATGGACTTGGGGAAGAGGTTAATTTTAAAAAAAATAATTTTAAATTATTGTCGCTTTGCTAAAAAATTTATTTGAGCCAGAAATATTTAGATTATTTAATTTTCAATTATTTAATTATAAAAAAGTTCGAAAAAATTGACTGGAGCTGGGGGGAATCGAACCCTCGACTTCATGCATGCAAAGCAGGCACTCTACCACTGAGTTACAGCCCCAATGAAAGCGCCATCTTTCATTTTTTATTTATTCTAATAAGAAAATGGGTTTAGGTGGATAATTTCATTTGCTGCTTTTTAAATAATTCCTTTTAAAAATGGCCAAAAAAATATTTAAATTAATAAATAATATTTTCAACCTTATGAATGAAAAATGTTCTTTCATTTCTTTTTCTATGTCTAATAAAGCCATATTTACACAAATGGATCCGACGCATCGGAGTCAACGGGAGTAGGAATTTTGAGTACGTTCAAAAAAATTTCCTCTCGACTAAAAAAAAATAAATTTTATACCAAAAGATAGAGGACAGTTTTCTGCATCGAATAGTCTAGTTTAAAAAATTTTTAACGACTATAAAAAAATTTTATAAGGCTGAGCCTGACTAATTTGAATCCCTGGAATTTAGCGTTTATTTCGGCTTTATAAAATATTTTCTTATGGTCAGAAAATTTTAAAAATTTGCCTATCCGATGCAGAAAAGTGTTCTCTATCTATTGTATAAAAAAATTTTTTTGGTCGAGTAGGAAAATTTTTTGAACGTACTCACTCAAAATTCCTAACTTCTGTTGACTCCGACGCCTCTGATCCATTTGTGCGAATATAGCTTATGAAATGGTATAGAATAGAATAGATGGATAATTTAATCACTGCTTTATAATTTAGCAAACATATTTTATTTTTTGAATAATTAATTTTAATTTTAGCCAACATTCTACGACCCAACAATTCGAGTTGACGGCAATGAACCCTCAACCAACTTTCCGGCTGCTCATCAACAAAAATATTCCACGAATTCAAATGCGGATGGAAAGATGATTTGATCATTTTCTAATATATTTTAATTAATGTATTCGGCAAAATTTGTGATTTGTACGCAATCAATTATTTAACATCAAGAAAATCCCTAATTACACTAATTTCATTATGTTATAATTTTATTAACCTTTGATTGATAAATCGAAAATCCAACAAAATAAATAAATTTAGTATTTATTAAATATGGAAAAATATATTTTTAAATATTTTTATTTTCTACCCCATGTTTATTTTTACCCCAAAAGTAGTTTTTTGTTTTATAAATAAATCAGAAACAAACCGATTTTAGACAGATCTCATCGAGTTGAATTGAATGGTATATAAAAATGTTAGGTTTTAGGCCATAAATTAAAAAGTTTAAAACCAAAAACCGAAATATGGTTTAAACGGTTTAATTCGCTGAGTTTCGATTTAAACTAAGAAATGTTTATGTCAAAGGATGTGTCTTGATCAGATTTAAAAATTGATATACGGTTTTTAGGGTCTAAAACTCGATTTCTATTAGAAGACATAAATTAATTTTGGGGTAAAACAAATAAAAATGGCTAAAAATTGCCTTCCTATTAAATAATCATAAAATTAAATTTCTAGTTTTATTCAACTATTCAACAAAATAATAACAATAATAAAATAACAATCGAATGAATGAGTAGAAAAAATCAGTTCTATCTTTTTCCTTCATTTCTATCAATTTCACCATAATTAGCCAATATTTCAGCTATTGTCTCCTTCATCCAAATGAATATGTGAATTGGAATTGGTCCACGTAATTTCCTCGGTTTGTGCCTTATGTCGGCCTTTGATATTGTTTGAAGTCTAAAATCCAGTTGCTGATTTTTACATGAATGAATTTCCAATTTGTAGTCATAATTAAGGCCTTTGACAATTTGTTGGCAAATCATCGATGACTTAAATGGATTGAATTAAAATATGTTCATTTTGTTTATCACCCAATAATTCATGATTTCTTTAATATCTTCATTAGGTTGTAAGCTATAATTTTGTCATAAAAATAAAAATTCAAAATTCATCCTTGGTTTGGTATTTTGCATTTTCATGATAAATGTTGGCAATATTTTTTAAAAATTTTAAAATTCCGATTCAAGTTAAATCCTGGATTGGAAAATGATTCTTTTTTTTTGAAAAAATCTCATTTTTTTGTCAGGACAAATATTATTTGAAAATTTATGGAATCAAATGATATTTTATATGGAATAATTTTTTTTCCATTTCGGCGCTCACCTTATTCTCTCCATTTATGAAGGCGGTGCGCTTTTCCTCCAGCTCTTTGGAAAAGGCGTGCATTGCATCGAGAAAGGGATATGCATCCTCTGGCAATGGAATTTTTGGAAATCGGTAATGAGGAACGCTGTCTTTCCTAATATATCTCTGAAAAAACATATTGTTTATTACGGTTCACCGAAAATTCTGCACCCGAAAATTGCGCACTCAACTAAACCCGAAAATTGCGTACCAGGGAAAAATCGAATATTGAGCACCCGAAATTTGCGCCCTCAGCTAAAAACGAATTTTGCGCAACATAATTTAAATTTTTAATAAAATGTTAATAATCTATGGTTCTTATTCTTAAAACTTACAATTATAATTATTATTATAAATACTGTTAAAAATGTAGCAAATATTTTGAAAATTGAAGAAAAAATTAACAAAATTTTGTTAAAAATAATTTTGGATGCGGTAAAAATTGATATTTATGCATGTATTTTATAAAGGCCAATCAATATAATTCAATACAGGCTCGAAAGATGATTTATTTAATTTTTAATTTTTGTACTATTTATTTACGATAATTTTTAGTGCGCAATTTTCGGGTCTAGAAGGGTGCGCAAGATTCGATTTTTCCCGGGTGCGCAAGATTCGATTTTTCCCGAGTGCGCAATTTTCGGGTTTGGCTGAGTGCGTAATTTTCGGGTTTGGCTGAGTGCGCAATTTTCGGGTGCGGAATTTTCGGTGCACAATTTTTGGGTGCGGAACACTCAGTGCACGGTTTATTACATAATATACATAAGTTTATTTTTTAATTAAATTCAAATTTTTTCTCATTCTATTAAATTTCATTGCTTAATTTATTTTACCAAAGTGGCACACCTGAACAATTTTAATAAATTTTTTGCCACTTTTGCCCTGTTTAAGTTGAATTTGAATTTGTCTGTTCTGCGATTCAACGTCCACTATATAGTCCTTTGATTCGAATCGAATTAGTATTTCATTATTGGCTTCTTCTTTGGAAGTAATTGGGTTCTGCGGTTCATCATCATCATCCAGCCTATATTCTTTTAATTTGCATCGAATTGGCGCTTCAAATACTTTGTTGGCTTCTTCTTCTTTGTAAACAATTGACTTTTTTCCATCTGCTGGAATTAAGAAAAGAATGTATTTTTTCAATGTATTTTATCATATTTGATTACCATCTTCAGTAGATTCCAATTTTTCGCGATCATTTGTATTTTGTTCTTGTTGACTTGAAGAACTGAAAATATTTATTATAACAATTTGGATCGGGCTTGCGGCGGGTTTTATTAGAATTTCGGGATCGGGACATGTTTTAATTTTCATTTATTTGTAAGGGTTAGTAAAAAGTGTCAAGGTTCGCTACCTTTCCAATATTTCGGCCATTTTCTCCTTCAACCATTTGAATACTTGCATTGGAATTGGCCCATATAATTTCTTTGGTTTATGTTTTAGATCGGAAGTTGTTATTGTCCGGAGACAAAACTCCAGTTGTTTGGATATATATGAAATGTTGATTTCCAAATGGTAATCATAGTGAAGGCCACTCACTCTTTGTTGACAAGCCTCCAAACCATTTAAATATTTTCTTCGATCCTATTTAATTAAAATAAAAATCAAAATATTCCGAGTGGTTTTAAAAATTAACGTTTTTCCAGGTTTTAATCTAAAAAATCCTAAATCCTAATAATATTATACTTTATTCATAATTTTATTAGAGATTATTAGATTAAATATAATGAAAATTTGTGCAATTTAAAAAAAATAATTGCGACCGAAATTTGATAGACGGCGTATTTTTCCATCCAATCTTTGGTGAGTGCATGCATTGCGTCGAGTAGACGATAAGCTATTTTCACCGGAATAGGTAGAAAATAAACGAGCAAGCTTTTGTCTTCTTCATCTCCAATATTCATTGAATCCAATTGTTTGTTGAATTTCTGAAAATTATTATGATATTATGATTTGATTCCTTTTATTAAGTTTGTAACTCGAAAATTAGGTTATACATACTAAGCTAAAAATTAGAACAATCCCACATTTGTAAAAACATTTACAATCCCAAAACATTTGTAAAACATTTACAATCCCAAAACATTTGTAAAAACATTTACAATCCCAAAACATTTGTAAAAACATTTACAATCCCAAAACATTTGTAAAACATTTACAATCCCAAAACATTTGTAAAAACATTTACAATCCCAAAACATTTGTAAAAACATTTACAATCCCAAAACATTTGTAAAACATTTACAATCCCAAAACATTTGTAAAACATTTACAATCCCGAAACATTTGTAAAACATTTACAATCCCAAAACATTTGTAAAACATTTACATTCCCAAAACATTTGTAAAACATTTAAAATTCCAAAACATTTACAATCCCAAAACATTTGTAAAACATTTACATTCCCAAAACATTTGTAAAACATTTAAAATTCCAAAACATTTACAATCCCAAAACATTTGTAAAACATTTACATTCCCAAAACATTTGTAAAACATTTACAATCACAAAACATTTGTAAAACATTTACAATCCCGAAACATTTGTAAAACATTTACAATCCCAAAACATTTGTAAAACATTTACATTCCCAAAACATTTGTAAAACATTTAAAATTCCAAAACATTTACAATCCCAAAACATTTGTAAAACATTTACATTCCCAAAACATTTGTAAAACATTTAAAATTCCAAAACATTTACAATCCCAAAACATTTGTAAAACATTTACATTCCCAAAACATTTGTAAAACATTTACAATCACAAAACATTTGTAAAACATTTACAATCCCGAAACATTTGTAAAACATTTACAATCCCAAAACATTTGTAAAACATTTACAATCACAAAACATTTGTAAAACATTTACATTCCCAAAACATTTGTAAAACATTTACAATCACAAAACATTTGTAAAACATTTACAATCCCAAAACATTTGTAAAACATTTACATTCCCAAAACATTTGTAAAACATTTACAATCACAAAACATTTGTAAAACATTTACAATCCCGAAACATTTGTAAAACATTTACAATCCCAAAACATTTGTAAAACATTTACATTCCCAAAACATTTGTAAAACATTTAAAATTCCAAAACATTTACAATCCCAAAACATTTGTAAAACATTTACAATCCCAAAACATTTGTAAAACATTTACAATCCCGAAACATTTGTAAAACATTTACAATCCCAAAACATTTGTAAAACATTTACATTCCCAAAACATTTGTAAAACATTTAAAATTCCAAAACATTTACATTCCCAAAACATTTGTAAAACATTTACATTCCCAAAACATTTGTAAAACATTTACAATCACAAAACATTTGTAAAACATTTACAATCCCGAAACATTTGTAAAACATTTACAATCTAAAAACACAGAAAACATTATATTTATAATCAAATTGAAAATCGAATTAAATACTCCATATTTTTATAAAAGAATGACCTCCACAATTTGAATGAATTCTTCGCCTTGTTCATTTCGCTTCAACTCAATTGTAATTTGATTAACCTGCTTTTCATTAAGCAAATTCACAATGGCACTATAGTTTAATGTTTCTTGTCGCATTATTTCCCATTGCTTTTGATCGGCTTCTCCGGAACGTGTCACAACATTTTGGTATATATTATCTGAATAAATATGCTTTTATAAATTTTTACTTTTTATGAATAGCTAAATTAAAAAAGATTGTAAAAAATTTTTATTGGTAAATTTACCATTTTCCAATATCCATTTTGGAAGTGGTAACGGAGATTGTCCAATTTGTTGGGTCCCATCAAACTCCACAAGCATTTTGGCTATTCGATCGCGTAGTAACGGAAGCAATCCAACTGGCGCATATAATTGTTTCGGTTTATGTAATGGGTTCGCAATAGTTGTGATTGATTCCATCATAAATTCCAAACGGCCATTTAGCTTTGGATTTGGAAGAATTCCGACTCTGTAGTCATATTTGAGACCGCCATTAACTCTATCGAATACGGGAGAATTTGGAGGATGAAAAAAGTTCATATTCCTAAGTTTGCGCATCAATTCATCCATTGCCTTTATCATTGAATATGCATCTTCGGGCACAAAAATATGTACGAATTTGTGAGGGGTGAAATGTAACTATATTTAAGATATCAATTATTTATTTAGATATTTTACCCAATGGTACAAATATATTGATTTTTTCGCATTCCAATGCCGATGCATTTCGATGAATAACAAAATTGTATTGCGTTTTTTATCATAGTGTTGGTTCAGAAACCGAAGTTTTTCGACATGCAATATTTTTTTTACTCGATAATTGGATCTGGAAATTTTATAATTATTTAAATTGCTATAATCAAAAAAGAAAATTTTTACCTTAATAAGTTGCGTTCTATTCCTTTCTTCTCATCGACTATCTTAAGTGATTGGCCTAATTTATTGGATGCAGGAAAACAAGAGACCAACTGAGATTAAATAATTGAAAATTCAGGTTAGTAAAATTTGGCAATTTTTAAAAAATCAAATTACAATAAATTGAATATGAAATATTAACCAATATTTCGGCAATTTGTTCTTTCAACCAATGGAATATTTCGATTGGGAATGGGCCATCGAATTTGTTTGATAAATTCATATCTAATTTGTCGCTGTTGAGTAAAATTATCCTAAAATCCATTTGCTTGTTTTCAGTTGAATGAATTTCCATTTTATAATTAAAATCAAGGCCTTTGACCAATTGATGGCAGATAATCGACGACTAAAGTTGGATATTTTTCATTTAATTTATTGTCTCGAAAATACTTGATTCTGATAATTTGGTGGCTGTTTCAGTAAATCATTGGCCATTATTTCCATTGCATTCAGCAAAAGTTGGGCATCTTGTATGGGAATAGGTGAAAATTTAAGGTGTTCGACGTCGGCTTTGGCATTATCTGTATCCATTCGTTTATCAAATGCCTAAAATTTTGATAAAATGAAATAAAAATAAGTTTTTTATTATTGTTTTTAACCGATCCCGTTATATTTCTTAATAAATGCAAAAATGTTTTGTTTCTTGAAAAGGTGCAAAAATAAAAGAAAAGGGGAATGCCGAAAAGATTTTAATTAATTTTTTCGTAAAGTTTTTAATTAAATTTTCCGGAAAGATTTTAATTAAAATTCTGGAAAGATTGTCTTTCCATTTGTTCCGGTAAAATTGTAATTTTTTAGTTTTCCGGAAAGATTCTAATCGTTCCGGTTAGATTGCAGCTAAGTTTTTTTATAATTTTTCATAATAAATAAGTACAAGCATAAAATATGGTCTAACCTGGGTAATTTTGATGTGCTCTTTGTCACTTTCGCCTCGCCAGTATTCAATTTGTATTTTTTTGTCTTCCGGTTCATCATCCAATTTATATTCAAATGTATCGCGATAAAGAAGTGCATTTTGTAATTTATTAGCATCTTCAGAGGCGGATTTATCTTAATGGAATTTTTAATCAATATTTTTTAAATTTTTAATAAATTTTCGTAAATTAAATCAAAAAAATTGCCAACCATTTTCTTCCATCCATTTTGGAAGTGAGGATTGAGATGGCCCGATTTGTTGGGTCCCATCAAATTCCACAAGCATTTTGGCAATTCGATCGCGCACCAAAGGAAGCAATTGAATAGGCAAAAACAATTTTGACGCCTTTATTTGTGCATTTTTTATAATTGCTTCGAGTGTAAATTCCAATGGGCCATCTTTTTTGCTTGCACCGATTCCCACTTTGTAATCGTAAGGAAGAGAGCCCTTTATGACTATTCCACAATTTGGATGCTATTTAAATAAAATTAATTATAATTTATATCAAAATTTGGAATGCAAACATTTTTTCCCTGGTCGGCAACTTTGGCCATTAACATCAATGAATCCATCGCTTTGACCCATAAATATGCATCTTTTGGCAGTGGAATGTTCGGAAAATTGAAATTCGCAAAAGGAAGCTTTCAATTTAATAAAATAATTTTGAAATATTTGTGAAAATAAGTAAACCTTTTGGCATAAATGGATCCATTTATCTCCATTCTCATTATGGCGCATTTTAATCACCAAAAGTACCGAACCATTTTTGGCTGTATATTCCATTGTTTCAATCCCAAATGTCACATTTTCATGTTTTTCGGAGTGCTCTGCTCCGGCACCGGTAGTGCTAAATTATGGATTTTTTATTTCTAAATTTAATAATTTTTTACCCGAAAATTAAAACAAATTTTTATGTTAATTTTTAGTAAATAAATAATTTTTGTTCAATAAATTTTTTACAATATTGAGAATTTTAATTACTAATTTACCTAAATTTCTTTATGGAAAAATTCCTCTTTGCCCTCCGTTTAAGCAATTCATCAATATGCGATGTTTGGTTCAATCGATGGAATGTTGAAAACGAGGAGGAACAATTCAACTGAAAAACATAAAGATTTTTTATTCGGAGGATTAATTTTTAAATTTTGGGAAATATTTAAAACGGCGAAAAGATTATAACGGTTTTATTGGCAAACCATATACCATTGGATAGAGCTCGTCAAGACGTATCGAATGGTATATAATTTGTCATGGTTTAATTGGTTTTGAACCAAACCCCCATAAAAGGTTTAAGTGGTTTAATAGCTTTAATTTTGATCAAACAATGATAAAATATACCAAATGACGTGCCTTGAGAGATCTATCGATTGGGTATTAGGTTTGGGGGTCTAGAACAAACCGTTACACCGTTATCTTTTCGACATTTTAAATTACTTTTCGCCATTTTCAATGTTTTTTTTCGCAAAATTAAATACCATCGTATATGAATTAGCACAAAATTTAACATTTATATTTAAATGTAAACCTGCTGCTCCAGTTGAATTTGCAAATTTGTTGTTTTGCTGTTTTTTAGTAAAAATATGCAAAATGGACGAAATGAATTGTTGTTAAGAATTGATGAACGGTGAAATTGAAGAAAATAGTAATGTTTATTAAAGTTGCGCATTATTATCCTCAATAATTGCATCAATATATTTGAAATATTAAATTGATAATATGCTAAAATAGATTTAAAAAAATTATTTATATTTTCAATCGTCATGTTCTTGGGCCGGCTAATTGAAATATTTAATGATAATAAATTTATTGTCGAGGAAAAACATTATTTATGAAGATGCAAAATATAAATCATAGAAATTTTTTATATTTTCATTTGATTTTTATATCATTAAAAAGAGGAAATTTTTCTAATTAAGGTATATCTGATTTTAGATTTTTATTAAATTTTTGAAATTTTAAAATAATTTTCAAAAATAAATTTAATTTTTAATAATTGAAAGAGCGGAAAAACTTTCAAATTTTATTGTGACCACTTCGGCGTTTTGCGATGACGGAATTGCATTCGATTTCCGTCCGACGTTTTCCTGAAAACTGAGTGGTCACATTCAGCGGAATTTTTGATTTCGTCGCCGACAAAAAATTCCGTCCTATTTTGTGGTTACAATGTTTTAGATAAACTGCTGGTCATGTGACCACAAAATGTGCGGAAATTTTTGAGTAATTATTATTTTACCCAAAAATAATATTATTTTACCCAAAAAAATAATTTTGAAACGAAAATAATCTTTTTGTCTAAAAATTAATTAAAATTTTCTTTGTAAGCCCTAAGACCCTGATAGTGAGCGGGATATAGATGGATATAGGGGGATTAAGCCGGATTAGGGGAGATTAAGCCGGATTAAGGGGGATCAATGCCGGAAATTGATTGGAAATGGTCCGGAGGGACAGTGGGATGTCGGGGATGTCGTCCGTAGGTCCAGAGGGTGCGCAGGATATAGCTGGATATAGGGGGATTAAGGTGGATTAAGGGGGATTAAGCTCAGAAATGGATGGGAAATGGCCCGAAAGGCTATTAGAAGGTTGGGGAAGTGTAACAGAGGACCGGAGATTGCGCGGCATTAAGCTGGATATAGGGAGGATTAAGACGGATATAGGGGATTAAGCCGGATTAAGCTTAGTTAGGGGCTAGGGATATCTTTTTCTTTTAATTACTTGCGAATAATAATATATTTTATATTTATCCATGAAATCTTAGTTGTTGAAAATTAAATTTTAATGCATCCTAATTCCTGTTCACTGTACAGTTCAAAACAATGACAAATGAAACATTGCTGGAGGCACAATTGAAACCATATTTTGATGTTGAGGATGATGAAAATGATACATTTGAAAGCATAGAAAACATGGAAGCAAATTGTGAATTGAGACGTGGAAGGTGGGTAACACGTGTACTTTGTGCAGAGAAGGTGTCAAAATTGAAGCGGGCATTCGTGGACATTTATTTGGCCCAAGTGAGGAAACAAAAATGGAATTCGAATTCATCATTTTGGCATGAAAAAGGGCAAATCACAGAAGATAAATTAAATTTTATTATACTATTTTCCAAAAATGTCGCTTTATAATTATTTATGCATTATAAAAATTGGATATTTTAATTCACCATTAATGTTTGAGGATATTTTCATTAATAATAGATAATATATTATCGTATTTTTCCTATTAAAAGAACCTTCTCTCTTTGTAAACCCAAGGAATTCTAATAGGAAAAATACTATACATATAGTAATTGTTTCAGTGAATATTGGTAATTGATTAATTGTCCAGAATTAGCCAAGTGTTCAATTTTGAGAATAATTTTTTGGAAATCTCGGATTCTAGGCCATCCAAAGGCTTAGGATTGGCATTTGTCTCACAGTTGATTACTTATGAAATTTCGATTTAGATCTAAACTAAAATAATACATGCTTTTTTAAACCCTAACTTGTTCAGCAGGGTTAATTTTTATAATTTTTATTATTTTAATCTTCATTTAAAAAACGATAATGTCGGGTATGCCAATGACAACTATCCCAAATCTCTGTATTGTCTAAATGTCTAATAAGTAATAACGAATTTCCAATATTTAAACCAGTAGAAGCGGTGGGGGTCTGTTCAGAGCCGACCGTTTCATTGCCAGCGACTTTGGCGAGTCATAACTCAGCAAAGAAGAAACCGTTTGATGCAATCTTGGTATCATTGGATAGAGCTATTCAAGCTCTATTGAATAGTGGATAAAACTTTATTGATTAATCAAAATTTTAATAACTTAAAGTGGAAAAAGTGGATAAGAGTCGTACATCTTTATTTAGAAGCTTGTAATTAAGAGGATAATTAACTTTTCATAAATCGTTATATATCATTTAATAGAGTTTGATTAGCTCTATCCATGACACCAAGATTGTCTCACATAGTTTTTCCTTTGCAGAGTTATGACTCGTCAAAATGGCTGGCACTGAAACGGCCGGCACTGAAAGTCCACCCGCGCAGTAGAAGTTATTTAGATGATGGACAGATTATTTCAAATTTCTTAAAAATTATTTTTAATTTTTTTGTTCAAATAAATTTACTTTTCCCTGAATTCCAGATGAGATTGATGCAATCTTTGTGGTGCCCTACAAATGTGATTCACTTCACACGGCATTGGCCATTTCCAGAGCATTTCTCCTTTCACATCTCGTCATTTTTGCCATTTTCATCAAATCTTTTCCATATTTCGCCTGGCTCGATTATGCCACTCGATGCCCCGTAAAATGCTACAATGAAAGCGAATTGTCTGAAGAACTATGTGAACATTGTCCAATGCGAAAGATGCAAATTCAAATGGAGCAGGCTGCTGATGGATCAGAAGGAAAATGTGATCGGTCATCTTTTCTCTCGGCATTGGCCAATTGCTTAGAAGGACCCAAAAGCATATACAACAAAATGAAATACAAGCTAATTTTGCCAAAATAGAATTACATACTAATTTTATTGTCGCTTTATGAAATTAATTTGATTCTAATTTTTCATTTAATTATTCATTTTTTTGTATCATATAATTGGATTTCATAATTAGTATTACGTTCAAAATTCATTCGAACTTAGAATTAATTTTATAATTTTTTAAAATTTAAATTCATTGTTTTTATGTTTTGATGAATTCGTCATTTTGGCATTTACGTTTTTGGATGACGCCGTAAGCAAAGCATGCCATTCTTATTTTCATCCGTATATTCATCAGTGCCATTGATGAGAGATCCCTCCAGTTTCCAGGCAGTAATAAATACTATTGTCCTTTCCAATTTTTTTCTCTAGCATAGAGGTGGAAAGTATGCCAAAACAGTTGTCCTATGTTCTTGTCCTTAAAATCAATAAAGCAAATAGAGAAGGGAATGTTTCATTCTTGGCAAATAACGTCATTATCAAATTTTATCCAATGTCATAATGAAACATTTTTAGTAGAAGCCCCAATTTTGCTCTTTTCTAATTGAGGTAAATAAATTAAACATTTATATTTTTCTATCTAATTCCAAGTTCACCATTTTTTTGTTTTAAAGTAAAAGAAATTTCACCGAATTTCGTACACACTTTTCTCGCATAAAATTTTAAAGCTGTATGAGCTTTTTTAATTAATGAAATAGTATTTTATTTTTGAAAACATTTCTTATCGAAAAATAACCTTTTTTAGACCATTTTAATAATAATATATTCCCAAAATTTCTTCATATTTTCACTATCTCGAATTTCAAAACAAAAAATAAAAACACGCCATGGAAAACGATCAGCAGGATAGACCAAAACCACAAATACATTTTTGCGGACTGAAAATTGAGGTAAATTTATATTAATACAATTATAAAAAAATATTTCATTTTTAGACCGCTGTTAAAATTGCATTATTATCTGGATTGCTTTGGATCGCATTCTACATATACTTCTATTTTTATTTGATAGCAATAGCACAATGGTATATTTAAATATTAAAGATATTATCGTCATACATATTCAATTTAACTTTTTCATTTCGCCTATTTTGTGTTTGCTTGGTCTATTTTTTTATATGGCCCTATATTCCATGCGATGCGAAAAGTACAACTTTTGAACGAAAGTAAAGATGGAATAACAATAGATCGGGGTTCACGTCTACTTTGGCTGCTATTATCATTATACTTAATGGTTAGCATTTTTATAAAAATATTGTTCTGGCTAAAAATTCAATTATTTAAATATATTTTTAATATTTTGAATTTAAAGATTCTTACTCTCGTATTGGCCTCTTTTCAAGTTGGATCTTCCATCTATCAATTATGGAGAACGCCCTGCGAATCAAGCGGTAAATGCCCTGAATGGTCCAGCCGATGCCCCACAAATTTTGCACAAATATTGGCCTTCGAACTGGATAGTAATGATTTAATAAAAATTTTAAAATTTTTATTAAATATCTAGATTATAATTTTCTTCCAATTTTTTATAATTAAATATTTAAAAAAATTCTAAAAAAATTATTTTTTTTTTAAATATTTATTATGAATAAAAAATTTATCATATAATATTAAATATAAACATCACAGAAGGGCCACAAAAATGTTTAAAAAACTGCTCAAATGAGGGCGTTGTTGAGCGTGTTTTTGAAGGGCCAGAAAATCTTCGTTTTTTGAAACGCAAAATATTGGAAATGGCTTAAAATCATACAAATGTATGTTCATTATAAATTTTGACAAATGTTTTTGTCTTATTTATTCAAGCTTTTAATTTTTAAGGAAATTATAATTTTTTTTAAGGTTTGTTAAGTTTAGTCTAGGTAAAATGAATCAATTGAATTATTAATATTTTATACAATTTTTCTGGGCATAATTTTAAATTGCTTTTAATTGTTTTTGATTAACTTTAATTAAGCTTGCACAAAATCGATTTCGGTTACTGAAAATCGATGTAATTATAATTTATAAACCGAAATTAAGAATTTTTTATTTTTAAAAAATAAAAGAAAAAGATATTTTTCAAAAACTGAAACTTTGGATGCCAAAATCTGTTTTTTTTAAATTATGACTTTTAACGAAAACTATTTATAATGATATATTTTATATTTATCCATCTGAAAAATCAATTGTTTAATAAATTATGGTCAAAATATAAATCTAATGTATTCCAATCCAATTTAATTGATTAAATAAATTGTTTCTTATTTTTTTTATTTATCTATATGTATTTATTCTACAGCAGCTGCTGGAAACAATCACAAATGAAACGCTGCTTGAATCACAATTGAAACCTTATTTTGATATTGGTGATTATGAAAATGATGCATTTGACAGCATAGAAAACATGGAAGCGAATTGTGAATTAAAACATGGAAAATGGAAAAGACGAGTGCTTTGTGAAGAAAAGGTGGCCAAATTGAAGCGGGCATTCATGGATATTTACTGGGCTCAAATGAAGAAACAACAATGGAAAATGAATTCAACAATTGAGAATGAACAAATTACTGAAGGTAAACGAGATTTTAGTATGATAATATTTAAATTCCATTATAAAATTTTACATTTTTATATTAGAATACATTCTTATAGAGAATATATAAATTTTTGCTCTATGAATATGAAAATTAGTCCGATGCCAGAATTAGCCAAGTGTTAAATTTAATAATTTTGGAAATCTCGGATTTTAGACTATACAAAAGAAATGGTTCCTTCGATTCGCCCTCATCAGCAATTTCATTTATTCAAATTTCAATTTTTTCAGACCAAAATTAGATTGAAACTTTTAATTATAATTTAAGATTTTGATTTTATAAAAATTAAACAACTAATTATATATAATTAACTCCTAAATTCATTTATATTAACGTTGAGTATACCGTCTTATCATTTCAAGAAGCCCAAATTTCTTTCCAATATTTAAATCACTTAATTTTGATTCAATTATTGGACAAATTTCTTTTGAATTTTCTTTAAAAATTTTTTTAATTTTTAAAATAATTTTCTCCAATTCCCAGATGAGATTGATGCCGTCTTTATGGTGCCCTATAATTGCCATTCACTCAACATGGCATTGACAATTTCCAGCACATTTCTAATTTCACATCTCATCATTTTTACCATTTTCATCAAATCCTTTCCATATTTCGATTGTCTTGACTGGGCCACCAGTTGTCCCATTTACTGCTACTATAGTAAAAGCAGGGATCAACTTTCTGAAGAACTATGCGAACATTGTCCACTGCGAAAGATGAAAATGGAGCATGCTGATGAGAAGCCAGAAGAAAAGGGCGATCGACCATCTTCTTTTCGCTCTAAAATGGTCAATTGCTTAAATGGACCCAAAAAGATGTACAACAAAATGAAATACAAACTAATTTTGACTAATTATAAATAGCATTGTCGCTTTATTAAATTTATTTCATAATTTTTCCATTTCATTATTCAATTCATTTTAGATCATTTTATTCGTATAATTGTATAGATAATCTTTAAACCCAATCGATAAGAAATCCTCCAGACACATTGATTGATTATTATACCGCATATTATGTTTAATTAATATTAAAAGCCAAATTGTTTTCAACAGTAGAAAAATCTTAATTTTGTGATTAAACCATCTAAATATTTACCCATTGATTCTTCTTGACAAAATCTTTTAAAATATTACTAAACTCATTGGATTGTATTGATTAGGGAAAGAAATAGTAAATTTAATTGGAATCAGCAAAAAATTTATGATCTAAAAAGTAGCAAAATTGGCCAAAATAGGCATTTTTATTTCTTGGCCATAATTTTCTGGCCCAATCATATTTTATACAATATTTTTTATATCAAAATGTTCTACAGAAAGTAATTTACGAAATATGATAAAAAAATTTTTATTAATAATTTAAGAATTTATTGGTGAAATATTGGCCAGTATTATAAATCCATATATTCTTTAATCCTATTCGAACTGGTTTTATATTTTATTTTTTTAATTGATGATAAAAGTCAAATTATGATCAAAATATATTCTTTAAAAACGAATTTGAGCTCCTAAAATAGAATATAATATGATGTGTATTTTGAGTGGTTTAATTTATTCGATATGGTATTCCTTTTCTCTGGAGTCTGGACTGAATATAATTTCAATAAATGAAGAAATTCATTCATTTTTTAGTCTCAATTTCTCAAACAAAAAATCGTAATGATAATTTTATTCCTTTTGCATCTTTTTATCCATTCAAATGGGATAAATTGCAATGAAATTAAAAATTTAACAACCAATGTTGAGAATGGAATTTTGGCTACAAACGAATCAATTTGGCATGATTCACATGTATTTTATCAATCCACAACGAATCAGCGAGGGAAACGAGCAAATACGCCACCTCGACGCTCTCGTTCTCGCTCTCCATTGCGAACACCGGGACCGAATGATCAGCAACGAACGCCTCCACTACAATTACAACCTGGAAATCCATTTGGTTTACTGCCATTTCAGCCACCACCGCCAATTGTTGGCCAGCCATTTATGCCTCAACCAATCGCTGGTCAACCGCCTCCAGCTCCAATTGGAGCCGTTGGCCAAATGCTGCCTCCAATTGGAGGAGGACAACCCGCCGTTGGTCAAATGCCGGTAGCCATATTGAATTGTTCATCTATGAATTAGCTTTTGGTCATGGTTAAAGGAGGCGATAGCCAATCTAGGAAGAAGGCGATATAGTCTTGGAAAGCATGAAATGTTCCCTAAACTTTTTAGAAGGTTTTTGGAAATTTAATGAAATACCGTAAAACATCTATTAGAAGCCAGTTTATAAATTTCAGAGAACTTCCAGTCCAGAGGGTGCTTCAAAAGTGGTGGGCTTACATATTTGTTGGGGGAGGAATGGGAGCTTATAGATTTCAGAGACATTCCAATGGAGGCAAAAAAAATCAAATTTTAATTTTTTCTACATAAAAATAAGGTATTTCTAGTAGAGGTTAAAAAGGAGCTTATAAATTTCAGAGACCCTCTAGAGTAAGCTACTGGGAGATTCTAATAGGAAGGGAGCTTCTTCTAATAAATGATTTACAACCAGAATTTATTTGGAGAAAAGCCTTTTATTTTGCAAATAATTTTAAGATTTCAAACAATAAAAAAAACCATTTTAATCGGACATTTAGGGCTTTCTCGAATATTTTATGGCTTCTTTCCTATGGTCGCTTTCTTGAATAACTAGGATCATCAAAAAAAATGACCATACATTCAATAATCTCTTTAATGTTATAATATTTTTGGCATAGTTGCCATTACAAATCATGCCCGCTGCTTTCGGGCCACCACAACAACCACAGTATACGCAACATCATCAACCTCCTCTGCTGCCTCAAAACATTCCACAGCATCGAAGCCCAATTGCACCCAGACCTGCGTCGCCATTATATTATGAGTTACAAAGTCTGTATGAGCAGCCACCGCAGGTATTTAGAATAATTATATGGATAAATATTAATAAAAAAATGACTGCATTTATATAAATTCTTTCGGGTCGAAAAAATATTTTTGTGGCCATATAACTTGGCCATAACTAGGTATTAGGGCTCAGGGTTAGATTTAAGGCTGGAATGGGAGAAATCTTAAAGAAGTCTGATTTGGCCAAGTTATATGGCCTGAAAAATATAATATTTTTCGATACAAAAGAATTTATGTAAATTCAGTCATTTTTTATTTAAATTAATAAAGATCAGAGTAAACATATTATAATCTAATCTATATAATCGATTAATGTATTTGTTGTCTTTTTCAGACATATTCCCCACAACGATATCGTAATCTTTCGCCAACACAACGGGCAATTTTCGAAGATATTCTTCAAGATGATGTACTACAGATAAGAAATGTAAGTTAAATATATGGCATTCCTTCGAAATTGCGGTCTCAAAAAATTTTTTAATTTAAATTTATTTCAAAAATTATTTTATGGGGCTTTTCAAGGCTTAACAGTTAACACATCAATTTGATATTTTTTCCCCATATTTTTCAATCTTGGTAATATAATGTCCAAATTCTAGCAAGAAATTCTCAAAAAAAGGATTTTTCGAGACCGTAATTTTGGAATAATGAATAACGAATAAAATAAACTCATTAATTTCCTTAACAGCCTCAAAACGTTCCACCACATCAAAGTCCAATTGCACATAGACCTGCAACGCCAAGATATTCGCCATTAACCCCCGAACCTGTGCAGCAGCAACAACAACCACAGGCAGGACAGGTTTGCTAATTAATTATATTTTAATCTAATTCTATAGTTAAATTTGCACTAATTTTTGTTATATAATTTGATAAAGAAGCAGCTAATCTGGTAAGGCACTAAGCCTTAAGAAGGCCCGAAATGTTTATGAAATTGAACTTTAGAAAGTTACAAATCTTTGAGTTTAATAAATAACAAATTTTTGAAAGAAAATTCACTTTATAGACTATATTTATGTTTTTGAATGGTATATTTATTACCTGTTATGGTTTGGTCAAAATTAAAAAGTTTAAAACCAAAAACTTGAAAAATGGTTTAATATCATTTTATTTTGGGCCAAACCATAATAAATTATATACCATTCTATGCGCCTCGATGAGATCTACAAAATGGTAAAGGATTTGTAGGGTCTATAACCGGTTTCTGATTTATTATAATCGAAAACGCCTATATTTGTACCATTGTGGAAGTGCCCATATTTGTCCGCCCTTTACATATTGTGGAAATGACCCCTGACGGTATTAAATTCTCATATTTCGGTGCAGATACGGGTCCTGGCTCCTCCTGTCGATCCGGCTTTCGATCATTACCAACGACGACAACAAGAATTGCATGAACAACAATTTCATCAGGGTCAAGTTGTAAATATACCTCCACCTATGACATATGAGCAGGCCCTCCAACATGAACAGCAACGAAGACAGGCAGCACATGTTTGTAGAGATTTTTATAATATCTTAAAATTCAAATTTATTATATGCAAAAATTTTGTAGATTTTTATAAGAACACAAAAATTAAAATTTTTATTATATTCAAAAATGAAATGCATATTATTTTTTTTTTAAAATTGGAATTCACATAATTTAATTATAAACAAGAAGACTACATTTTTCTCTGATATATTGCTTTCCGAATAAGTTATTTTCTTAATTCGCAACTAAAACTAAAAGAATGGCCCAATGGCTAAGGCCATATGTAAGGAAATGGCGATAGCGAATATAAATATCCAATCGAGATTCGGGTCCTATATTTACATATTAATATTTATTAATTGTTGATTTTTAGGTGCAAAATACACCTCAAAATGTTCAACAGGCTAATGTCAGAACACCTCATGTTAGAGCACCGGCTGAAGTCCCAGAACGATTTAGTTTAACTAGACGAGAACAAGCAGAACTTGATAGATTATATCGAACGAGAAATCAAGCATTTGCAAGAGCAGTTCAAAGAGACCGGGACAATCCAAAATGGAGCAGAAATAGGCTTCAAGATGTAATTTTTATTCACAACAAATTTATCAAAAATTTAACCAAAAACTCTAGAAGTGTCAATTTTATAAATCTGAATCAAACTACATATTTGAATTTCGGAATTTGTTGAAAAATAGTTTTCTGTTAGTATATAATTATTTAATTAATTTATTTTATTGGGCATAAAAAGCATACAAATTTGCTATAAATCTTCATCTCCAATAATAAAACAAAATTTCAATGAATTTTTGGAAAAATTTTTTGAATAACTTTTTGAATAATAAAAATATTTACTTTGATATTATAGTTAATTCTTTTGCTCATTAAAAGGCTATATAATAAACTATTCTTGCAATTTTATTGATAAAAATTGTTTCATCCTCAAATCTCATAAATTATTTGCCAGAAAACATAAAATTTATTTTTAAATTAGACTTTATTTATTAAATAAATTAATAAATTAATTTATAAATATTTATTTATAAATTTTATTTAGGAAGATTTGATAGCAGGTTTTCGAGGACTTCATTTATATGGCCATATTCCAATGTATAATCTGGGACGAATATATGAATTTGCACCGGATGTTATAGAAAGAGCATTCAATGAAAGAGGAATCCCACATTACCCTTCTAGAGCGTAAAATTGAAAAAAAAACAATTATTTTATTTTACAATATTATTATCAAGCGGTCCTCCGAATAGGGATCGAACGGAATACAGATTGGCCACCGAAGAATTGCTAGAACATTTGGATCGACGAGATACTGTAGGAAGTCCAACGCCTGGAAGAAATCCGCCGCAAGCAAAAATCCATCGGCAGGTAGCAATAAATAATAAAGCAATTTTAAATTTGAATACGAAGCAAAATTGTGGAGGGCTTGGCTTTTCAGTGCTTCTCTCTTAAATTTCTTGTTGAACTAAAAAAAATATTTTGGGTTTTTAGAATGATAATATAGGGAATACTCCTTTGAATTTTTCAAGAATTTTGATTTTTGAATGATTTTCAGGTACAAAATCCACCTAATGTTCAAGAGCCGAATGCCAGATCACCTCATGTTAGAGCACCTGAAATCCCAGCAAATCGCCCTAAGATCATATTATATAAACATGAACAAGAACAACTTGACCAATTATATCAACGTAGAAATGCACCATATGGAAGAGCAGTTCAAAGACGCCGTGAAGCTCTAGGGAGGGGTGCCAGAACAACCCATTATGATGTAAAAATTTTATAATAAAAAATTGCTTTCCTTTATAAGCAATAATCAAATTTAATTCAAAAAAAAATTATTTTTTCAATCAGAGAATTCCCCGAAAGTTAGAGGTAATAGAAATTGCAAAATTTAAGCGATTTGGGAAATCATGCAAAAGTAAAATACAAATATAAATTTTTTTTATTTAATTTTGAAATAATAATATAAAATAAAAAGAATATATTTTTGCCGGACTTTTGTGTTTCTAAACTTTTTTATTTTTCTTTTTATTGAAATATTTTATGTTTACTTTAAACATTTTGTTTTTATCCAAATATTTTTTTAAATATTTTTTTTATTTTCAATTATTTATTTTATCTTCTATTTAAATCAAAACCAGTGGGGCAGAGCCCCACTGGTTTAAGGCATGCTTCCGTTGCGGAAAAAGCGCGGGGCGCTTTATAAGGTACCCCAGTAAGGTTTTTATGGACAATTCGCAAGGATCGCTCCCGCTCGCCCTGTATTTTTCAATTTTTTAAACCGGTTTAAGCATATATCTCGAAACCGGTTTGGTTTCAGAACTCACGCAATATACCATTCGATCCGTCTTGTAGAGCTCTACAACTTTGCTTTTTACCACGCATTTCTATCTCAACTCCCAAAAAAGTTACAAACCTATTTCCAACTTGCGCACCTACAGTAGGAAATTTTGTGTATTTTTTTCGGTATATAGACTTCATGGTAGACCCCCCGACCCATATATCATTTTGTAGCTAAGACTCCAACTTAGGTATCGAACCGAGCCGATTTTTGATTTAGGCCTTTATAAAAAAATTTTACCTGGGCAAACCGGTTTTTAAACCGGTTTCGGCCCAAACCCAAACCCCGATCAAAAAACCGACAATTTTTTGAGATGCGCGCTGAAAAGTTGCCCCTAGAATGTGCAAGTCCTAAAACCTAAAAATCCCTAGAAATCCAGATATGAATTTTTTTGTTCAAAAGTCAAAAGCATCTTTATATATATAATTTATATTTGATTGTGGAATTGATAGAGCACATCATTTTCTCTTAAAAAAATAAATTTTTCGGATAGAAGGTATGCAACAATTGCTTATGAAATGATTTAGCTTGTATGATTGGTTGTAAAACTGCTAGTTTAATTTATAATTTTGAGCATAAAATTAAAATTAGCTATAAAATAATATCTTCAAATATTTTCCAGTTATAACCAAAATTAGCCAAAATCAATCTATTAAATTGAAATGAATTTTAGGAAAAATTTTGACTAAGATATAATAAAAAAAATTTACTATCATATTTGCTCGATAAAAGGCTATTAATCTAGCATTTTTAATTTATGCTTGATTATTTTTAATCTCTAATTGTCATTAATTATTGGTCAGAATCCGCAAATAATGTAGCTCTATAAACAAATTAAAACTTTATTATTTATTTAATTAATTAATTAATTTTATTTATTTATTAGGATGACTTGATAGCAGGTTTTCGAGGACTTCATGAATATGGCCATGTCAAATTGCAATATTTTAAGAAAAAACATGGTGTAAATCAAGATATTATAGAAAGAGAATTCAATGCACGAGGATTCCCAATATATCCTCCAAATAAGTAAGTATATTGAAAAAAAAAAAGATATTTTCTTATACAAAATTATTATCAAGCGGTGCTCCGAAAAAAGATCGTACGGAATATCGTTTGGCCACAGAAAGTTTGAATGCACATTTGGATCGACGAGAAAATGTAGAAGGAATGACATCACCTTTAAATGCTGGAGGAATGCAGCCGCAAGCAAATGTCCAGCAGCAGCAGGTAAAATAATAATAATAATATTAATAATAATAATAATAATAATAAATAAAAAAATTTTAAAAATATTTTTAAAATTATTTTTGCTGCTAATAAATCATTTTATTTTCTAAAAATATTGTATCGAAAATTGCAAACTTTGAATGGAAGTACAAATTTAAAGCTATCAATATGCTTTCCAAAACATTTAAAAATTGACTATCAATATAAATTTTTATTATTTATTTAATAAATAAACAGCAGAAAGTGAAATAATCCTTTTAAACTTTTTAATTTTTTAGTTACAAAATCAACCTCAAATTGAACAACAGAATATCAGACCCACATCCCCACGTATATCGCCTGAAACCATTTACGTTCCACTTTCACCTATACAGGTAAAAAATTTTCTTAATTGAACATAAAAAAATATATCATTAATATTTGATTAATGATATTTTTTGAGTACTTTTCGATTTTGTTACTAAAAATAACGAAAATCACATCCTAGGGGTAATTCTGGGCGCAGAAAACGAATTTGAAAACCAGTCATATATTGACATCTTGGTAGAAAATGTCAAATTTACAGTAAAAACTCAAAGGGGTACCCAAGCGCTCATATTTTTTTGTATGGCGAAGCTCATTTTACGGAGCTCGGCGAGCTGAATCGAAAGGTACTTTTTCCTTATTAGATAATTTTGCAATATAAGCAAATTATGAACAAAAGAAAAATTTTGTAAGGCATTTAGACTTTTAATTGAGCTAATTTCTAAAAATATTGTATCGAAAATTTGTAAATTTTGAATGGAAGAACAAATTTAAAGTCATCAATATGCTTTCCAAAACTTTTAAAAAAATACCAATATACCTATATATTTTATTATTTATTTAATAAATAAAGTGAAATAATTTTTATATTACACATTCCCTTTTGAACATTTCTTGATAATTTTTAGTTGCAAAATCAGCCTCACATTGTTGAAGGGCAGAATGTCATACCCCAATCCTCACGTAGTAGTGGATCGTCTGAAATCATTTATATTCCACCTTCACCTGAACAGCAACGATCATCGACAAGAAATGTTTGTAAATTAAAATTAACTATAATTATATCATTAATAATTGATTATTACCTATTGCTTTATTTCATCATTTTTTCTACTAGTCTTTTTAAATTCTATCACACAACTATCCTTTGGTTTCCGAAATTTCTTCATTAGGGTAATTTTTCAAAATAGATGATTTTTAAACTATGATTTTCGCAAAATTCACTAGCCATTTTTTCTACATCCGTTACATATTTAATTTATCATAAATTTTTTTAATTTGTTGAATTTACTTTACTAATTCACTCTTTGATTTGGCAGTTACTGCAAAGTCAGGTGCATGTGCATCCTCGAAGAGCACCTACACCAATTGAACAAATGCAACGACAACTTTATATGCGACATATTCCAATAGACACCTATCCACATTTGGCACATTTCCGAATGTCTGATCGAAACCAGGACACAATTGTGGAATATTTTCGCCATGCGCGTCCAAGAAATCTACAAAATGACGTAGAAATTCAGCAAGCATTTCACAATTTGGCCGCTGTTGGCGTACGGCCAGGTATGTTGGCTCAACATTACCGAGAACAACCTATTGACGTAATCCGGGACATCTTGGGGAGGCCAACATCACCCGATCGGATACTTGCATTGACTGAATCTGGAGAGGGACATATAAATAGACAAATGCTAACATTGGCGTGGGACCATTTACGTGACGTCTATCCGGATTTACCACCTTTGTCCGCATTTGAAGCAGGAGCAGGCGGTTCAGGCACTGGCGGCTCATCGGCAGCAATGGGTCCAGGTAAAATTATAATCATTTTGGATTTACCATCTTCATCAATATTTTATTTTAAACAACAGGCGGTTCAGCCAGCATTTCTCATCAGGGTATCAGTCGTCCTACGGCCGCAGTGGGCCAACGTAAAATTATAAGCTATGCAAATTAAAAACACAATTACCATTTTTTAAGGAGTTGGTGGTTCAATAAGTAGCGCTTCTCAAGCTGCTGTTGGCTCATCGTCAGTGAGTCAAGGTAAATTGAAACGCATAGAAAATATTTGTATTGACAAAAAAAACAATAAATTTGGATATAATTTTCCCCAAAATATATTGTTTATAAAATAAGAAAACCTTGTTCAAACTCATAAATTAAGTATTCTATATAATTTTTATTACTCTTTACATTCATCATAGCAATCACGCTCAATTTCTTTTCCATTTTCTCCGCTGTGGCAATTTAATTTATTGCCTCATCAAAACCATTTGTTATATCTTATATCCCTATTGTTAAGCTGACTAATTCCGACAGTCTCAATAAGTTGTGTAAGCTTTATGAGCTTGAGATAACATACGAACTAATTCAATGAAATAATAATAATCTCTTGCCTCAAATTAACTATTAATTCTCACATCAGCTCAAAGCAAGCCGAACACTCGCCCTCGCTTATCGGAAGCCGAAATCCAAGATTTCTATGCCAGAGTATTAGGTGCCACCCAGCATCCCCCGCCGCAGCAGCAGGCCGGCATTACTAGTCCCACCGCCATTCGTTCTCCACAGCAAGGTCAGCCCAGAGGCGACATCAGTGCCACTCAACATCCTCCATCAAATGTGCCGCCAACAACAAAACGTCGACATCGACACCGTTCCAATTCTGCTCCTTCTCATCCATCAAGGGGACGACTAACTTCTCGTTCATCGCATGCAGTAAATATTCTACTTCAAAAAATTAAAATTATATTCCTTATTAAATTCAAATTCATTTATTTGTTAATATTAGAATTCAGAAAATTTATTTAAAGATTATTGCTAATTGCACTTTCTTTTAATTTAAGTATCGACTGCTTTCGCAACAACAACGTTATATGCCACAATTTCCAACTAATACCAGATTGTCGGACAGGGCACAACACAGAATTGTACAAGACCTTCTACAATCGCGTCGAACAGGTCAATTAACCAGGGCGGAAATACATCAGGATATGCGCAATTTGGTTGAAATTGGCATTCGGCCGAATGTTTTATTCGACCATTATCATATTCCCGCTGATGAGCGTCGTCATTATCGGAATAATATTTTGAATAGGCCAATAACGCCGGTAGAATTAAATGCATTGCCAGAACCGAGTTCTCCCGGAATGGATAGAGATATGCAAAGAACGACATGGAATCGTTTGAGGCGAAAACATTATCCAAATTTGCCATCTCCATCGACAAGCCCATCAGCAGTAGCTAGCCAAAGTATATTAAGACATTTTTATTTTTAAACAATTATTATTTTCATTTTCTTAAATAAATTTATTTAATAATATTTTTGGTATAGCTTTTTTTGCCTCAAAAGGTCTCACATATGTAGGCAATCCTTACAAATTTTGGTCCCGAAATAAATTATTTTACATTTTTTTAAAAATATTTACTGAGGATTTTCTGGGGTGTCGGCACAAATATGACATCCGTTGTTTAGTTATTGTAACTTTTACGATGAAAATGCCAAGCAATTTTCTAAAATAATTTTTTATTGACATATTATTTGGTCCCCTCTCTGCTGCTCTCTCGATAGTTTCATGATAAAAGATGGTAATATCTTACCATTCCAAGATGGCATGATTATAACGAAAAGAATATCCGATTCGTATTCTACATTTGAAAATTTAAATAAATAATTTTTTCGGGACCACAATTCGTAAGGATTGCCCATATGTAAATATTTAAAATGCCAACAAAAAATTATTTTAAGTGCCAAAAAATTTCCATTAATCCAAGTATCAAATTCACGCTAAAAAATATATTTCCATATTTTATTTTTGAATTTATATCCCGGAGTCACATTTTTGGGACCGAATTTTGAAAATATTTTGAAAATTCGCCAAATTTTCAGAGATAAAAACATTTGGGGAATGCACAATATTTTGGGAATTTTTTAAAAATATCTTAAATTTCGAAAAGATATTTAAAATTATTTTCATTTTCATTTTAAAAATCTAGTCAAAATCTGTTGAATTTAAACATTTGTTTGAATTTTGAAAATAATTTAAGAATGCTGAGCATTTTCAAAATCTTTTAGGACCATATTTTCAATATCTATTCAAGATATTGTGGAAAAATATTTTCAAAATTACAATCATTTTCAAAATATTTCGATACATTATTTTCAATATCTATTCAAGATATTGTGGAAAAATATTTTCAAAATTACAATCAATTTTCAGAATATTTCGATACAATATTTTCAATATCTATTCAAAATGAGGAGGAAAAATATTTTCAAAATTACAATCAATTTCAGGATATTTCGATACATTATTTTCAAAATCTAGTCAAAATGTGGAGGAAAAATATGTTAAGAATGAGGATAATTTCAACAATATGTTGTTACCTATTTTACAGTATATGATGAAAATGACCCCTATTATTAAAATATTCTTAATATACTACCTAAATTCATAATATTTTTACCTGTAATAATAAATTATAATTTTTATTAAATACTTTATAAATAAATTAAAATTGCATTAAAAAATATCAAAACTTAATCATGATCATGTGTTCATCGGAAAAACATAATTCTTCATCTCTCCGTCATTGCCATCGTATTGAACCATAAGACCTTTTGGTAATAACTCAATTGAATAAGATGAAGTGAACTAAAAATTTGCATATGATTATTTCGATAATTTTTCTCTAAAATAAACCTGGCCATGATTCTCTTATCCACGAAAGAATTGTAATTTTCAAAATAAAGCATTTTGTTTGTGTTCCATCCATTCAAGATTTTGCTAGAATTTTGTCCTAGAAATTTATAAACACACAAATTGATTGCAATTGAGAATTCTAGAATAATAAAATAGATTGTTTATCTAATATTTCAAAGCTCAATCAATTTTTCACCAAATTTATTGGAATTTAAATAAACTAATATAATAAATTTCATTTTCTCTTCTTAATTCGAGTCTTATTCGATATTATATTCAAAAGTTTCTTGTTTTGATTTATATTTTATTTTTCATAATTAAATCCATTTCAAATAAACATTTTCCTAAAAACCAAATATTTTATCAATTAAACCTTTGTTTTTATTATTCCAAAAAATTTTGTATACTTTTAAAATTTGTTACTCAAGAACGTAACTATAAATCCTTTAATATTTTTGGCCCAAAATTGAAAATACCGAAATGTTTAAAATCTTTAAGGTTCGAGTTATGTTAATTTTGTTGAAGAAATTAAAGGAAACCTATTTAACTTTTAATCCTGGTAGCAAATCGTCAGTGAAGATTTAAAATTTTCCCATTTTTGCAGTCTTTTTTCAGCACCATTTCCCGTGGCATGAACAAGATAAAAGCTTTGAAAAATAAAAATTTATAGAATTTAAAAACTTACAATTGCTTAAATTGTTTGAGTTGAAGCCCACAATGTCGCTAAAATTTGTCAATTTTTTTAAATTCCATAGTTTGCAAAAATCTCTTGTGATTTTCATATTTTGAACTTTTAAAAATTGAGTGGCAATTGCAGATTTCAATTTATTGTCACGCCACTGAATTATTGTTATTTTAATATTTTTTTAAAAATACTTACATCTAGATCAAAAGTTATGGAATCGTCACTTTGTAAGAAGACTTGTGAGAAAATTGGTCCTCCTTGACTTCATTTGCACATAGTATTTGTTGATTAGGGAAGTTTGATCTTTTTAAATTATTGAAATTAATTAAAATTTAGAATTAATTGACCTGATTAAATCTTAGCATCCCGAATCCACCATGTCCAATGAGAATTTTAAAGAGTCGCAATGTTGGGAATTTTTCGATTGAGAATTCTTGCCTTATAACATTAAATTTTTCACAATTTAGAATTCACATTCTTTCTTCAATTTGTTTTAAAGCTGAAGGCGTATGTGTAACTTTTGCTCCAATAAAAATCTCAACTGAAATTTAAAAATAAATAGTAAAAATAAATAAAAGAGTTACGAAAAAACAATAATTAGAAGTGGAAGAGCCAATTTTTTTCTGCTGCAATTGACCAAATATAAATGCAAATGTGCTGATTAATCCAATAGAATTCACTAAAAAAATAATAATTTTTATCAAATATTTGGAACATAAAAAACCTTAATTTCGCATTTTGGGAAAATATATGCCGGTGGTACCTTCATTCCTAGAATTTCTGGGCTATGTTATTATCAACAATAGCTTGAATGACCCGAACATAAAAAGAAAAAAATTATGGTATTTTAATATATTAAACCTTGAATTTTAGACTATGGAGTTTGGGTCTTACTTCTCTTGTCGATCATTTCATGGATTCGGCCAAATTGATCTAAAGAATTCATCCCCCATTCCGGATTAGTGTTTCATCGACACTAAATATTTAATTATTTTTGTTTTTTTAAAAAAATTCTTACTATAATTCTCATAAATATCACCAGCGCGCAAGAGTCCGATTCGATTTCATTGACTTCATCGATGCTCATAAAAATTAAAGAGCTGATATCAGACATTCCATCCTCTTCTTTGATTTCATAATATCATTTTGAATTTTTTATTTTTTAGTTTTAAAGATTCATTTTTTAAACCTTGAATTTCTCGTCCACCTCCATTGCAAATTTTCGATCCTGAAGATTTTCCAAATCTTTTATTGTGTTGGCGAGCATTCCATCCTTTATTTTTTTATCAGCTTTTGTGTTTAATTGAAATTACCTGTGAATTAATTTCGTTGCAGTCTTCTTTCCATTGTAGTTTGTTCATAGAATTCCTCATAATCACTCGATTTGATATTTTCGAAGACCATAAAATTCTTATAAATATTTCTATTTTTCTTAAACCTGCATATCCTCATATTCAGAGTTCCATTCGCATGGTAATTTGTAAAGATTGTAGAAGATCAGACATGCCAGAAAAACATTGTTAAATTCAATTCTGTTGGTGCCTTCTTGGACAGTTGTGAAGAATTAATGACTTAAAATCTTAGTTTAAAATTTTTTATATTAATAATTAAACCTGTAAATGTATTAGGTTTGGACGCTTTCCCTTGATTCTCCCAAAATGCTCTGAGATTTTTTAGGCTGTGGCTGATTTGCAATCGCCATGATCGCTTCGAAATTTCCTGATCATCAGCAAGAATTGAGAAGAGAGCAAATTTCGAATAGGAAGCATTCCTCCGAGATCAGACAGAACATTCTCTGAATCATAAGCATATATTAATTTGTACTTACTACTTTTATTATTTTTACAATTACCTCAATTATATCCATGTTTGAATACATTTTGACCAAATTTTTTTGATAGAATTAAAATTTGTCCAGAGAATTCAATTAATAGAATTTAATCTTTTATTTAGACTTCCAAAATTTCGTTTTAATTATTTTTATTATTTGTTTTGTTTTTATCGATTTTGATATTTGTGAATTTCTTCCAATTCTCTGACTATGTTCTCTCTCACTTTTCATGTATGATTTATATAATTATTTTTTCTTGTTAGCTCATAATTAAGATATTTTTGCAAAAAATATCTTTTTTGATACTTATAATTCTGAAATGTAAAATTATAATATTAAAGAATATAGAACCTTTGTTTTTAATACTTGATGAGAAAATTAATAAAATTGTAAATAAACAATTAAATATTTATAAAATTTCTCAAATAATTAATTTAAAATATTTTATAGTCTAGTTTAATTCTCTAAATATTTTGGTAATTCTAAAATGAAAAAGAAAGTGAAAAATGTCAAAGACTGATAATGGAATTCTGAACCAGCATCAAGACTCAGTTAGGTAAAAAATAAAATCAATTATTCAATATAAATGTATTTAAGCGATCCTCGCTTATTGCACAAAAAGCTGAGAAAAATGATTTGGCCAATAATCTGGAAGACTTGAAGAGGAAAGTTCTGATGACTAAATGCAGGAAAAAGTGCGCCAGTTCGTTGCAATAAAGTTCGCCGACCAATACGAATTCATATGAAAGTCTTAAGGTAGAAAATATTCTAAAAATTTTTCTCATTTTTAGAAGATCAGAGTGATTTGGTGTACAAAATGCTCGAGAAATATCAAAAAGATGTCCATCCAAAATTCTTCAATGTTATGAGCGAAATGACCAATGCTATGATTTCGATAAATCTCAGAAAGAACTTGCTGACGCGAACATGCTAATGGTGTAATATATGCTCTGCATCCAGGTTTCTTTCATTTTTTTCCAATTTTAAGGCAATAAAATTTAAATTTTAATTTGTACTTTTTAAAAAATTAAAGGTTTCTGCGGATTTAAAAAAAACTAAGAAATATTTTATGGATTTTAGGTTTTTTATAAAATATTTTTAGAAATTGGATATCAAAATTTAAAAAAATTAATGTTTTGAATATAAAAATTTTAAAAAGACTCAACTAAACAAGAGAAAATGAATGTAAAAATTTTATCTCATAAAAATTAGTATTGTGAAAAAAACATAAGATTGAATTTTGGAAAATTACTTAAATAACCCTTTTCTTTATTATATGTCTAGAACTTTCAACAAAAATTGTGGAAAAAGGTAGCAAAATCTCTTGGATTGATTGAGCGACATCAAATTCAATTTATTGACACATATCATGTCTTAGACAAATGATAAGAATATGGCCAGCAGGTTTATTTGATAAAAAATTAAAAAAATATTCAAATGTAAATTTTTAGCTCGCTTTCACATTCGATGGTATTGTGACGAAAGAATGATGTCAAATGGATTGGGATTGGGAAGACCTTATAAAGAAAATTTGTTTTTTTTTTCAGATCGATGAATAAATTTGATCATGTTTAGGGTTTTAATGAAAATTCTTTTATTAAATTATTAAAATTGTAATCTTATTCTAACAAGTAGAAATTTAAGTAACTTTTTTGATATCCTGAGAATATTACACCGCTAGGCTTCATTTCTAAAATAAGAGTTTAAAATAATCTTCAAATGTTAAAAACCCTCATAATTATCTTTACTTCCTAAAATTCTGGAATAAAAATCTTTATTTAAAAACATTTCATTTCAATTAAAAATATTGTCAATTCTCATCTATTTAAAATCTGATAAACAAATTCTGGCTATAATTTCAAATTTACATTTATTTTTTAATGATTTTAATTTCTCCTGTTTAAAGGGGAAAAAACAAATTTTGAAAATATTCTAAAAATTTATTAATTTTTGAAAAGATTTTTGGTAATTTTTTTTCAAAAAATTTTGAAAATTTTTACGAAAATAATTGTGAATATTAAATGATTTTTGAAAATATTCTAAAAATTTATTAATTTTTGAAAAGATTTTTGGTAATTTATTTTCAGAAAATTTTGAAAATTTTTACGAAAATAATTGTGAATATTAAATGATTTTTAAAAATATTTTTAAAATTGTATCCATTTTTAGGAGCGTTTTGGGTCATATTTTCAACAGATTCTGAAAAAGTATATGAAAATCGTTTTCAAAATTATTAAAATTCTGAAAATATTCCTAAAATTTTGCTATTTTCAGAATATTCTAAAAATTTTTTATATTTTCATTTTATTTTGAAAATATGAATAATTGTGAAAAGATTTTTTTCTTATTATTTTCAAAATCTTTTGAATTTATTTTGACCTCGAATTTTCAGAATTTTGCTCATTTTAAAAATATTTTGCCAATTTATATCTTTTCAAAATATTTTTGACAATTTTCTCATTTTTACAATATTTTGACAATTTCATCAAATTTTCAACATATTTTTGCATCTATTTTTTTTGTGACTCCGGGATATTGGTCAAAAAATTTTTTACTTCAATTCCATTTTTAAAATTTTTATTATAAAAAAATATTACTGAATTTTAAGAATGGATATAGGATAAAATCTATTTTAATAAATTGCTTAATCATTAGAAAACTAAAAATTAAAAATAATATTTTTAGGGCCAATGGCAATACCTCATCAGCCACATGCCGTTCGCCAACAAAGTCCGCCCAGAGGCGGCATCGGTGCCATTCATCCATCACCGAATGTACCGCCAGCAACACGAAAACGTCAACGTTCCAATTCAGTTTCTTCATTTTCTGGTGGTGGTCCAAGACTATCAAAAAGAGGACGATTTGGAAGGAGGAAAAAACGGAATGCACAATTTGCTTAAAAATATATATTTTGTATTTTATTTATTATTATTTTATTATGTAAAATATTTAAAAATTTTTTCAATTCCTTTCATTAATTTCGGATAAATTTAAATGGATAAACAAAAATGGATAAATGAAAAATTTACTAATTAATTTAAAATTATTCAGTGAATAAAATTTCTATCCTAATTTCAAACAAAGTCCACACAATATCCAGCTCTCTTTATCCTCTTACTATTACCATTAATTAATCTCTTTCTTTAGAGCATTTTAATATAAAAATAATTGCACAAAAAAATTGGCGATTAAATTATGCAAAGATAACGAAAATTACCCGATTTTTTTTTATTTTGCCACATTTTTTCCAATTTCCAATCGAATCCATTAATTTTTTTCAAATTAATTCATTCAAATTTAGGGATATAAAATGGAACCAAAATTATTAGCATAACTATGCCAACTTTGATTGAAATATATTCCTTAATATAAATATCACAAAAGTAATGCACAGGGCTCCTAAAATAGATATGATGATGTGGAATTTGAGTAGTTAAATTTATTCATTGTCCGTTTTTTGTTCTCATCTTCCTAGATACTTTGCTTTATTGTGAAGAAATACATTTTTCAGTCCCAATTGAATTCTCTTTAATGATCGTTTTATTCATTTTTTTATTCCTTTTACCATTTCAAATGGAATAAAATTAATCAAAATATAAATCCGACTAACCAATAATGGAAAAGTTTTGCGGTTGCGATAGGAATTCTTAGGCTTAAATTATTCATTAAAAATAATTATTTTTAGATGAATTTATTAATTTATTTTATTTCTTTTCTATTAATTCAATTATTTACAAATTCAAAATGTCTTCAAGGAGTTAATAATATTTCAATAAAAAATGAATTTGAGTCACAAATTCGTTTCAAACGTCAAATAAATGTTTGCAAATTTATAAATCTAACATTTATTAAATTAATTAGAGCAAAATTAAGAAAAAAAATAAAATTAATATAAATTAAAATTTTTATTTACTAAAATTTTAAATAGCCTAAAAATGGGAATGGAGCCTCGAAACGAATGGATCAAATTCACCGAGAATTGGGCCGAAAGGGAATTTTACGTCAGAATCAAATCAGATATAATCGAATTGAAATTGATGATTTTGGAGAACAACGCCATGTTTCCGGACTTATTGTAATTTTTTACAGAATTTTTTAAATTAATAATAATAAGAATAAATATTTATAAATTAATTTTTAAATTTAAATTTTTTTTAAATAATTTTTTATTTTAAAATTTAGGTTAAACTACGAAATCCATTGAATCCAAGCAAAAAGGACCCTTCAAAAAAAGTTCGCTTCGATGAACGTTGGAATGAGGTCAGCAGCAGAGGGGGTAAAAATAAAATAAAACTCAAATCCTTTTTACATTTAAACACGGATGACAGTAATTAATGGGGTTAAAGAAAAGAATAAAAAATTAGAGTTAAATTTATGTTGATGGGGGAAATGTTCTGTGCGAATTGTACATTTTTGGTAAGATCCCCTTTCCAAATGATGGCGAGATGGCCGAGCGGTCTAAGGCGCTGGTTTAAGGGACCAGTCTCTTCGGAGGCGTGGGTTCGAATCCCACTCTCGTCAGATAATTTTTTCCCCATAATCCATTTTAACTTTTTTTTGTAGAATTTTTATTATAAATTTTAATTTCTATAATTAAATTTGTAAATTTTAGATTTATCCAATTCCCAGGAAAAGACGAGTCACATTTGATCCGAGTCCGCCAACAGTCAGAAAAATTTTTAAATTTTATTAATACTAATTAACCCGAAAAAGGTTCATCAATTGCCGCCGCCACCTCATGTCAGTTTTGCCAGTATGCCAACGGTAAAATTAGCTGGATACAATTTAATTTCACTGATTTATTCGATAAGATTCATGAATTCCCAAGGCACATTGTTTCATTCAATCCGGAGCCGACACAAATTATTCCGGTTCCATCACGAAATCAAAATTTACAAATGGAACTTCAAAGAGTACAACCCCCATTAATTGGTCGGGCGATGCGAATTGGTAATAATATTATTAGATATTATTAAAAAAAAATTTTAAATTTAGAAAAATAAAGATTTAATTATAACAAATTATTTTAAAATATATTATTTATAGTTTTTTAAATTTTTATATTTAGAAAAGATAAAGAGAAATATTTTTAAATTAGTTTAAAAAAACTTAAAAAAAAGAAAAAATCCTTCCCATTACATTTTCATGTACAGTAAATTCTCTTATAATATCCCTTGAGGATTCTACCTTCCGAAAAGAATTATTAGAGTAGGAAATTATTTTTCAATGTCCTTGAAAAGACTCGGAAAGAATGGTATAATATAAAGGATCGAATAAATGTCAAATTTTCTAATGTTTTTATCAAAAACTTTAAAGAATTCCATAATCAAATTTATTTTGTTTAGTTTATTTAATTTATTTGTGAGCAATTATTTTTATATAAATTAGAAATATTTTTATTTTACCCTTATCTACAAAAAGAATTCCCTATAATATAATTAACTAATACAGATTTGAGGTTGAGGGTGGAGATAATGGTATTTTAGGGTGAGGAATTATTTGAGAATTGGGAATTAAAAAGAGAATTTAAGGTATTTGTTAATTATATTTACGATTAAATTATACCAATATTAAACCAAATTAATCCCTTTATTTGTTATCATAAATGGTTAAGGCAGAAATGTTTTACACCAAATGAATCGGGGCATTCAACGAATTCATCGAGCATTTGGTAATCCGGCATGGCCAAGACGTTATGCGGAACGGAATCAACAAAGAAGCCAAAGAAATAGACTGGCGAGAAGAGGAAGAGGGAAGAAATAATAATATATGGACTAAAATATAATAAAAATTGAAAAGTTTTACATTTTTCGCTGAAAAAAAATAGCGAAAAAAGAATAAAAATTATAGTTATGGGCATAAAATACCTGAATTACGGTATGGGTACAAAAATACCTAAATTTCAGGTATAATTCTAATTTTTTTATTTATTCATAATTTCATTGTTAGCAAATACAAATATACTTTATGACGGAGAAAAATTTTATGCGTTTTTTTCCCACATTCTTATTATTAGTGTTTACCGCAAAGTCTATACACCCAATGGCACATTTTCAATTCTTTGCCGTTCATCAGATATTTTTGATTGGGTCCTCCAAGGAAAAGCTCAAAATTTGCCACAGTCGAGATGTATTTGAATGCAATTGTGAAAAATATTCATCAACCTAAAAAGATAAACTATTTATTACAATTTTTTTCTAAAATATAGCAAATCGACAATCTTTTAAGATAATAAAGGGAAAAAGGATTAGGCCCTATTGAATTTTTCCTGACTCAGGATTCGGGAAAACAATAGGGCCTATCAGAATCCAGCAGGCGAACTTTCGATCCAAAATAAGAAATAACATTGACACATTAAAAAAGAATCAACAAATAAAATACGAATGAATTCAAATAATATAAATGCCAAAAAATTAATCGAGATTATTGGTTTTATTGCTTAGAAAAAATAATTTGATCAATCAATCTTTTAAAAATATAATATAAGTATTTTCAATAATTTTTTATATACAATATATAAATTTGGATATAATTCATTTCTTTGTTTTTTTTTTAAATTTCAATATCACTAATTTGCCTAAATGTTTATCAATGTGGAATATTTTATGGCATGAAATTATTTTTCAAACTTATTCTTTTTAAATCCTTCTGGAGGTTTTTCCCATTTCCACCAGGCCAAGTTGACATTGCAAAATTGCTGGTTCCATGGAAACTGGACACTGGACGAATTTGACGATTATTTTGTAATTGGTTATCATTGCTTGAATTCCGGCTATTGTTTTTGAACAAATAGCAAAGAAAGGGAAGATATGTACAAAATGCTCGCCGATATTCCCCACTAAATTATTTATAAATTTAAAAAAAAAAACATTAAAAATGACGAAAAAACATTGAAAAATGACTAACTAATAGCGGTTTAATGGTTTATCCTAGACCCCCAAAATACATAATCAATAGACTCTTCGAAACGCATCATTTGATAATGAATCGGTTTAGGTTTAACGAATTTTAACTTAGATTTGAACCAAAAATCATTAATTGGTTTAAAATGTTTAAAACCCAATTTTAATCGATTGAGTATAGGGATTGTGGGTCTGGACAAACTTAAACCGCTACAACTTCTTCGACATTTTCAATACTTTTTTTCGCCTTTTTTCAATACTTTTTTTTTGGCAAAATCGAATATCATTGATTTTTAATATTGCATTTTCTCACCTGAATGTAAAAAGAATTACTGCATTTGAACAACAGGAAATTAATGCCATATCATCGGATAAATCCAATAAAATTTTGCCGATCAATGTATCCGGATTCCAAAAATTTGGAATATCCAGATTGCTTGCAATTGCATAGTAAATTGTGTTTGGTACAAAGCCAAGCAAAGAAAACAAAACAATGCAAAAAAGGGATTTGAAGAGACGTTTCGATATGCCTAATTTTTTCGGATATTTATTTTATTTTTTTGGAAATCACCATTTCGGCCAGTCGTCTTCCGTCGAACATTTATCCACAAAATGGCGTAGAGGAATATGGAAAAAAATTGGCAACTGACGCCAATCAATGAAAAATATGTGGCATTTTGTTGAAGGGTGGATGTGATGCCACAATTGGTCAAATTGTTTGGTGCTTCTGCAACTTCATGATAGGCAAGGATGAGCAGAAATGAAACATTCAAAAGGGCAAATGCACAAATTATTAGTGCAAATAATTTCTTGTTGAAATGTTGATAGCTTAAATATTGAAAAATTGAATTTTTGGATATTACTTTAGGCTAGACCATGGCAAAATGGCTTTTGTGGTCTGCCACTGTGGTCTATCTCTAGCCGAAGACCATTTTTATGCCAGAAAAGCCAATTAGCTAAATTGGTCAAAATGATCAAGTAACTAAAATGGCAAATTGGCTTTTTGGTCTTTTTTGGACCTTTCGATTATAAAAAGATCAAAAAGACCAGCAGAAAGAACATTTTAACTAAATCAGCCAATTTGTCAAAATAAACTATAATGGTCGAAATTGTGTCAAAATGGTCTTTTTTTACGCTAAACAGTAAATTCAAATCGAATGGTTAAAAAAAGAACAAAAAGTCCATTATTTAGCCATTTGAGCAATTTCACCATTTTGATTTTGACTATTGGCTTTCACTGCCTTTTCTGGTCCTTCCTTTTTTTCTCTGCCGTCTCTTATAGCCAGAGGAAAACCAGAAAAGCCATTTTGTCTGGGTCTACTTTAGGCATTATTTGATGAAATTTACTGTAATGGATAAACTCCACTGATGAAACGATCCACTGCAATTGACGCCATCAAAATAAATGAGGTGGAAAATAGGGCAAAAAATGGTGAAATCATCCAAAAACATTGCCTCAACGAATATTCATTATCGCCCAAAACCACTTCCTCCAGGAATTTTTGACCATCAAAGAAAAGAAGGCAAAATTCATAAGCGGCCTTTAATTCAAAATTATACGGAATTTTTGAAAATTTTATACCAAAAGAATATTGCAAGGTGTATGGAGCCAATTGGCACGCAAAGTAATGTAAATGACACTGGCATTGAAGAGGAAACCAACACAACTTAATGCCACTTCAAATTTAGATAGGATTGAGTCTGTTAATATCTCTGGGTCCATTTTTGATGGAAAATTTATAGAACTAGGATTTATATTGACGATAAATCCTGAAATATTGACTAAGCTGGTAATATATAGTCATTAGTCAAAATATTTATGAAAATTTTTTAAAAATGATATATTTTTAATTTCATTATTCTATTAATAATATTTTGATGTTTTTATTGAAAAAATTTTAAAATTCTTTTCTAAAAAATGCATTATATAAAACGATAATTTTTTTTCAAAAAATGCCAAAAACATTCACTAAAAGGGTAAAAAAAAATTTAGAAAATTACTAAAACTTTTTTTTGAAAGTGAATAAAAATTTCCAAAAAAATCCCGAAGTATTCAATAAGAATAGTTAAAAAATGATAAAATATTGATGAATATTGGAAAAAAAGTTCATGAAAAAACATTTAAAAAAACATGTTTTTCGTTGGTTAACAGCTATTTTGTTTTCGCAAAGAACTATAATGAAATCAATATAAATTCGTGCCATATAAATTTATTAAATTTTTGCACAACTTTATTTCAATTAAACAATTTATTATAATGGGAGAGAATACTTATAATACCGAATTTTGTTTTGAATAATTTATATTCTCTTTTTCCAGTGCACAAATTTCAGTCTTTGTCAAATTGACAATATTGGCTACTATATCGACAGATGTTTTTTCAACAATTAATGCCATATCAATATAATGTCAACCAAAATCATCTGATTTTTATCCAAAATTAGCACAAAATTATTATAAAAGTTGAAGTGAATGTTGGCTAAATAAATTTATGAAATAAATTTTCTGATAATGGAAAACTTAATTTAATTTTATTCTTTCTCTATTAAATATATCACCTGTTATGTTTTACTATTCAGAGAAAATCGGGAACAATTTAAATATGTTAAAATACACCTATTACTATATTTTTTGAAGAAAATGTGATTAAGGAAATAATTTTACTATGCAAATTTGCTGCAATATATTGAAGGTGTATAAATATTATTTGATGATTTAGTTATTAGTGTTAATTTCAAAAATTCCTACGCAGACAAGAATTTTTTAGAGATAATTCAGTGGATTAAAATTAAAATTTTTCGATCAAAGTTTATCATTTTTATTGGAATATATTAATAAGATAAATTTATTATGATAAGAGAGAGATATTAAATCAAAATAGATCAAAATTAGTTATTTTTAATAATCAATTCGTATTCGTAGTATCAATTAATCATCAATTCATTTATTTCCTCTTCATTTAAAAATGCCTTCATATTGTTATTCCCTCATTCATTTCACGCAATGCCTTCACTGAACAATTGGCCATTTTCACTCCATAATGGCTGGCCGAATGTTTGCCATCACTTGCGCGGCATTCCAAGGTCAAATAGCGCATTTTGGCTGGATAGTCTTTGAACACAATTTCCGCATGGTACCAGCCTTCTTCAACTATAATAATATTTATTTTTTATGATAAAAATTTGTATTATTTTTTTCTCTCAATTTTTCATTGATTCGAAATTCAATAAGATTGAATTGTATTTTTATTCAAAAATGGGAACTTAAGAATTTTGGTTCCGTCAAAATTTTTGGTCATCAAACAAATTTTTCATTTTTTTACATTTATATATTTCATCATTTTGTTAAGGCAATACAGACATTTACACAAATATGAACTATTCAGTAGAATAAAAGGAAATTTGCATATATCTACCAGATTTTAAATTTTTTTTGAAATTCTGATTATTTCCGTAAATGATGCTAAAATGATGGTAAAAATTTATTTTAATCTTAAGAATAATTTGGGTAAGATAAAATGAATTTTGGGGTGAAAAAATTCTGTTATTATAGATAATAACATAAATACCGGTAAATATCGCAGTGGGATAAATTAGACAAAATTTAGGCCACATTCATGCGTTGCATTTCAAAATCCTAACTACCTTTTTAGGAAAATGCTTTTCTTAATCATTTTTACAAGCCAAATAGTTTTTTTTTGAAAAATTCTATTGTAAAACTCCATCAAGATTTCAAAAAAAATGTTTCTGCTGAAAAATTATTATCCCATTGATTCTATAAATCCACTTTTAATTCATTGATAATTTTAAAGAATTCAGATATTTAAGAAATTAAAAATCAAACATTGTCCTTGTCGGAAGTTCAGTGTGACCTTTTTGGCAACAAAATGGCCTTTTCGCTTTTGGCAAAATTCTTTTTTCATTGATGGAATTCCACTTCGTAAATTTTTCACTTCTTCAGGATAATCAACAGAAAGAAAATGTTTGTTGTCTTTTTTCAATAAACATTCCATTGTATAAGAGGCGTTAAAGTTGTCACGGCGATTTCCAACCATTTCGGAGACAACAATTGTTGGTCGAAAATTGTCCATAATTTCATTCTTAAATTTAAAGAAAATTAATTTATGAAAAATTAAATTTTTATTTACTTTCTTTCAGAAAAATCATAAATTATATTTTCTGGAAAAAGTTTTATGTTTTTTTTTCTTTTTCGAAAATATAATGTCTTCATTTAAATTTGTGAATTTTATTTTTACTGACTAAAATCCATCAAAAGAATATTTTATTAATTAAAAATGCTTACGGTCAATCCTTCATCGGCTAATTTGATAGTAATTTTCTTGGAGAAAGAATGAAAACTTGTTGCCACGCAAGCCGAAATCGGTTCTTCAAATCCTGGTGGAATTATCGGCTCGCCATCAACAAATTTGGGTGGAATTTCAATTTGAGCATAAAATCTTTAAGTAGAAAATTAGTTTTTTGGTTATTATTTTTTTATTTTATCTTCATAAAAGTTTTTGACAAAAAAAGAAAAATTTTATGTTAAAAATCAAAAATTTTAAAGCCAGAAAACTTTACTAAATCATAACTTAATTTACAATTCCTATCCTCCCATACCTAAATTTAAACTAATCCTAACCCATAAGATTTCATTATGGTCAAAAGACTCAAATCTTATTGCAAAAATATTATTTTTATACCACGAAATGTCAACAAATATTTTCCTTATTTTTTATAAATCTCAAAAATAGAAAATTGTAAGAAAACCCAATTAAAATAAAAGAATAAATTTAAAAAAAAATTAAAAACTAACCCGCCAATGTTTTTCTCGCTTTGCAAAAGAATTCGTTCTGCCTTCCATCTTGGATCCAATGTTAGGCTGTGCTCATTTTGCGCCGTCAATGCCCAATAATCGTTGAGAAAATTGTGTTCAAAACATCGTTTCAATGCCATGCATTTGAGTGATTTTGTGGAAATGCCAACCAATTTGTGCCATTCTAAACCGTATCCATCATAGTCCATTTTGTCTCGCCAAAAGTAATTTTCCGATAAAATTTGGTTCCATTTTCTTGAGATCTGGAACAAAAAGAAATAAACTAAATTTGATTTTATAAAAATTAATTTTTATTATTTCTAATGGAAAATTATATTCTTATCATTATTATTTAAAATTAATATATTTGTCTAATAAGACGCATCAGATTTCAGAATATTTAAAAAATATTCTTTGTCCATCATAAAAGGATATGGCCCTTTTAGCATTCCACTATAAATATATCAATAATTGTAAGAATTTTTCAAATTATAATAAATTTAGCCACAAATTTGACAATAAATTTTCATGTCGAAATATAAAAATATGGGGCTATTTTGTAAATTTTACCCCAATTAAATCTCTAGTTAATCCCAAATGAATTGTTTTGGCCAAATAATATGGCATTAAATGTTGCAATTTCTAAATAAAAAATTTATGAATAAATTTTGTTTTTCATAGAAAAATTCCTTTTTTAAAAGCATACCTTCGTGCACGCATTCAACAAATCCTTCGCTGGCACTCGCAACAGGATCAACGCTAATGCATCTTCATTTGCAGCAGATAAATCAATTAGCATTATTTGTTATTGTTTTGTAATCTTTGGCTCGAAATATTTTAAAAATTAATTTTTGGAATAGAAACATTTTTGATAATCACTATTCGCTCCTTTTTTTGGTCTGATATATGCCTTGGAGGACAATAATAGAGGGAAATTTATAGGTGAGAATGAGAAGACAGCCATCGGGAAGGATTAATTAGGGTAAAAACGAAGCCTCTCTTCTTTAAGAGCCAAAATGAATGTGCTTGGCCCAAATCCAGCAGAAAAAAATGGCCATTCACTTTTATTTCTTTTGGTCTATGCCTTGGAAGGCAATAGAATAGAATTTTTGGGTGGAAAGGCCGCTATCGGCGGATTAGTTGCGGCGAAAACGACGCCACACCTTTTAGCTTTTGGTGACGAAAATGAACGCACTTGGCACTTGCCTCGCTCATCAGTGTCCCGCGAGAAAATAGCTATTCACATTTCTTTTATTTTTGTTTTGGTTCATTTGGGTGGGTCAAAAGGGAAGGAAATCATATGAGGTTGGACGTTGGAGACGAAATGAATAAATGGAGGAAAAAGGAAAAGGGATTTGGCCTATGCCAATGATGAAGATTTTTTAGGTTTTGCAAGGCCATGGCTTTTTAATTGCGGTTGGCGAAAACGATGTCAAGGCTTTCTGCTTTTGACGACTAAAATGAAAACATCTTGGTCAAAAATTATTCATTCGGTTATTTGTGTAAAAAGAGAAGGAAGCCATTTGTTGCTGGAAAGTGGAAACGAAACGAATGAATGGAAGGAAAAAGAATTTGACCTGTGGCAATGATTTTTTCATAGAAAAATAATATTATAATATGTACTGTAAAATTTAAAAATGAAAGTCGGTTGAATTAGAGACACAAAATATTTGGAATAAGAAAATTTGGAAGAAGAAAAACACAAAATGTTTGGAAGAAGAAAAACACAAAATATAAACACAAAATGTTTGGAAGAAGAAAATTTGGAAGAAGAAAAACACAAAATGTTTGGAAGTTTATATTTTGTGTTTTTCTTCTTCCAAACATTTTGTGTTTTTCTTCTTTCCAAACATTTTTTTTTTCGTCCAAACATTTTGTGTTTTTCTTCTTCCAAACATTTTGTTTTTTTTCTCATCCAAACATTTTTGTTTTTCTTCTTCCAAATTTTCTTTTTCCAAACATTTTGTTTTTTTCTTTTTCCAAACATTTTGTTTTTTTCTTCTTCCAAACATTTTGTGTTTTTCTTCTTTCCAAACATTTTGTGTTTTTCTTCTTCCAAACATATTGTTTTTTGTTCATTCAATTATTTTATGTTTTTATTCTTCCAAACATTTTATGTTTTTGTGCTTATACATAAATATTTGCTTTTTGTTTTTCCATATATTTTTATTTTTCTTTTTACTTACAAAAATAGAAAAAAAAGAATGATGGAATTTGATGAGTGTTTAAATTTATTCTTGATATGTTTTCATTTGTTGCTGTGAATATATTTCTCTGCATGAACAAAAAAAATCCACATCATATTTTTCCAGTCCTTTCCATTTAAATGAACGTTTTATTCCTATTTTATTTTTTTAAAATTATCTTATTAGTTCTTTTAAATGGGATAAAATGCAATCAAATTAAAAATTTGACTAATAATGATGAAAATAAAATTATTGTTACTTTTGACAAATCAAAAGAATATATTTGGTATCAACAATTCACGCCGAATCAGAGAGGGAAACGAGCAAATACGCCACGTCACTCTCCATCTCCATTGAATACGCCGGAACCGGGACCGCCAAGTCCAATTGATCAGCCAGTATTTAATCCACCACAATTTATGCAACAGTATCTAATGGAAATGGGACTATTTCCTCAACAACAATTCAACGCTCCAATTGGACAGCAAAATGTTCTGCTTGGTCAAAATCAACAATTTGGTGGTCAACATCAACAATTAGCTGGTCAGCAATTTGGTGGTCAACATCAACAATTAGCTGGTCAGCAATTTGGTGGTCAACATCAACAATTAGCTGGTCAGCAATTTGGTGGTCAATATCAGCAAATTGGCCAACATCAACAATTAGCTGGTCAGCAATTTGGTGGTCAATATCAGCAAATTGGACAACATCAACAATTAGATGGTCAGCAATTTGGTGGCCAAAATCCACAGATTGGTCAACAACAATTTGTTCAGCAGCAGCATTTTTGGCAATATCCACAACAATTTAATTATCCACAACCACAACATTTGTATTACTCTCAACCACAACAATTGAATTACCCACAACATTTGAATTACCCTCAACCACAACAATTCCATTATCCACAACCACAACATTTGAATTACCCACAACCACAATATCTGAATTATCCACAACAACCAAATATGCAGCATCAGATTCTGCAGCCCCTTCAACAGCAGCCTCGTCCACAGCAGCCTCCTCAATATCCACAACAGCAGCAAAATATCAGACCTCAGCGAATTAGGGCGCCTGAAATCCCGGCTGTTCAACCTGCTGCTCCTGCTGTTGGGGCAGAACGCGTCCCCAATCGCCCTAATCATTTTCGAATGACTCCAGCAGACCAAGGAATTCTAACGAAAAGTTTTCGTTTTCATATGCAAGATCAACAAAATAGAGATGATCTACAAGAAATAAGGAATTTGGCCAGCATCGATATCAGACCAAATACTTTAGCTAAATTTTATAAAAAGAGAGAAAATGAAATCCGACAAATCCTAAATAGGCCAGAGTCTCCACTATCTTTGTTACAAACACCCTTTCCTCGAGACGAAGCTGATTTGAAAATTCAACGCGAACGTGCATGGGAACAATTACGCCGTCAGCATTATCCACAATTGCCGGATTCAAATCATCTGATAAACAAAAAATAGTAAATTTATTCTATGGGGCTACTAATTTTTTATTCGATTAATAAGAGAATCACTAGAAAAATATAATGTTAGAGACTTATCTGAATTCCTCCAGTTTACTCGGATTGGGATTTCGCCTAATAGATATGGAGGGATTAGGCGAATTAAGAATAAAATGAAAGGAATTGAACTGAAAGTTGCAAAAGACTTAAAATCATTTGCATTTTCCAAAAATTTTGTGTTTTTCCTAACATTTTGTGCTTTTCTTAACATTTTGTTTTTCTTAACATTTTGTGTTTTTCCAAATATTTTATGTTTTCCCAAACATTTTTGTTATCCAAACATTTTGTGTTTTTACGAACATTTTTATTTTCCAAACATGTTGTGTTTTTCCAAACATTTTGTATTTTCCCAAACATTTTTGTTATCCAAACATTTTGTGTTTTTACGAACATTTTTATTTTCCTAAACATTTTCTGTTTTTCCCAACATTTTTATTTTCCAAAGATGTTGCGTTTTTCCAAACATTTTTGTTTTACAAACATTTTGTTTTTTTCCAAACATTTTGTGTTTTTCCAAACATTTTGTGTTTTTACGAACATTTTTATTTTCCTAAACATTTTCTGTTTTTCCTAAAAATTTTTATTTTCCAAACATGTTTTGTTTTTCCAAACATTTTTGTTTTGTTTTTCCAAACATTTTTGTTTTTCAAACATTTTTGTTTTATTTTTCCAAACATTTTTGTTTTTCAAACATTTTGTGTTTTCTCAAACATTTTGTGTTTTTCCCAAACATTTTTGTTTTTCAAACATTTTGTGTTTTCTCAAACATTTTGTTTTTTCCAAACATTTTTGTTTTTCAAACATTTTTGTTTTGTGTTTTTCCAAACATTTTTTTTTCCAAACATTTTATTTTGTCCAAACATTTTGTATTTTCCAAATATTTTTTTCTAGAATATTTATTTTCCAAATATTTTATGTTTCTGTTCCAAAAAAAATTATGTTTTTTTTTGTATTTTAAAATTTAAACTTTATCTTTACTATATCTTTACAAATTTATTCAAATTTATATTTCTATTTATATGATTGTGAAATTAATCTTAGCTCCATGCAAACGATAATAATTAGAAAATATTTTCTTAAAAATTAAAATAACTAGATATTTTTGGTGGCCACTGCCCCCAATTCCTCAAGATTACATTCTATTATCCCATATTTAGTGACTATGACAAAGAATTGACGCGGAAGGTTGAAATGAATCAACAACGTTTCCATGGACAACCACAGCAACAACAGCTCTCACTATCTTTTGAACATCAAATACAGCTTGATAAATTATATCAAAGTAGTCATGCGGGATATGCACAAGCAGTACAAAATTTCGAAAATTTACCAAAAGGATTGAGAGGAGCAGGTAGAGGAACGTCCATTTCCCATGATCAAGTGCCAATACCTGTAAGGAAATTATTTATGAATTTTTAATATATTTATTAGGACGAATTGGCGGAAGGTTTTCGAGGACTTTATAAATATGGCCATCTTCCTATTCAATATTTTCGTGACAAATATGGTTTTCATCAAGCAATTATAAAAAACGAATTGGATAAAAGAGGAGTTCATTTACACGCTGCTTCTAAGTAAAAATTAAATTTTATTATTCATTATTATTATAATATCAAGCGGTGTACCACTTGATGAGAATTTTAATTTGGCCAAAAGATCTTTGGAAGAGCATTTGGCTCGACGAGCTGCTGGACTATCACCGCCCCCAGCAGAAAATATTAGGCAATTGCCACCACTCGCCGGACAAATTCCGGCAGCAGCAAATATTCCAGAGCAGCAGGTAATAAGGCAAAAATTAAAAAATGTAAATATTTATTTCAGTGGATAATTTACCCTTAAAATAATTGAAAAAATCAGTTTAAGCCATAAAATTTGGCAAAAAATGGCGTCATGTTAACGGTTAACGCTATATTTATTAGCCTATAGCTAAATACAGAATTTTATATTTTTTAAAGTTAATAAACATTGTTGATTTTTCGAGAAGAAAGTTTTTAATGAGAATTATTGGTTAAATTAATATTAACTTTAATTATTTTATCAAATGAAATAAATTATTAATTCTATAAAATTCTTTTTCACAATAATTAATAAGAATATCCAGCAGATGGAAATTAACATCTATCTATAGACAAAATTCTATGACCTAATTTAAAATTATAATTATTTATATAATAAATAGAATAACACCATTATCGTTCAAATATTAGGAATTTTGATCTATGTTCTATTTTCGGTTTCTGTTTTTCTCATTTTCAGCTATTTTGAGCTAAAATTTAAAATTAATTTTTTTTATAATTTATCGATTTTGAATATCGAAGCCATGAGACTACACTAAACCACAATTAATCTTCCTTTTTAATTACAGCCACTGCATAGACAGCAGGCCCAACATCATCAACCAATATCACCAGGACGAGAATTACGATTACAAAGAGAGCTTTATATACAACATATTCCACCGGACCATCCGTTGGCCGATTTCCGAATGCCCATACCCGTTCAAAACCAAATTGTGCAAGATTTTCGCCGTTTTCGTCCCATGGATCGATTTCATGCGGAACTTGGCCAAGATTTGACCAATTTGGCTGCCGTTGGCATTCGTCCAGGTGTGCTAGCTGCTCAACATAATTTCAGAGAGGATGACATACGAAGGCACTTAAACAGGCCAATAACGCCAGCACGTTTAAATGCATTGCCCGAACCGGGTTCACCTCGAATGGAAGAAAATCAGCGAGCAATGGCATGGAGACATTTAAGGAATAATCGTTATCCGAATTTGCCATCCCCTTCGAATTTTGAACCAATGGCTTTACGCGGTACAGGCAGAACTTCTCCAGCAGCAGGTAGTAGTCAATTAACAATGGTTAGAGGTAAATTTGGGTCATTTTAAAAAGCATTTGAAATTATAGTGATTTTCCTGTACTTATCCAGTATCCAGTTTGTCCCTTTTATTTGTTGAGAAAATAAAAAGTGAAAGGTCCCCCCCTCCTTTGGGTCATCAGGAATCAGGACAGGATTATGGATATATGGTCATTAGAGATTACTTGGGATGATATTCTATCTCTGAGACCCTACACAATCGTAACCCCTAATCTTGATGACCCACGGGGAATTACTTTTTCCTAGCTGACCCAAAAAGGGGATACAAACTGGATAAATTCCTATTTTCCTTTGAGATTTTAATATATTTTAACTATTTTAAATTAAACTCAATTTTTAATCATGCAATTAGATTTATTGTTTGATTTAAGTTCGCCATGAAAGATAAGTATCATCTAAGCCAAAAACCCTCTAATTAAAAGCGGATTTACCATTATTTATAAATTAAATTATAAAAAAAATAAACAATACATATTTCTAGGACCAATGGCTAATATCCCTCATCAGCAAGCTGGCAGTGGTCCTACTACCGGAGTTCGCCCACAACAAAGTCCACCCAGAGGCGGAATCAGTGCCACTCAACCTTCACCGTCAAATTTGTCCCAAACAACAAAACGTCGACGTACCAATTCTGCCTCTTCACCCTCGATCACTGAAGCTAGTCAACCAAAAAAAGGGCGACAATCTCCTCGTTCACCAAAAACGCCTTTTGGAAGGAGAAAAAAGCGGAATGCACAATTTGGTTGAAATGAAAACATAAATTCATATTCCATTAATAATTATGACTGATAAATATGTATGAAGAAAAATAAAATGCCTTACAGACGAAAGTGTCTATTCTATGATAGTCAAAAAGTGGTGCAAATGTTAATTTGAATTTTTCAAATTTTGAAATATTAGAAATGAATTTGATAATAGCAATAATAAATTTAATTAAAAATTAAAAAGATTTTTTCGATATTATTTTAAGTATAAACATTTTATGTTTTTGTTCATCCAAACATTTTATGTTTTTGTTCATCCAAACATTTTATGTTTTTGTTCATCCAAACATTTTATGTTTTTGTTCATCCAAACATTTTATGTTTTTCTTCTTCCAAACATTTTATGTTTTTGTTCATCCAAACATTTTATGTTTTTGTTCATTCAAACATTTTATGTTTTTGTTCATCCAAACATTTTATGTTTTTGTTCATTCAAACATTTTATGTTTTTGTTCATCCAAACATTTTATGTTTTTGTTCATCCAAACATTTTATGTTTTTGTTCATCCAAACATTTTATGTTTTTGTTCATCCAAATATTTTATGTTTTTGTTCATCCAAACATTTTATGTTTTTGTTCATCCAAACATTTTATGTTTTTGTTCATCCAAACATTTTATGTTTTTGTTCATCCAAACATTTTATATTTTTGTTCATCCAAACATTTTATGTTTTTGTTCATCCAAACATTTTATGTTTTTGTTTCCAAACATTTTATGTTTTTGTTCATCCAAACATTTATGTTTTTGTTCATCCAAACATTTTATGTTTTTGTTCATCCAAGCATTTTATGTTTTTGTTCATCCAAATATTTTGTTGTTTTTATTTTACAAAACATTTCATTATTTTAGTTCTACAAAACATTTTGTTATTCCAAAATTTTTTTTATTTATCCAAACATTATGTTTTTTTATTTTTATAAGCATTTTATTTTTTGTTTATTATTGTAATATTGCATCAATAATTTTATAAATTTAATGAATATTTAAAAAATAATTATTTATACCAACGAATTTCGATATCCACTCCTAAAATAGAAAAAAATATGATGGAATTTGATGAGTGTTTAAATTTATTCTTGATATGTTTTCGTTTGCTGATTATTGTGAATATAATTTCGTGAATGAACAAAAAATCCTCATTCACATTTTTCCATCTCCATTCCATTCGCAATGAAAATTTTATTTCTATTTTATTTTTATAAAATAGTCTTATTAATCCTTTTAATTGGGATAAAATGCAATCAAATTAAAAATTTGACAAACAAGGATAAAAATGAAATTGTTTCTACATTTGGCAAAGGATATATTTGGTATCAACAATTCACACCGAATCATAGAGGGAAACGAGCAAATACGCCACGTCATTCTCCATTGAATACACCGGAACCGGGACCGCCAAGTCCAATTAATCAGCCAGTATTTAATCCACCACAATTTATGCAACCGTATCTAATGACAATGGGACTATTTCCTCAACAACAATTCAACGCTCCAATTGGACAGCAAAATATTCTGCTTGGTCAACATCAACAATTTGGTGGTCAACATCAACAATTAGCTGGTCAGCAATTTGGTGGTCAACATCAACAATTAGCTGGTCAGCAATTTGGTGGTCAACATCAACAATTAGCTGGTCAGCAATTTGGTGGTCAACATCAACAATTAGCTGGTCAGCAATTTGGTGGTCAACATCAACAATTAGCTGGTCAGCAATTTGGTGGTCAACATCAACAATTAGCTGGTCAGCAATTTGGTGGCCAATATCAACAAATTGGCCAACATCAACAATTAGCTGGTCAGCAATTTGGTGGCCTAAATCCACAGATTGGTCAATATCAACAATTTGGTGGCCATAATCCACAGATTGGTCAACAGCAATATGTTCAGCAGCAGCATTTTTGGCAATATCCACAACAATTTAATTATCCACAACCACAACAATTCCATTATCCACAACATTTGAATTACCCACAGCTGCAACATTTACATTATCCGCAGCAACAACAACGGATACAATATCAGCAGATTCAGCAGCCTCTTTCTCAGCAACAGCAGCAAGATATCAGACCTCCGCATATTAGGGCACCTGAAATCCCGACAATTCAGCCTGCTGCTGCTGCTGTTGGGGCAGAACACGTCAACCCCAATCGCCCTAATCATTTTCGGATGACATCAAGAGATCAAGGGATTCTAACGAGAAGTTTTCGTTTTCATATGCAAGATCAACAAAATAGAGATGATCTACAAGAAATAAGGAATTTGGCCAGCATCGATATCAGACCAAATACTTTAGCTAAATATTATAAGAAGAGAGAAAACGAAGTCCGCCGAATCCTAAATAGGCCAAAGTCTCCGCAATCTTTATTACAAACACCCTTTCCTCGAGATGAAGCTGATTTGAAAATTCAACGCGAACGTGCATGGGAACAGCTACGTCGTGAGCATTACCCACAATTGCCAGATTCAACACGGCTAGTAGACAGAGAACAGTAAATTTATTTCAAATGGAACTAAAAAAATTTATTTTGTTCGACTAAGAACTTCATCAAAAAAATAATAATAGAACTTGGTCGGAGCCCTAGAATATTATATATGCGAATCAGCTTTTAGATATAGAGGAATTAAAGGCATATGAAATTAATGTCCAAGACTAGGGCGTGCGGGATGAAAAAGGAAAGTTGGCAATGGTCTAGAAGCTTCCTGAAAATCTAGCCATAAAGAAAATTTTTATTAAAAATTAAGCAAAATTAAAATAAAAAATATTTTGAAGCTCAATTCATCAACAATTTATTCTAATATCCCATATTTAGTGATTATGCCAGGGAATTGAACAGAAAAATTCAAATCAATCAGCAACGTTTCCGTGGACAACCACGGCAGCAACAGCTCAAGCTCACAGAAAAACAACAAGCATATCTTGACGAATTATATCAAAGAAGTCATGCGGGATATGCACAAGCAGTACAAAATTTCGAAAATTTACCAAAAGGAACTTCGAAAGGAACAAGTAGAGGAACGACTCTTTCCTATGATCCAATGCCAATACCTGTGAGGAAATTATTTATGAATTTTTAATATATTTATTAGGACGAATTGGCGGAAGGTTTTCGAGGACTTTATAAATATGGCCATCTTCCTATTCAATATTTTTATGAAAAATATGGTTTTCATCAAGCAATTATAAAAAACGAATTGGATAAAAGAGGAGTTCATTTATATGGTGATGGAAAAAAGTATAAATTGAAAAAAATATATATTCTATTTTCATTATATTATTAAGAGGTAATCCGGAAGAAAGTGACGATAACTTTAATATGGCCAAAAGATCTTTGGAAGAGCATTTGGCTCGGAGAAATGCTGGACTATCGCCGCCACCGCCAGGAAATGCAAGGCAATTGCCAGCATTCGTGCCGGCAGCAGCAAATGTTCAACAGCAGGTAATATATAAGGCTAAAATTAATAAATTTAAATATTTATTTTAGCAGATAAAATCTTTAAATTATCTAATTTAAAAGAAAAATCCTAATTATCATCCAAATCAATTTTAAAACCAAAAATGGCCATATCATCTATCTTGCCTTAAACCCTGACTAAAAATTAAATTTTCTAATTATTTAATCCATATTTTATGAGCAAAATTATTGTCAAATTAGAAAATGATTAATTTTTAAATTTAAATAAATGAATAAAAGAAAATAAATTAGAATTCAATAAAATTCTATTTTTTATTTTAATAAAATGCTCCAGGCTTGGATGAAGAGTAGTATTCCCAAATTTTATAATCAATTTCGAAAAAGCACAAATTCTACCATTTTAGAAATTTTGAAAAAAATTCAATACCAATATTGCTTCCCATTACAAACTATTTTTGGTTATTTTGAGCTAAATAAAATAAAATTAATTTTTTTTAATTTATTGATTTCCTAAAATCGAAATAATTAAAACTATAGTAATTATAAATTAGTTATTTTAATAATTCTTATTTTAATTAAAGCAAGGGCAGCAGGCACACCATCATCCACCACTATCGCCAGGACAAGAATTGCGATTACAAAGAGAGCTTTATATGCAACATATTCCACCGGACCATCCGTTGGCCGATTTCCGAATGCCCATACCCGTTCAAAACCAAATTGTGCAAGATTTTCGCCGTTTTCGTCCCATGGATCGATTTCATGCGGAACTTGGCCAAGATTTGACCAATTTGGCTGCCGTTGGCATTCGTCCAGGTGTGCTAGCTGCTCAACATAATTTCAGAGAGGATGACATACGAAGGCACTTAAACAGGCCAATAACGCCAGCACGTTTAAATGCATTGCCCGAACCGGGTTCACCTCGAATGGAAGAAAATCAGCGAGCAATGGCATGGAGACATTTAAGGAATAATCGTTATCCGAATTTGCCATCCCCTTCGAATTTTGAACCAATGGCTTTACGCGGTACAGGCAGAACTTCTCCAGCAGCAGGTAGTAGTCAATTAACAATGGTTAGAGGTAAATTTGGGTCATTTTAAAAAGCATTTGAAATTATAGTGATATTCCTGTACTTATCCAGTATCCAGTTTGTCCCTTTTATTTGTTGAGAAAATAAAAAGTGAAAGGTCCCCCCCTCCTTTGGGTCATCAGGAATCAGGACAGGATTATGGATATATGGTCATTAGAGATTACTTGGGATGATATTCTATCTCTGAGACCCTACACAATCGTAACCCCTAATCTTGATGACCCACGGGGAATTACTTTTTCCTAGCTGACCCAAAAAGGGGATACAAACTGGATAAATTCCTATTTTCCTTTGAGATTTTAATATATTTTAACTATTTTAAATTAAACTCAATTTTTAATCATGCAATTAGATTTATTGTTTGATTTAAGTTCGCCATGAAAGATAAGTATCATCTAAGCCAAAAACCCTCTAATTAAAAGCGGATTTACCATTATTTATAAATTAAATTATAAAAAAAATAAACAATACATATTTCTAGGACCAATGGCTAATATCCCTCATCAGCAAGCTGGCAGTGGTCCTACTACCGGAGTTCGCCCACAACAAAGTCCACCCAGAGGCGGAATCAGTGCCACTCAACCTTCACCGTCAAATTTGTCCCAAACAACAAAACGTCGACGTTCCAATTCTGCTTCTTCACCCTCGAGCACTGAAGCTAGTCAACCAAAAAGAGGGCGACAATCTCCTCGTTCACCAAAAACGCCTTTTGGAAGGAGAAAAAAGCGGAATGCACAATTTGGTTGAAATGAAAACATAAATTCATATTCCATTAATAATTATGACTGATAAATATGTATGAAGAAAAATAAAATGCCTTACCGACGAAAGTGTCTATTCTATGATAGTCAAAAAGTGGTGCAAATGTTAATTTGAATTTTTCAAATTTTGAAATATTAGAAATGAATTTGATAATAGCAATAATAAATTTAATTAAAAATTAAAAAGATTTTTTCGATATTATTTTAAGTTTAAACATTTTATGTTTTTGTTCATCCAAAAATTTTATGTTTTTGTTCATCCAAACATTTTATGTTTTTGTTCATCCAAACATTTTATGTTTTTGTTCATCCAAACATTTTATGTTTTTGTTTCCAAACATTTTATGTTTTTATTCATCCAAACATTTTATGTTTTTGTTCATCCAAACATTTTATGTTTTTGTTTCCAAACATTTTATGTTTTTGTTCATCCAAACATTTTATGTTTTTGTTCATCCAAACATTTTAGGTTCTTGTTCATCCAAACATTTTATGTTTTTGTTCATCCAAACATTTTATGTTTTTGTTCATCCAAACATTTTATGTTTTTGTTCATCCAGACATTTTATGTTCTTGTTCATCCAAACATTTTATGTTTTTGTTCATCCAAACATTTTATGTTTTTGTTCATCCAAACATTTTATGTTTTTGTTCATCCAAACATTTTAAGTTTTTGTTCATCCAAACATTTTATGTTTTTGTTCATCCAAACATTTTATGTTTTTGTTCATCCAAATATTTTGTTGTTTTTATTTTACAAAACATTTCGTTATTTTAGTTCTACAAAACATTTTGTTATTCCAAAATTTTTTTATTTATCCAAACATTATGTTTTTTTATTTTTATAAGCATTTTATTTTTTGTTTATTATTGTAATATTGCATCAATAATTTTATAAATTTAATAAATATTTAAAAAATAATTATTTATACCAACAAATTTCGATATCCACTCCTAAAATAGAAAAAAATATGATGGAATTTGATGAGTGTTTAAATTTATTCTTGATATGTTTTCGTTTGCTGATGATTGTGAATATAATTTCGTGAATGAACAAAAAATCCTCATTCACATTTTTCCATCTCCATTCCATTCGCAATGAAAATTTTATTTCTATTTTATTTTTATAAAATAGTCTTATTAATCCTTTTAATTGGGATAAAATGCAATCAAATTAAAAATTTGACAAACAATGATAAAAATGAAATTGTTTCTACTTTTGGCAAAGGATATATTTGGTATCAACAATTCACACCGAATCATAGAGGGAAACGAGCAAATACGCCACGTCATTCTCCATTGAATACACCGGAACCGGGACCGCCTAGTCCAATTAATCAGCCAGTATTTAATCCACCACAATTTATGCAACCGTATCTAATGACAATGGGACTATTTCCTCAACAACAATTCAACGCTCCAATTGGACAGCAAAACATTCTGCTTGGTCAACATCAACAATTTGGTGGTCAACATCAACAATTAGCTAGTCAGCAATTTGGTGGTCAGCAATTTGGTGGCCATAATCCACAGATTGGTCAATATCAACAATTTGGGGGCCAAAATCCACAGATTGCTCAACAGCAATATGTTCAGCAGCAGCATTTTTGGCAATATCCACAACAATTTAATTATCCACAACCACAACAATTCCATTATCCACAACATTTGAATTACCCACAGCTGCAACATTTACATTATCCGCAGCAACAACAACGGATACAATATCAGCAGATTCAGCAGCCTCTTCCTCAGCAACAGCAGCAAGATATCAGACCTCCGCATATTAGGCCACCTGAAATCCCGACAATTCAGCCTGCTGCTGCTGCTGTTGGGGCAGAACACGTCAACCCCAATCGCCCTAATCATTTTCGGATGACATCAAGAGATCAAGGGATTCTAACGAGAAGTTTTCGTTTTCATATGCAAGATCAACAAAATAGAGATGATCTACAAGAAATAAGGAATTTGGCCAGCATCGATATCAGACCAAATACTTTAGCTAAATATTATAAGAAGAGAGAAAACGAAGTCCGCCGAATCCTAAATAGGCCAAAGTCTCCGCAATCTTTATTACAAACACCCATTCCTCGAGACGAAGCTGAGTTGAAAAATCAACGCGAACGTGCATGGGAACAGCTACGTCGTGAGCATTACCCACAATTGCCAGATTCAACGCGGCTAGTAGACAGAGAACAGTAAATTTATTTCATATGGAGCTAAAAAAATTCATTTGTTCGACTAAGAACTTCATCAAAAAAAATAATAATAGAACTTGGTCGGAGCCATAGAATATATTATATACGCGAATCAGCTTATAGATATAGAGGAATTAAAAGACAGATTATAAAGTTTAAGGAATTTATGTAGTTAATTAGCCTGAGACTATGGGAAAGCTCCATTAAAGGCATATGAAATTAATGTCCAAGACAGACTAAGGCGTGCGGGATGAAAAATGAAGGTTGGCATGCTTCAGAAGCTTCCTGAAAATTTAGCCATAAAAATTGTAGAAAATTTTTATTAAAAATTAAGCAAAATTAAAATAAAAAATATTTTAAAGCCCCATTCATCAACAATTTATCCTAATATCCCATATTTAGTGATTATGCCAGGGAATTGAACAGAAAAATTCAAATCAATCAGCAACGTTTCCGTGGACAACCACGGCAGCAACAGCTCAAGCTCACAGAAAAACAACAAGCATACCTTGACGAATTATATCAAAGAAGTCATGCGGGATATGCACAAGCAGTACAAAATTTCGAAAATTTACCAAAAGGAACTTCGAAAGGAACAGGTAGAGGAACGACTCTTTCATATGATCCAATGCCAATACCTGTAAGGAAATTTTTTATGAATTTTTAATATATTTAATATTATAGGACGAATTGGCTGAAGGTTTTCGAGGACTTTATAAATATGGCCATCTTCCTATTCAATATTTTTATGAAAAATATGGTTTTCATCAAGCAATTATAAAAAAAGAATTGGATAAAAGAGGAGTTCATTTATATGGTGATGGAAAAAAGTATAAATTGAAAAATATATATATATATTCTATTTTCATTATATTATTAAGAGGTAATCCGGAAGAAAGTGACGATAACTTTAATATGGCCAAAAAATATTTGGAAGAGCATTTGGCTCGGAGAAATGCTGGACTATCACCGCCACCGCCAGGAAATGCAAGACAATTGCCAGCATTCGTGCCGGCAGCAGCAAATGTTCAACAGCAGGTAATATATAAGGCTAAAATTAATAAATTTAAATATTTATTTTAGCAGATAAAATCTTTAAATTATCTAATTTAAAAGAAAAATCCTAATTATCATCCAAATCAATTTTAAAACCAAAAATGGCCATATCATCTATCTTGCCCTAAACCCTGACTAAAAATTAAATTTTCTAATTATTTAAGCCATATTTTATGAGCAAAATTATTGTCAAATTAGAAAATGATTAATTTTTAAATTTAAATAAATGAATAAAAGAAAATAAATTATGAATTCAATAAAATTCTCTTTTTTTTATTTTAATAAAATGCTCCAGGCTCTTTGATGAAGAGTAGTATTCCCAAATTTTAATAATCAATTTTGAAAAAGCACAAATTCTACCATTTTAGAAATTTTGATAAAATTCAGTACCAATATTGATTCACATTACAAACAATTTTTGGTTATTTTGAGCTAAATAAAATAAAATTAATTTTTTTTTTTTTTGATTTATTGATTTCTAAAATCGAAACAATGAAAAGTATACTAATTATAAATTAGTTATTTTAATAATTCTTATTTTAATTAAAGCAAGGGCAGCAGGCACACCATCATCCACCACTATCGCCAGGACAAGAATTACGATTACAAAGAGAGCTTTATATGCAACATATTCCTCCGGACCATCCGTTGGCCGATTTCCGAATGCCCATACCCGTTCAAAACCAAATTGTGCAAGATTTTCGCCGTTTTCGTCCCATGGATCGATTTCATGCGGAACTTGGCCAAGATTTGACCAATTTGGCTGCCGTTGGCATTCGTCCAGGTGTGCTAGCTGCTCAGCACAATTTCAGAGAGGATGACATACGAAGGCACTTAAACAGGCCAATAACGCCAGCACGTTTAAATGCATTGCCCGAACCGGGTTCACCTCGAATGGAAGAAAATCAGCGAGCAATGGCATGGAGACATTTAAGGAATAATCGTTATCCGAATTTGCCATCCCCTTCGAATTTTGAACCAATGGCTTTACGCGGTACAGGCAGAACTTCTCCAGCAGCAGGTAGTAGTCAATTAACAATGGTTAGAGGTAAATTTGGGTCATTTTAAAAAGCATTTGAAATTATAGTGATTTTCCTGTACTTATCCAGTATCCAGTTTGTCCCTTTTATTTGTTGAGAAAATAAAAAGTGAAAGGTCCCCCCCTCCTTTGGGTCATCAGGAATCAGGACAGGATTATGGATATATGGTCATTAGAGATTACTTGGGATGATATTCTATCTCTGAGACCCTACACAATCGTAACCCCTAATCTTGATGACCCACGGGGAATTACTTTTTCCTAGCTGACCCAAAAAGGGGATACAAACTGGATAAATTCCTATTTTCCTTTGAGATTTTAATATATTTTAACTATTTTAAATTAAACTCAATTTTTAATCATGCAATTAGATTTATTGTTTGATTTAAGTTCGCCATGAAAGATAAGTATCATCTAAGCCAAAAACCCTCTAATTAAAAGCGGATTTACCATTATTTATAAATTAAATTATAAAAAAAATAAACAATACATATTTCTAGGACCAATGGCTAATATCCCTCATCAGCAAGCTGGCAGTGGTCCTACTACCGGAGTTCGCCCACAACAAAGTCCACCCAGAGGCGGAATCAGTGCCACTCAACCTTCACCGTCAAATTTGTCCCAAACAACAAAACGTCGACGTACCAATTCTGCCTCTTCACCCTCGATCACTGAAGCTAGTCAACCAAAAAAAGGGCGACAATCTCCTCGTTCACCAAAAACGCCTTTTGGAAGGAGAAAAAAGCGGAATGCACAATTTGGTTGAAATGAAAACATAAATTCATATTCCATTAATAATTATGACTGATAAATATGTATGAAGAAAAATAAAATGCCTTACAGACGAAAGTGTCTATTCTATGATAGTCAAAAAGTGGTGCAAATGTTAATTTGAATTTTTCAAATTTTGAAATATTAGAAATGAATTTGATAATAGCAATAATAAATTTAATTAAAAATTAAAAAGATTTTTTCGATATTATTTTAAGTATAAACATTTTATGTTTTTGTTCATCCAAACATTTTATGTTTTTGTTCATCCAAACATTTTATGTTTTTGTTCATCCAAACATTTTATGTTTTTGTTCATCCAAACATTTTATGTTTTTCTTCTTCCAAACATTTTATGTTTTTGTTCATCCAAACATTTTATGTTTTTGTTCATTCAAACATTTTATGTTTTTGTTCATCCAAACATTTTATGTTTTTGTTCATTCAAACATTTTATGTTTTTGTTCATCCAAACATTTTATGTTTTTGTTCATCCAAACATTTTATGTTTTTGTTCATCCAAACATTTTATGTTTTTGTTCATCCAAATATTTTATGTTTTTGTTCATCCAAACATTTTATGTTTTTGTTCATCCAAACATTTTATGTTTTTGTTCATCCAAACATTTTATGTTTTTGTTCATCCAAACATTTTATATTTTTGTTCATCCAAACATTTTATGTTTTTTTTCATCCAAACATTTTATGTTTTTGTTTCCAAACATTTTATGTTTTTGTTCATCCAAACATTTATGTTTTTGTTCATCCAAACATTTTATGTTTTTGTTCATCCAAGCATTTTATGTTTTTGTTCATCCAAATATTTTGTTGTTTTTATTTTACAAAACATTTCATTATTTTAGTTCTACAAAACATTTTGTTATTCCAAAATTTTTTTTATTTATCCAAACATTATGTTTTTTTATTTTTATAAGCATTTTATTTTTTGTTTATTATTGTAATATTGCATCAATAATTTTATAAATTTAATGAATATTTAAAAAATAATTATTTATACCAACGAATTTCGATATCCACTCCTAAAATAGAAAAAAATATGATGGAATTTGATGAGTGTTTAAATTTATTCTTGATATGTTTTCGTTTGCTGATTATTGTGAATATAATTTCGTGAATGAACAAAAAATCCTCATTCACATTTTTCCATCTCCATTCCATTCGCAATGAAAATTTTATTTCTATTTTATTTTTATAAAATAGTCTTATTAATCCTTTTAATTGGGATAAAATGCAATCAAATTAAAAATTTGACAAACAAGGATAAAAATGAAATTGTTTCTACATTTGGCAAAGGATATATTTGGTATCAACAATTCACACCGAATCATAGAGGGAAACGAGCAAATACGCCACGTCATTCTCCATTGAATACACCGGAACCGGGACCGCCAAGTCCAATTAATCAGCCAGTATTTAATCCACCACAATTTATGCAACCGTATCTAATGACAATGGGACTATTTCCTCAACAACAATTCAACGCTCCAATTGGACAGCAAAATATTCTGCTTGGTCAACATCAACAATTTGGTGGTCAACATCAACAATTAGCTGGTCAGCAATTTGGTGGTCAACATCAACAATTAGCTGGTCAGCAATTTGGTGGTCAACATCAACAATTAGCTGGTCAGCAATTTGGTGGTCAACATCAACAATTAGCTGGTCAGCAATTTGGTGGTCAACATCAACAATTAGCTGGTCAGCAATTTGGTGGTCAACATCAACAATTAGCTGGTCAGCAATTTGGTGGCCAATATCAACAAATTGGCCAACATCAACAATTAGCTGGTCAGCAATTTGGTGGCCTAAATCCACAGATTGGTCAATATCAACAATTTGGTGGCCATAATCCACAGATTGGTCAACAGCAATATGTTCAGCAGCAGCATTTTTGGCAATATCCACAACAATTTAATTATCCACAACCACAACAATTCCATTATCCACAACATTTGAATTACCCACAGCTGCAACATTTACATTATCCGCAGCAACAACAACGGATACAATATCAGCAGATTCAGCAGCCTCTTTCTCAGCAACAGCAGCAAGATATCAGACCTCCGCATATTAGGGCACCTGAAATCCCGACAATTCAGCCTGCTGCTGCTGCTGTTGGGGCAGAACACGTCAACCCCAATCGCCCTAATCATTTTCGGATGACATCAAGAGATCAAGGGATTCTAACGAGAAGTTTTCGTTTTCATATGCAAGATCAACAAAATAGAGATGATCTACAAGAAATAAGGAATTTGGCCAGCATCGATATCAGACCAAATACTTTAGCTAAATATTATAAGAAGAGAGAAAACGAAGTCCGCCGAATCCTAAATAGGCCAAAGTCTCCGCAATCTTTATTACAAACACCCTTTCCTCGAGATGAAGCTGATTTGAAAATTCAACGCGAACGTGCATGGGAACAGCTACGTCGTGAGCATTACCCACAATTGCCAGATTCAACACGGCTAGTAGACAGAGAACAGTAAATTTATTTCAAATGGAACTAAAAAAATTTATTTTGTTCGACTAAGAACTTCATCAAAAAAATAATAATAGAACTTGGTCGGAGCCCTAGAATATTATATATGCGAATCAGCTTTTAGATATAGAGGAATTAAAGGCATATGAAATTAATGTCCAAGACTAGGGCGTGCGGGATGAAAAAGGAAAGTTGGCAATGGTCTAGAAGCTTCCTGAAAATCTAGCCATAAAAATTTTAGAAAATTTTTATTAAAAATTAAGCAAAATTAAAATAAAAAATATTTTGAAGCTCATTTAATCAACAATTTATTCTAATATCCCATATTTAGTGATTATGCCAGGGAATTGAACAGAAAAATTCAAATCAATCAGCAACGTTTCCGTGGACAACCACGGCAGCAACAGCTCAAGCTCACAGAAAAACAACAAGCATATCTTGACGAATTATATCAAAGAAGTCATGCGGGATATGCACAAGCAGTACAAAATTTCGAAAATTTACCAAAAGGAACTTCGAAAGGAACAAGTAGAGGAACGACTCTTTCCTATGATCCAATGCCAATACCTGTGAGGAAATTATTTATGAATTTTTAATATATTTATTAGGACGAATTGGCGGAAGGTTTTCGAGGACTTTATAAATATGGCCATCTTCCTATTCAATATTTTTATGAAAAATATGGTTTTCATCAAGCAATTATAAAAAACGAATTGGATAAAAGAGGAGTTCATTTATATGGTGATGGAAAAAAGTATAAATTGAAAAAAATATATATTCTATTTTCATTATATTATTAAGAGGTAATCCGGAAGAAAGTGACGATAACTTTAATATGGCCAAAAGATCTTTGGAAGAGCATTTGGCTCGGAGAAATGCTGGACTATCGCCGCCACCGCCAGGAAATGCAAGGCAATTGCCAGCATTCGTGCCGGCAGCAGCAAATGTTCAACAGCAGGTAATATATAAGGCTAAAATTAATAAATTTAAATATTTATTTTAGCAGATAAAATCTTTAAATTATCTAATTTAAAAGAAAAATCCTAATTATCATCCAAATCAATTTTAAAACCAAAAATGGCCATATCATCTATCTTGCCCTAAACCCTGACTAAAAATTAAATTTTCTAATTATTTAAGCCATATTTTATGAGCAAAATTATTGTCAAATTAGAAAATGATTAATTTTTAAATTTAAATAAATGAATAAAAGAAAATAAATTAGAATTCAATAAAATTCTATTTTTTATTTTAATAAAATGCTCAAGGCTTGGATAAAGAGTAATTATTCCCAAATTTTATAATCTATTTCGAAAAAGCACAAATTCTACCATTTTAGAAATTTTGAAAAAAATTCAATACCAATATTGCTTCCCATTACAAACTATTTTTGGTTATTTTGAGCTAAATAAAATAAAATTAATTTTTTTTAATTTATTGATTTCCTAAAATCGAAATAATTAAAACTATACTAATTATAAATTAGTTATTTTAATAATTCTTATTTTAATTAAAGCAAGGGCAGCAGGCCCAACATCATCAACCAATATCACCAGGACGAGAATTACGATTACAAAGAGAGCTTTAGATGCAACATATTCCTCCGGACCATCCGTTGGCCGATTTCCGAATGCCCATACCCGTTCAGAACCAAATTGTGCAAGATTTTCGTCGTTTTCGTCCCATGGATAGATTTCATGCAGAACTTGGCCAAGATTTGACTAATTTGGCTGCCATTGGCATTCGTCCAGGTGTGCTAGCTGCTCAACATAATTTCAGAGAGGATGACATACGAAGGCACTTAAACAGGCCAATAACGCCAGCACGTTTAAATGCATTGCCCGAACCGGGTTCACCTCGAATGGAAGAAAATCAGCGAGCAATGGCATGGAGTCATTTAAGGAAAAATCGTTATCCGAATTTGCCATCCCCTTCGAATTTTGAACCAATGGCTTTACGCGGTATAGGCAGAACTTCTCCAGCAGCAGGTAGTAGTCAATTAACAATGGTTAAAGGTAAATTTGAGTCATTTTAAAAAGCATTTGAAATAATAGTGATTTTCCTGTACTTATCCAGTTTGTATCCACTTTTTGTTTAGAAAAGAAAAAGTGAAGGTTCCCTCCTTTTTGGGTCATCAAGATTAAGAGGGTTACTTGGGATGATATCCTATGTCTCGGATTAAGTTTACGGTCATTGAGGGTTACTTGGGATGATATCCTATGTCTCGGATTAAGGTTACGGTCATTGAGGGTTACTTGGGATGATATTCTATCTCTCGGATTAAGGTTACGGTCATTGAGGGTTACTTGGGATGATATTCTATGTCTCGGATTAAGGTTACGGTCGTTGAGGGTTACTTGGGATGATATCCTATGTCTCGGATTAAGGTTACGGTCATTGAGGGTTACTTGGGATGATATCCTATGTCTCGGATTAAGGTTACGGTCATTGAGGGTTACTTGGGATGATATTCTATCTCTCGGATTAAGTTTACGGTCATTGAGGGTTACTTGGGATGATATCCTATCTCTCGGATTAAGTTTACGGTCATTGAGGGTTACTTGGGATGATATTCTATCTCTCGGATTAAGTTTACGGTCATTGAGGGTTACTTGGGATGATATCCTATGTCTCGGATTAAGGTTACGGTCATTGAGGGTTACTTGGGATGATATCCTATCTCTCGGATTAAGTTTACGGTCATTGAGGGTTACTTGGGATGATATCCTATGTCTCGGATTAAGGTTACGGTCATTGAGGGTTACTTGGGATGATATCCTATCTCTCGGATTAAGGTTACGGTCATTGAGGGTTACTTGGGATGATATCCTATCTCTCGGATTAAGGTTACGGTCATTGAGGGTTACTTGGGATGATATTCTATCTCTCGGATTAAGTTTACGGTCATTGAGGGTTACTTGGGATGATATCCTATGTCTCGGATTAAGGTTACGGTCATTGAGGGTTACTTGGGATGATATCCTATCTCTCGGATTAAGTTTACGGTCATTGAGGGTTACTTGGGATGATATTCTATCTCTGAGACCCTACACAACCGTAACCCTAATCTTGATGACCCACGGGGGAATTACTTTTTCCTAGCTGACCCAAAAAGGGGATACAAACTGGAAAACTGGGTAAGTTCCGATTTGCCTTTGAGATTTTAATATATTATAATTATTTTAAATTAAACTCAACTTTTAATCATGCAATTAGATTTTATTGTTTGATTTAAATGCTAGGTCCGGTATGAAAGATAAATATCATCTAAGCCTAAAAACCCGCTGATTAAAAGCGGATTTACCATTATTTATCAATTAAATTATAAAAAATAAACAATACATATTTCTAGGACCAATGGCTAATATCCCCCATCAGCAAGCTGGCAGTGGTCCTACTACCGGAATTCGCCCACAACAAAGTCCACCCAGAGGCGGAATCAGTGCCACTCAACCTTCACCATCAAATTTGTCCCAAACAACAAAACGTCGGCATCGTTCCAATTCTGCTTCTTCATCCTCGAGCACTGGAGCTAGCCCAACAAAAAGAGGGCGACAATCTCCTCGTTCACCAAAAACGCATTTTGGAAGGAGGAAAAAGCGGAATGCACATTTTGGTTGAAAAAAGTTGAAATTATTTATTTAATTTTTATTTAAATATTTTTTATTGAATAATTTTAATTAATTTTGATAATATATAAAATCAATAAAAATATAAAATTAATTCACAGAAAAAAATTACATTAACATTTTTATTCAAATGGAAAATTTTAATTTACTATTTAATTTTGAATGAATTATTTTCGGTAATTTTCGCTGAAATTCATCCAATATTTTTGAATCCATTCATTCCAGCATTTCATGTGGATCATAAAATCGTTCATCCATGCCAAAATTTGTTCGAAATGAATCTACATTGCCATATAAAAATATTGCTGGGTAAAAAGTTCAATTCCAGAAGAAAATTTTTTGGCAATTCGATGGATTCTTGGAAATTTTAAAATTTATTTTTCATTAATATAGGAAATTTGGTATTATTTTAAAAAATAGAAAATGCCAATTTTTAATAGACTTTTAGATCTTTCGATATAGCCCTTCTCGAATTGGTTGCTTTCATTGTTGAACTATATTACCAAAAGAATTTCCTAGGTGTTTTGAATTTTATACACATTTCCGCATTCTTTGTTGCTTCTCTGTTGTGATTTTCCTATGAATTCCTAGTATATAATAATTTTCCTATTAATCCCCCGTAAAAAAACAATTTTCAAATTTGTTCCTTTTCCAAGAAATTCAACCATATTATTAAATTTAATTTAAAAGAGAGTTGGGAAATGAAGACAAAAATTAGTCGAAGCCGAGACTCAAAAAATGAATGAAGAAAAAATTTATTTAATTCTATACAATTACGGAATAGATGGACAATTATTGGAATATGGCAATTATTTTCATTGTACAATAAAATGCGAAAATATGGGGCTGTGTAGACTGCCTCCTACAAAATGCCGATAATCTCTTGCGCATTTTTTAATAAATAATTTTTATTTATTTATTTATTTAAATTACTCATTTTCCAAATAATTATTATTATTAGATATTAGCTATATAACATAATATTTAATTTATTATTAATTTTTTTATTAAAGATTATTCTCGAAACTTAACAATATTTTCTTTCGAATAACAAATTTTTTACCCATTAAAATTCCATATAGAATACGGCGCATTATTTATTAAATATTTTATTTACTATGAATTATTCATTGTCAAAATTATTGACTAAAAATGTATTTTATTTATAATTTTTTAAATAAAAATTATTTCCGAAATAGACAATATATTTTATTTCGAATAAAATAAATTATACAAAAAAAATGATTGAATTTATGATAAAAATTAGTACATATACCCTAATCACCTCCAAATGCGCATTGATTTCTTTGTTTTTGTGAAGATTAACCAAATCAGCAGAAAATTCAATGGCAATCCGAACAGAAGGCTGAGAATAGCATTCAAATGTTGGGATGAAAACATTTTTCAAAATTTATTCATAAAATAAAGTTGAGTCGCCGTTCGAATAATTCACAAAAATGTATGTTTTTGTCGTTCCCGTGAAAAGAGAAGTACATTTCTCTAAGAAATGAAATTTTGACAAATTTCTGTCAGCTAAACTCATGCAATTCAATGAAAACAAAGCTACTTTATTAAATGCCAGCCTAATTAAAAAACCAGTGACGCTCTGTCACGCATTTTTTTAAATTTGAATACAATTTATAAAATGAATTTAAAATAATTTAAATTTATGAATTTTTCAGTACAAATTTATATCATAAAAATGCTTATTTTGTCAAAAGATAGGATTTTCAGCCGAAAATTTCTTTATTCTTGATTTTAGACTCGATAAACCTTCAATTCGATAGCTCATCGATTTACTGGTTATCCGGGTTTTTGTTCAAATTAAAAAAGAACTAAAACAAAGATGGTTTGTACGGTTTAATACTTTCACTTTTGAACAAACCCTCTGTCAATATAATACATCAAACGACGCATTGACGAATTTTATCGAATGGTATCTATAAACAAAGGTTTATAATTTGTACATTATTCTCTTTACTTTATGAAAATAAATATTTATCATTTATCCAAAGAAAATTCAAAATTCTGTATTGGTGATTTTAGAAGAAAATAGATTAAATTGAGATTCAATCAATTTTAAAAGTGAAAAATTTCCATATTTATAATTCCGCAAAATCCGAGCATATTCTTCTCCTCCTTTTGTCCTCTTTCTCTTCAATTAATTAATTCACCTTTCGCCATCCCCATTTGGAACCGGCATCGTTAACTTTTGAAGTATTATTGACCACTTGAGTTGACTAAAAATGAAATTTTTATAAAAATTTAAAAAATTATCCATCGAAATTAGAAAATCAATTAAATTTTCGAAAATTATTTTTGCATAAAATTTACTAAATAAAATATTTTAAAATTTTTTATTTATAAGAATAATTAGAAAATCTATATGAAATAATTAAAATCCCACTCTAATTAACATTTTATTATTAATTCTACTTGATTTTGCAATAAATATTTGAATGCATATTATTTTACCTTCTTTTGGACAACCAAATCCATGTAATCTTTTTTGCAAAGAATTCGGGGAACCATCTTGCCAAGTGCGCCATTTTTACGCTGAATTTTGAAATCCTGGCCAAATCCTTCACCGGTGGTCAATTTACGACGGCAATGATCGCATTTGAAGCAATCAACGTGGTATTGAAAATCACCAATTTGACGGGCCAAATCAGTTTGCCTATGGAAAACAAATTGGAACGAATAGTTTAATTTTTTTTGGAATTTAAATCGTATTTTATTAATTTTAATTGTTAATATTTCCATTATTAAGCCAAAATTATATCAATAAATTATTTTCAATTAATAATAATTAAATTTTTAAAAGGTTATATTTTTTTGCCGAATAAAAAGTATTTTTTTGCAGAAAAAAGTTTTACTTCTAATAAATCAGTAACCGGTTTTAGACCACAAAAACCGTATATCATTTTGTTTTTTGTAGATTTCATTAAGACGCATCGATTCGTAAATAATTTTTCATGGTTTGCCCCAAAATTAAAGGGTAAACTCTTTAATTTTGGACCAAACCATAACAATTTATATAGCATTCGATGCGTCTTGAGAGATCTACAAAATGGTATACGGTTTGTGTGGTCTAAAACCAGTTTCTGATTTATTAGAAGATAAAAACTTTTTTTCTGCAAAAATTTTCGTTATATTTTCCCTTTTAAAATCACTATATTAGCAGAATCAATTAGTGTAACTTAAAAATCTAATTAATTGACTATAAAAAAACTCACAAAAATCCTTGTTCACAACCGGCGCAATATCCATACGAACTGAAAAAATAAAATTTATTAAAATTTTTAATTTTTTTCCACCCTCACTTTGAGTAAGCCTTCTTCGGTTCCGTTTTGTTGACATCTTCCGTAGCAGTTGATGTTTTTGTGGGGATATATCCCTTGAAATGTGGTTTTGGAATTTAAAAAAAAAATTTAGAGAAAAACCATAATGCTCCGGGATTGCAAAATTTTGAGTAAAAAAAAATTAACTAACCCATTTTACGGCATCATTATTCTTCGTCCATCCAATATTTGATTGTTGATCAACTGCCTTCCTCTTCTTCTGCTTCAATTCGGCAATTTCATTTTCCAATGCGCCAATTTTTGCTTTCTTCTCTGCTAATTCTTCATTTTTTTGGCCAATTTCTTCTTCTAAAATGCGGATTTCCGCATCCTTCTCTGCAAATTCTTCATTTTTTTGGCCAATTTCTTCTTCCACTGCGCCAATTTTTGCTTCATATTCTGCCAATTTCTGGTCTTTTTGGCCAATTTCCGCTTTTAACCCATCAATTTCATTTTCCAATGCGCCGATTTTTGCTTCTTTCCCATCCATTTTTTCCTTCAAATATGTATTTTCATCCACCAATTTGTAAATTTCTGTCTCCTTTGCCTCCCATCTCAACGAATTATGGTAAATTTCGGCACCCAATGTGAAAATTTCCTCCTCCTTCTCTGCTAATTTTCCATCCTTTCGGTCAATTTCCTCTTTCAATTTGGCCATTGCTTCCTCCATTTTTGCCGACTTTTCCTCCGTTGATTCATCCATCATCCATGGATTCTTCTCCATTAAAAACATTTTCGTCAAATTCTCCTGGGCCAATTTTTGCAATTGATCGTTCACCTGAAATTGAAAAATGTGTTTTTTATTTAATTGAAAATTATCAAATGAATTATACTTAGTTTGAATTAGAAAAAATTTCCGAAAAATCTAAAAGCTATCAGAAATTTTTATTTATTTTTCCCTACGAAAAAACATTGAAAATTGCGAAAAGTTTAAACGGTTTAGTGATTTGCCCAAACTTCACAAACCATATACCATTGGATAGAGCTCGTCAAGACGCGTCGATTGGTATATATTTTGTCATGGTTTGATCAAAAAAAAGGTTTTAAACCACTTAAACCATCAAATGGGTTTTGGTTCAAAACCAATTAAACCATGACAAATTAAATACCATTCGACGCGTCTTGACGAGCTCTATCCAATGGTATATGGTTTGTCAATTTTGGGCAAACCATTAAAAACCGTTATGAACTTTTCTTTTTAAATATTTCCCTTTATAAATTTCACCAAAAATAAATTAATAAAATTTATACATATTTCTCCAAATGATCAATTTTCTCGTTGAATTTGTTGGCAATTTCGTTTGAATCCGCTTTGCTTGCCGATTTCATTGCCTCCATTTCCTTCTTCACTTCCTCTAATTCAGCCTGAAATTTACTTTTAAATATTAATCTTAAAATAATTTTCCAAAATATTTACCTTAATCTTTTCAATTTCCTCAAAATTTTCATCATTCGACCTTCTGCTGGCCTCAATTTTATCCAATGCAAAATCGGCCAAATTCATTTGTTCCAAATCACTGCAAATTGAAGATCCTTCACTTTCTGCTGCTGCCGGCTGCTTATTTTCCATTGAAATAGACAAAATTATTCTTGATTTTGTAGAGAAAAATTAAATTTTTAGCTATTTCTAAAATTAAAAAATGCTTTGATAATGTTTATTTAGAATTTTTGGTTTTTATTTTTATTGGCCTACAAATAAATGTAAAAAATACTTTATAAGAAAGGAGAATGCGTAATATGACCAGCAAAATTGGAAAAATATTTTGGGAAATGGAAAAGGGGGAATATGAAATGATGATGATGATGAAATTGTGGATGGGTCGTTATAAAAAATCGATTGGTCAATGGCGATGCTAGCGCTTTTCATCGAAAAAAGGTCGGAAAGAAAAGACATTTTATCCAAACCGGTTTTCGGCTATTTTGTAGTGGTTAAACCAAAAAAAACAATGATGTTTTCGAATTTAGCATTTTGGAAAACACTTAAAACCAGTTCCAAAACATGCAGTAAATGTCAAACTGGCTAAAACATGGTTTGACGTTTGATTGAAATATTTTAAAACCGACTTTTTCGGTGAAACGCGCAATGGTCAGGCCAGTGTGCAATCTCTTCACACACTCATCATCATTCTCCATTCGCCATTTTGCATTTTCTCAATTCAAAACATTTTTAAATCTTTATTAACATATAAGCAGGGCTGCTGGGGTGTGGGGTTGAAACTCAAAAACATCGAAATTTCGAAGATCGAAATCGAAAATCGAAATTTCGACCCTACCCCTGCAGCATATAAACTTGTTTCCGAATTTCACCAAAATAGTTGGTGAACAAATAGTATTTATGGTCAATATTCCGTTCCGAATTTCGGAAATTCCGCTGTTTTTTAGTTCCGATTCCGAAAAAATGTTGAGTTTCAAAAAAAGTGAAAAAGCAAAGAGGCCTACCGCTTACACAAAATTTATACAATTGAGTTTTTTCAAAAATATTTTAATCGCAAAAATTTGTCATTTTGAAAAAACGCCAGTTTCCTAATTATTTTGAGAATCAATTTTTAATCGATATTATGGCTTGGCTTGTTTTTATTATTGAATTTTTCTTAGTGAATAGCCCAGTTTTATGTCTTTTTTATAGAGATTTTACTTTCAACATCAATTTTTAATGCATCTTTTGGGATATTTAATTTAATATTCACTCGCAATTGGCAAAATTATCACAATAAATTGCAAGCGAAATTAAAACAAATGAATTAATATTCGTTGTCAATATCAATATCCTCTAATGGCATATTTCAATTTTGTGTGCAAATAAATAAATTCAAGCTTATCAATAAGTAAAATTATAAAATCAACAGTAAAAAATTATCTTTTCTTATCAAATCATTTAATTTTCCTAGAATGCATTTTACTAATAAGGAGTTTTAATATGAAGTTTTAGATATCAAAAACTATACTTCAAAGTTATAATTTAAAAAAGATGCGAACTCGAAGTGGGAGCCAATATAGCGGTGATCAGCTGAATATTGTTCTGAAGAAAACGAAACAATCATCAAAAAAGGCAACACCAAAGATGACACCAGCAAAAAAGGCGACACCGGCAAAGAAAACACCAATAAAGATGACACCGGCAAAGAAGACACCAATCAAAAAGACACCAACAAAAAAGACATCGCCAACAAAGAAGACTCAAAAACCGTCCCAAATCCCAGTGCTAATTCCAGGTTTTGACTTTTGATCATTAAAAAAATTTAGTCAAATACTTTTTTGTTTTTATGTTTTCTACTATTAAACAACATCGAATATCTGATGGTTGGTTTAGCAAAGATTGTGAAATATTACTTGTCAAAAATTGAAATAAAAGACAGATTAAAATACATAGAGATATATGTATGGCTATTATTCGAAATTACTTAATTTGGAATTAACCAAATACTGAATTGTTGTTGGTTAGATGTACAGATTCGAGAATAGACTCATCCGATCCAAAGAGTGGAATTAGTATATGAAATTCCAGTTTCAGACGGGTATGGGCCTAGTTTGAAAAATTATTAAACCAATACCAGTTTGGGTTTAAAGTTTAAACCAAAAGTTCAATTTTTCAATTCATGCTCCTATCCGTTCTGGAACTGAAACGGAAATTTTATGACTAAATCGACAATTTTGAGTCTATTGAACATATTCCTGCCTAGAAGTTGAGATTTCCAATAAAATTTTAAATGAATTAAGAAAACATCATAATTTGCATAATTTTAGCCAAACGTGGACGTGGCAAACAACCATCTTCCACCGCTGCTGCCACCAAACGATCGAAACAAAACGATGGGCTCACTGAGAAAACGGCCATTAGCGTCAACAATATCGGGGAAGAATATCAAGTAAAAATTCGGGGAGACTCCAACTTGTCGTGGCCAACTTATTCGCCGAACCGACTGGTCGCCGTTTGTAATAACTCATCATTTATTGTAACAATTTTAATGGTATTAGTATCAAATTAAACAGCAGACTTTTGGCTATCAAATTATTTAAATTTTATTTAAATTGGTACAGAAATTTAGGAGTTATGCTCAAAAAAAACCATTTAAAACAATTTTACTAAGGATTATACATAGTAATAGTATCGATGGTTTTTTGAATACAACTCCATCATTTTTGAACCAATTTAAATAAAATTGCTAACTTTGGATAATCAAAAGCATGCTCTTTAATTTGATACTAAAACCATTAAAATTGGTTGAGTCCTTGATGAGTTATTACAAATGGCGTCAATTTGGCCACTACATGTTGAGTCGAACCACAGAAATTTAATTCATTTTAGCTTTATATTAACGCGAAATATTAATAATAATTTTTGCAGTATCTTGGTGCCACCTATCCCGGCTATCGAGTGCGAATGCAAGCATTGATGCGCACCGGCCATGACCGTATTTCCATTGAAACTGCGGATGGCAAGCAATTGAGCATTTACTTCGACATTAAGAAATTCTTCCCAATGGATGATTAAAGAAGAAAGAAAAGATGATGGAATTTGAGAATTGACCAATTAATCACTAAAATAAATATTTTCGATCCCGAATATCCAATATCCACCCATCAACTTCTTTTTCCAATTAAATTCAATACTTGAATTATTGCCAACAGTTAATTAAATTTGAATAAACTGAGTTAATATATTTTATTTAAAGCAAAATAGACAAGCTTTGATTTTTCTTATTAAATACTTATAAAAATGAATAAAAATTTGCACAAAATAATTAATTTAGGAAATATCCCAGCAAAGAATATAATGAAAATAGATATCTCATTTTTTCAAGATCATTCTTCTATCATTTCGTATTTACAAATTTTTTTTGACCGTCTCTCCTCTACCTGTTGTTAGGGCGATTTAGTTTATACTGGGTGGTTATATCACACGAAAAAAAGCAGTCAATTAAAGAAGGAAATGAAGGAAATATTCATATTCATTTAATTTAAAGTTCTAAAATTCCTCTAAAAATTAGTTTTTCTAAATTTTTAATAGCTTAAAATAATTTGTAAACGGACTTTCCTAGAAAAATGCAGGTTAATTTATACACTCAAAAAGATGTAACTTATTTTAAAAATTGAATCCATAAATCTAATATAATACTAAATTGTAGAGGAAGTTTAGGCTTTCCATTGGTATATCATTTCTTGAATAAGTTAGCATTAGCACAAAGTAAATTAAGTACTCAAAGTAAATTGGCCTCTGCGCCTTTTAATGAAGGGTGTATTTATTACTCTTCCTTCAAAAAATCGCACCGAATGATAATTCGACCACATAAATATAATCATTCATCATTTTCAATTTTCATCCACAGTTGTTTATCAATAAAATTTAATCAATTAAATTAAAGGTATAAATTATTAATGCAAAATAAATCATTTTTGGGCATCGATCTTGGCACAACAACAATAAAAATTTCTCTAATTGACGAGAAAAATCAGTTAAATAATATAATAAAAAATTATGAGCATTATATTGTTAAATTCACAGAATTTTATTGACAAAGGACAAAGCCCATAATGCTCAAAATCACTGCCTGACTAATGCAAAATGGAATGAACAATGTCCAAAGAAAATTGTACAAACATTTTTGGATCTTATCGCCCCAATTGATTTGGCACAATTAAATGGAATTGGAATATCCGGACAAATGCATGGAATTGTTTTATGGAAAGCTGATACAATGTAAGTTTCACCAAATTTGAAAAATTAATATTTTGTTAATTATTCCCTTTAATGATCAATAAAAATAAAACTCATATTCCTTCAATAACAAATACATAGAAAGAATTTTTAAATCAATTTAACAAATCAATTTTACTTTGAGTCCAACAAAATTTGTTTCGCTGATTGTTGAATTGAATTAATTGGAAATTGACAAAAAATTACAACCGAAAATTGGAAAATCGGTCAAAATTAGGAGGTCTTGATTGTGAAGAATTTATTAGTGGAAAATTTATTGAATTTGGTTAGCCCAAAAAAAATTTATGACCAAAAAAAGCGTCAAAATTGGCCAAATCGGGCAAAATTAGACAACTTTTTTTGACTATAATTTTCTTTAAAATTAGCCAATTATATGTTTTGATCAATCATTTTGTTAGTAAATATAAAACTTTTATTAATGATTTTGTAAATTAATGAAATATTAGCTAAATGGGCAAAATTCTATAATTCGATTTATTTAAATTTTGGAATTTTGTTTTTTTTGGAACCTTTAACAATTTGTTTCATTTCAGAAATTCCCTGGAGCAATGCAAATGTTCCAAATTAATCACATGGATGGATGGACGATGTGACGTGGAATTCTTAAAGAAATTACCCAAATGGATTTTGAAAAATGAAACAACAAATATAGAAAAGTCAATTTCAAGTGGATATGGGATGGCAACGCTGGCATGGTTGAAGGAAAATTGTGCATTGGATTCAGAATGGGATCGGGCCGGCACAATTATGGACTTTTTGGGTACAGTGATTTTACAAAGAAAAATTAATTATCTCCCCCCTTAGGATGATGGGATTAATAAGGGCTAAATGAGGTGATTTTTATTATTTTATTACCCCACCATATCTGTAACCTATCCTCGATGACCCTAACGCCTAACCCTATCCATGGTGATTGGTGACCCAAAGGCAGGACCCTACACTTTCAAAAAAGGGATGTTGTGTAAGTAAAAAGTAAAACATTCAAGTACTTAATATTTCGTCAATCTTTTAAGATATAAGACTTTTTACAACATTAAGTTAATGACTTTTTGTAGGGTATTTTGATATTAAAATGATTAAATACAAATATAATTATAATTAGCTGGAAAGTTATGAACAAAAAATTGAAAATTGCCTAATTTCGGCCTATTTTTCCCCTTTTTTCGTAATTTTTCGCCAATTTTCAATCAAATTCAGCTAATTCCAATTAATTAATTCATCCTAATCCAGAGGCTATAAAATGGTGATAAATTGGCTAAAAAATAAAGCAAATAGAAATTCAAAAATTGATTTTTTTTGCGCAAAATTAGGATGCTTAAATTTTGTTTTTTTTTCAATTATTTTATTTTTCAGCTGCTTATTTGACTCAATCCAATGGAACAATTTTAATGTCCGATCAAAATGCCGAATCTTGGGGATACAAAGATGTGGACAATAAATGGACAATTTTGGTAGAATAAAGGAAAAAATATAAAAAACATAAAATAATTTTTAAAAGGATCATCCAAATGAATTCCCATTGAATTTATTGCCGAAAATTGTTAAAGTCGGCACAATTATTGGGCACACAAAAATTGCATCAACTGCTGGTATTCCCTTATTAGATGTTCCCATTTTGGTGCCAATTGGCGATTTGGGTGCAACACTTATGCCAATTTTACACAAAGGAGAGGCCGGTTAGATTTTGCTTTTAGCATAATACCGTAAATGCTCATTTAATGCCCCATGGGGAATTATTTTTCAATTCCCCAAAAATTAAGAAAATTATTTGGTCTAAATACTTAATTTCTGGATAACTTTGAACGAATTATAGCGGATTTTGTAGAGTTTTAAGAAACTAAGAAAATACAATAAAATTTTTTCTAAAGTTCACCCTGAGATTAGCTATAGATAGGAAATAGGATATGGGTCCTCAAAGTCGAAGGTGGGGAATTATTAGGAATGGATAATTAAAAGAATGTTTACGGGTAATGGAGACAGGTCAACTTGGCGCCGTTTATAATAACTCATCAACAATTTAACCAATTGTACTGATTTTGTTATAAAATTAAAGAGAATATTCTTGACTATCTATTGATATCAAATTTATTCGAGTTAACATAGAATTTTTGGAGTTATGCCCAAAAAAATCAATGTCTACTAATAATTTCATTAATCCATATTATAGATCATATTAATATTAAATAGTTATTTGGACATAACCATAACTCCAAAAATTCTGATCCAAATTAATTCAATACATTTTCCACCAATTTTTACAGCCCTTCACATTGGAACATCAGCACAATTGGCTTTTTTCCTCGAATCAAATCAGCCATTTTTATCATCACCATTGCCATCTTCAATTGTCCAAGTTCCATTTTTTGATAGGAATTCCTTGTTGGTTGCGGCTTCGCTGAATGGCGGAAATGCACTTGATTTTTTCCTCCAAGTAAGTTTGATTTTATTTTTATTGGAAAACAATGGTGCTAGGTCGATTCCACATTGGTACAAATATAAAGTTTTTGGCTTCTAATAAATCAGTAACCGGTTTTAGACCCTACAAACCTTATACCATTTTGTAAATCTCATCGAGACGCATCGAATTCGCTATATAAAATATCAGGTTTTGGCCCAAAATTAATGAGTTAAAAACCAAAAACTGAAAATATGGTTTAAACGGTTTAATATCCTTTAATTTTTTGACCAAAACTATGACCTGTCAATCGATGTGTCTCGATGAGATTTACAAAATGGTATAAGGAAAGAAACCGGTTTTTGATTTATTAGAAGTCAAAAATTTATTTGATTAATTTTTATTCGGAAAAATAATTTTTAATGAACAAAACTTTCAGCAAATTGTGAAATGGTCTCATCAAATTTGTGGCCACCCAAATAAACCGGAAGAAATTCATTATTCTGCAATTCTTGATTGCATTTTCCAACAACAATCCAACAATTTTGCTTCTTCTTCACTTTCAATTAAGCCAACATTCTTTGGCGAAAGGCACAATCCCCAAGGAGGGGCCATTGTTGAGGGTTGGAGGGCGGAAAATTCATTGGAAGATGTGAGTTGATTAAACATGGGAAAAATATTCTATTTTTGTAGTCAGCATGGTCGAATTTAATTAGAGAAATGTTAATTAGCCTTGATTAGTTGCGAAATCTTAAACCGATTTAAAAAACCAAATTTCAGTTAAGCATAACTTATGTTCAAACTGTTAAAATCTATTGGAAATTGAAATCATATAGATAAAATTGACGCTAACAAAATTATTGAACTAAAGATTAAGCTATATGATAACTATAACATATCAAAATCAAAATAGGGAATAAATAGATTCATTTTTTATTTTACAGTTCATTTGCTCAATTGCCCGAGGCATTGTTCAGAATTTGGCCAAAATGATGCCTGAAGCATTTCTTTCTGCCCATAAAATAACCAAATTGAAATTAATTGGAAAGGCAGCTGGGCAAAAAATCTTTGAAGAAGAAGCAAAACGTCATTTTCCTAATTTATTAATACTAAATGGAAAAGAGGAATTGGTCTCTGCTGCATTCGGTTCTGCATTATATGCAAAAAGAAGTCTTGATAAATAAAACGAAGAATTAATAAATATTAAATATTTATGCTTTTGAATATTTTGCTACTTATTCTTTATTCAATTTCGGTTCATTTTCTAGCTTTGATAAAATTTTGAAACCTGCAGCAGGATGAAAGAACTTGATTTTTGTCTTTTGAGATTTATTAGTAAATTGAAAATCGAATGGTGGTGCGAAACTTCCGGACCGAATTTTCCGGACCGAGGTTTCCGGACCCGAAATTTCCGGACCGAGATTTCCGTACCGAGGTTTCCGGAACCGTAATTTCCGGACCGAGGTTTCCGGAACGAATTTTCCGGATTACAATTTAAAAAAGAATATTTATCCAGTTAGTTTTTTTGCAAAAACTTCTATTTAACATTTTTAATTCTTGTCTTCCAAATTGATTTTCCTAAATTTTTTAATACCATTTTTAATTGAAATTTTTATGGAAATCCGGAAAATTCGATCCGGAAATCTCGGTCCGGAAACCTCGGTCCGGAAATTTCGGGTCCGGAAACCTCGTTCCGGAAATTTCGGGTCCGGAAAATTCGATCCGGAAATTTCGGCTATGTGCAATTTCGAATATTCGTCCACAATTTTATTTTTTTGTCAAAATGCAACAGAATATTTAATAAAAATCCCTTTTTTTATCATTTATATAGGTATTCCATTTGTAAAATGCTCTCCCTATTTGATTCATGCTACTAAATTAATTTATCTTTAAGCTAATTGCTCACAAAATAAATTCCATCCATTCAACGCTTATTTTATTCGCGTATAAAATGAAATTATTCACTATCTATTTTGATAGGGACCAAAAAATCATTAAGGCGAGGAATCAAGTGGCGGTATATGCAAAAGAACACGTGGAATATTTGAGCCATTTGATCATTAAACTTATTGATATGCGGATTTAAAATAATATGCCTGTTTTGCATTAAATTAATTCCTCACATTTGCTTGTTTCCCAAACATTTAATTCCGCCTGTTTCCCAAATATTTAATTCCGCCTGTTTCCCAAACATTTTATTCCGCCTGTTTCCCAAACATTTAATTCCGCCTGTTTCCCAAACATTTAATTCCGCCTGTTTCCCAAACATTTAATTCCGCCTGTTTCCCAAACATTTTATTCCGCCTGTTTCCCAACATTTAATTCCGCCTATTTCCCAAATATTTAATTCCGCCTGTTTCACAAACATTTAATTCCGCCTGTTTCCCAACATTTAATTCCGCCTGTTTCCCAAACATTTAATTCCGCCTGTTTCACAAACATTTTATTCCGCCTGTTTCCAAACATTTAATTCCGACTGAAATATTAAATATATTAAATGTTAAATAAAATACTATTGGTATTATTGGACTACACTTTCAAATGATGCTGAAAATCGCTGCATTTTTATTACTTACTTCTCTTTAATTAGCAAAAAATAATTTTCATAAAACAGCCTACCATATTTGCACTTTTCAAACGAATGAAAATAAATGAAATGAATTCAATGCGACACCGTCCAGATTTAAGACACGCATATTCACCACAAATTGCATGACAAGATAATATTTCCCATTGGAAAATTACTTTAAAAGTGGGCGTTCCAACACGAAACATAAAAACAGACTTTATGGCTGATGTTTTGCCATAAGCTTTAGACGGTTAATGGCGATATAATTCTAATAGGCCCTTGGAAAAGAATTCCCCGTATTTCGGGCATTCATTTTTCGAATTCTCCATCATAGCTACACAATATCCACCGCATTTATTGGGGAATTGCAAAGAAGGCCCAAAAGAACTACAATTTTCATTATTTAATATTAATGCGTTTGTTTGGAGAGACTCACTTCCTTTCATCATCATTAAAATATTTTTCATTTAAATCAAAACTGGATTTTTACAGAAATTATCGTAAAATATCAACCATTTGTTTTGCTGTAAATAAGGGTTCTTTGACGATGGACAACAACACAAATATTGATAATAATTTGACGATTACCACCACGGCAATGCCACTCTCCACAACAACCCTTATTGTTGGACTTTCAATTTTTTTCGGGTTATAGTAATTTAACTGGGGGGGAGGGGTTGATAGGTCGATTCAACAATGGTGCAAATAAAAATTCTTCTTTTGAATTTGAAAAATATTAAATGTTGCGAATAAATTATTTGAAGATTAAACATAAAATAAAAATGCAAATTCTTTTAGATAAAAAAAAAGAATAATTTTAAAAAATAAAAGTAAAAAAAAATAGGACAATTCCGAGACCACTCTTACATTCCACCATAGAAAAAATTTACAAAAAGTCCCTATTTCCATATAGTGCCGACCTTTCTACGCTGCGCTGCCCACATATGGGTTCGATCCAATTGTGGCCTTGTTGGTTTCTGGCCGTGTACTGATTGGAACTTTGGGCATTGTGCTAAACTTGGAGTTGGTGTGGATAACCTTCTGGAACAAGTACAGAGAAATTAGGACTTAGAAATCAGAATTTAGAATCAAAGAATTTAGAAAGCAGACTAAAATCAGAATTTAGAAATCAGAAAATCAGAATCAGGAAAAAATTAGAAATTAGAAATCAAAATAAAATCAAAAAGAATCAGAATAAAATCAGAAATCAGAAAAAAATCAGAATTTGAATTTAGAAACTCAGAATAAAATCAAAAATCAGAAATCAGAATAAAATCAGAAATTAGAAAATCAGAATAAAATTAGATTAGAAATATATTGAATTGGACAATCTACACATTCGAATATTTCCCACCAATTTCGAAAACAGAAATTTGCGTGGCACTTGCAATTTTCTGCTTGCTCTGAACGCCTTCGCCACGGCTTTATTCATGATGGGATTTTTTCCCACCTGGATTCTGGCTATCATAGGGAAAAACACGGTCGGCATGTACTATTGCTTTTGGCTCCAGATGATTCCCGTGTTTGGCAAATACTTTTCACTGGCCTGCATGCCCATCATTGGATTGGACCGACTGAAGGCATTGCTGCTCCCAAGATTGTTTGTTTTTTTGAAGAGAAAAGTCCTAATCCTATACTCGAACGGGGTCAATTTCATGATTCTACAATAGATCAAAATAAAAGGCAATGCAAATATGTGGGCGATTCCACAATCATGCAAATGCAATGCAAATATAAATTTTTGTTATGATTTAAAATAATAATATAAAAAAATTACAAATAATATATTTTTATTCTTATAATTTATTTTTTCCGAACATTTTTTTTCTTTTTTTTCCAAACATTTATGTTTTGTTTTTCCCAACTTTTTTATGTTCACTTATACTTAATCCTTCGCCTTTTCAGGGATGACAATTCCAACAACATCTATCTCTTCTGCTGTATCACTTTTTGCTCTGCAATCAGCACATTCGTGTTGTACATAAGCTATGTTACATTGCAGAACAATATCTATCTAAACTGGTGCGTTCTACTCTTTGTTTTATTATTAATTATATTTTTTTAAATAAATAAATTTAAAATTTCGCTAATTTCCTACTTTTTACAATCATTTCTCACTTCAAGGCAAACAATGTGCACCGCTTCCGAAATCTCTTTATTCGATCCAGCACAATGGTATGTGTCAAATCTGGCATTGTACCTCAACCTGTCCTCTCCGTGCATTTACATTCTGCTCGGCATTTACTTGCGAATTAAAAGTCGAAGTCAGTTTTTTTGGATGAAAACATGAAATATTTATTCCGAAAATAATGACATTTAAAAAAATTTAATATAAAAATTAAAATAAAAATCGTTTAAACCAATATAATTTATGATATAGATTCAAATGCAGCAACCTCTGTGAACAACAAAACTCGTCGAATATTCAAGTCCATTTTCGTGATAATGCTCATCGAGTTGATCGGCTGGGGCTCCAACTCTCTGTATTTTCGCCTGAACTCATTCTTCGTGGATGCCATTGTTGATGGCAAACGGCATTTCATCTTCAGCACCATTTTTGGAGGATATATTTACTACAGTTGCATTGCAGCCAGCCCATTGGCACTTTACTTTTGCTCGTAAAATTTTTGATTATTTTTTTTTCTAAAAATAAAATCAATTTTTATAAAAAAAGAATGGACTACAAAGAAGCTTTCCAACGGCACTTCCACTCACTTAGAAGTTCAATGAAATGCGCCGGCAGTTTGTCCCAGCAGCAAAAGAGAGAAAAGCAACAGCATCCTCTGTTTCTGTTTGTCAGATCAAACAATAACAACACCAACAATATAATTCCAATTTCTTGATTAACAACAAGTAAACTGAGAATTGAAAAATTTGTATATAGTAAATTCTAATTTGATATATGGACATTGTTATTTACAGATTTACACTGAATATGGCATTATTTTTTGTTATAAATTTATTTGAATTTCATTGGAAATGTCATAATCATTTTAATATTTTGTTATTCTCGACAATTTGTTTAATTTCGAATAATTGAATTTTTATTTGGGAAAGTTCTTGGAAAATACAAAATGAATAAAATAAATTTTTAATATTTTATCGGCAACACAAAGACACGCAAATAATTTGGACAATTTTTTTAATGTACCTATTTTATTTAGTATACTTAGAAAATTACAATTTTTGCCAAATAAATAATTTTTCATAATTCTATTGTTAATGAAATCTGTTGTCCTTCATAAAATTGAGGAGAATTTAAATATAATTATTTTATAATTTTTTGAACAGCTTGAACATCCCTTACATGGCGGTGCCAATTGTGGTTGATCCAAATTTTTATTAAATTTCCCATTGAATTTATTTCCGATTCATTTTCATAGTCTTTTTTTTATCGAGAACAGAGAAGCAACAAACATTCATTCAATCGATTTATTTAGAAGATCTTTTCCTGCTGATGTTTGCCTTTGCCCAATGACGGAACGATTGCGGACGTTGAACTGTGGAGTTTAATGTATGTGTTGGAATTAATATATTGAATGAACAAAAATAAATATGGTTGGCAAACAACGAGAGTCAGGAACAACGAAATATTAAACGCGGAGTGAACAGCACTTACATTGTCCCTTTTCTCAGCCTAACATATATTGCCAGAGTCAAGCAGCAGCCAAGAGAAACATCATTCTGCTGACTGAAACAATTTTCTGCCTATTTTGTCTTTGTTGAATTAACAATTTCTCATCATCATTCCCGAGAAAAAAATATTGTAAATTGTTTATTGGCTCTCTAATCTCGATTATTTTTGTGGCATTCACTTAACAAGATAAATGATGAACTCGACAAAACGGAGTAGTTTCAATTCGAATGATGCCATCACCGAAAATGATCTCCATGAAAAGGTGTTGAGAGACGGAATTTTGGAGGTTTTTCTTGAGAATATGGATCCATTGGTCGATTTATTAAACATTTTAAAAGGCAATTAAAATTTATATTGGATTGGTTTTTACCAGCAGAAGTTTTAGTCGACCAACAAAACAAATTTTTTGCCGAAAGTTTATAGCCTTTTGAATGTTGATCTCAAAGGCAAGAAATATTTCAATGAGTTCGGTTTGTTGAGAAAATGCATCTATTGGCCTAATAGATTGTTGGATTTCAGTTTTAGATTAAAACCAAAAAAAGTTATCCTTAAAAATTCTTAATGCATAATGGACAAGTTACTTTTCGGATATTCATTGAATTTTGTTATATTGGATTCTATGATTTCTTGATGGGCGAAAACCAAAAACTAAAAATTTAGCAATGAATTGGGCAAAACTCAAACATTACTTTTAGGAATTTCAGAATGGACGGATTTCTTTTGATGGTTGCGATAATTTGGAGAAAGCCAATGGAACTGTGTGCCATCTTTATGATGATGAGAATGAGAACAATCATCGGTCAAGGCTCACAAAAATATGGAAAGCTGAACCAATTCAAATCAAAGTTTGTCCCAAATTTAAAGCAGAGAAAATTTCAATTTATTTGAAGATTCAAATTTAAAAGCCCAATCTTAAAATTTCCCTAAGCTCAGGATTGATCTTAAATCTAGATATCTATGATTGGATTTTTAATTATTTATCAAAAAATAAAAGTTGGGCAAATTGGCATCGAAATCGAAAGTCTAAACAAGTCTCTCTTTACTTCAATTGGTATTCATCTAGTTTTTGAATTAGTCCCCCCCCCCCCCTGTGCTGTTTTGTTCAAGATGGAAAAGTGGAGGGTTTCCCTATGAGTGCTGGGGATAAAGTTATAATAGGCATAGTTGAGATAATTTTGTTAATTTTTTTTTTCATTCTATTACCTACATAATCCTAATGACCCAAAGAGTAGACCCATCACATTTTCTATGTTGGCCAAAAAGAAGGATTCAAAAGTGCCCTCCACCTCGAATATAACAACTCTCGAACAGAATTTTCGCAATATTACATATATCTTTTCTTAAGAAAATATTTAATTGACAGGATTTAATCTGGTATTTCCAGCTTCCAATGTAAATTTTAAATTAATTGGAATTTTTTCTGACCAAAAATAAGATGATTTTAGCTATCAAATCAGCAATAAAGCTATATACATAGATTTTTTTCACTACGATTTTCCATTGATGAATTCTGCTAATAATTTTTTATTTTTTTAATGAATGAAAAATTTACATAAAATTTTTTAATTTTTCTATAATTTTAGTTTCTCCTCCAAAATGGGTTTTTGATAAAAATCTTTTAATTTAATAAATTTCCTTAATCTACACAGACTACGTTGAGCCCTCGCCTACAACAAGTTGCCCAAAATCTCTCAATGGTTTATTTGACTTTGTGCCAAACATTGAGCCCTCTAATGGTTCGCGGTGCCCATCAAATTGCTCAACGAACCGGTCACCAATTCCTCAGTTCCACAATTGTGCTCAACACTGAAGGTTTCCAATTTTTTGAGAAGAGATGAAAATATCAAATTTTTTACTATTAATTCAGTTGCAAAATTGGCAATGAGCTGCTTGATTTTGATCTTCACAAATGGACTTCGAAAGTAATAAAACAATAATTTTTTAAAGAATTAAAAAGTTTTTCATTTTGATCAATTTAATAAATATAATTTCATTAGAAAAATATTTAAGTTTAAAGGATTATTATAATCATGGTTCATCCTCAAAACACGAAACCTAGTGTATTTAGTTGGAAATCCTGAATAAAATCATATAAAAATTTCTGCTAAAATTCCTACAAAGATTTTCAAAATTCCAGCAAAAAGCCGATAACTTTTAAAATTAGTTAAAATTTAATACAAAAGCTTTTTTTTAAATATGCTTGCTTTTTTTATTTTTCTTATTAACTGGAATTTCAGAGTAATGAGACTGTGAAATAATTTATATGTTTGTTTGAATAAAAGCCCCCAGAGGAGATTTAACCAAAAATGGTTCTGCGGGGTTGAATTTTAACTAAACATTTAAAATTTGCCAAAAAAGACAAATATGTAAAACCCCCCACAAAGCCCCGGGTGGCACATCAAAATCCCAACAAATGCAGGGGTTCCCCGGTATTATGGCAGCCTGCTGATTATAATTACTCTATTAATTACTGTATATCGTTGGTTAAATCGAAAAATATAATAAAATAAAAGGATAATGATAAATTAGAATTTATTTCTTATTATCCTTTTCACATGATAAATATCAAAATTCAAAATAAAAAATGAAAAATCCATTAATTTATTTTTCCGGTTCATCACCGATTTGTCCTGTGCCTTTTTCAAAAACAAACGGGAAACATTGAAAGTTTGCGTTCCAGCGCTAATCTATGTAGTGCAAAATAATCTCTACTATTTTGCGCTTAAACGAGTGGAGGCCACCCTATTCAGCGTAAGAATGATTTTATTTTTTTTTTTTTTTTGATTAATTACAAAATAATTAAATTTCATTAAAAATATTATTTTTAATTTTATAAAATTATAAATATGAATTATAAATCGAATTAATAGGAAATTCAATAAAAAGCGCCGCCAATTGCCATTTATTTTGTCGAAAAGGGAAAAAAGTTAATATTTATTTTAACGGAGCCCATTCACAAGCAAGTCTGGCCGAGCGGTCTAAGGCGCTGCGTTCAGGTCGCAGTCCTCTTCGGAGGGCGCAGGTTCGAATCCTGCGGCTTGCAAATAATTTTTTTCGCCTATAAAAATTTAAATTTAATATTTTTTATTATATTAGTAAAATAAATATTGTATTTTAATTTTACATCCTTTAATTTAATATTTTTTATGTCAAAAAATAAAAAAAAATTATATTTAAATTTTATATCCAAATTTATTAATATTTTTTTAATTTTTAATCCAGAAAATTACAAAAAAAAAATATTTAATTTTATACCCAAAATTATCCACAGATCACCTACCAACTTCGAATTCTCACAACCGCCGTTCTTTCAATGCTTTTGCTTCGACGTGTCTTTTCCCGCCTCCAATGGGGTGCATTGTGCATTTCGTTGGCCGGCGTTTGTCGGTTAAAAGTGGCACTGCCAGTCTTGCCAATATGGTCAAAGTGATAAAATGGATGTCAGATTCGTGTTCTACGCCCCCCAAAAACCCATAAAAAATGCATTTTGGAAAAAAAAATTAATTTTTTTTAAACCCAAATACTTAAGGAAAGGATTGCCTATTTTTCAATTTTTTTTATTACCATGATCAATAATAGTCAATTTTATTCAAAAAATTCCTTTATAGTAATTATAAAAATTATAATTCCATTTTTTCAAGGTTCGTTCCCTCAACATTTTGCCCGCCGAACATCGTGTCAATCCAGCGGAATTCGCCAAACAATTTCGTCACGCAAAGGGCACAATTTTGTTGGATGTTCGGCCTCCGCATGAATTCGAAATTTGCCATTTGGTTGAGGCAAAAAGTGGGTAAAAAAATTGGATTAACATTCAAATGGTTAAAAAATCATTCAAATTCATATTTTAAGGGGTGCCGAAGCTCCCCGTTCCAAAAATTGGTTTTTTTTATTTCAAAATGCCAATCCTAAAAAATGCCTATTTTGTAAAGAAAATTTGGTAAATTTATCATTGGAATGAGCAAAAATGTTTATGGGAAGCAGCGGGCAGGGAAAAATAAAAGAAGGGATAAAAGAAGGCTTGGCGGCGAATATTTTCTCTTCAAATATTTTGTTTCTCTTCCTACTTCTTTCAATATCTCTCTTACACATTTCTTTTTCCTTGACTTGTGAGCTTTGAGCACTGTCCACTCTAACCTCAAAGCCTGCTACTCTACTTGCTTATATAGGAAAAATTAATAAACAATAAACAAATTTGGAACATCAATTTTTGGAAATATTCAACTATTGCTAAAAATTATTATAATTTGAATTAAATTTGAAGAATTTTTAAGTGGATTATTTCTAATTTAATTAATTTATTAAATTGGCCTTCATTCCCTCTGATGAAATTTTCATAATAAAATTTGGAATTCTCATCAAAATGATATGACGAAAAGGATATCAGCAGATGCACAATTAGTACCCAAAATTACCCCTAAGGAGAGTTTTTTGGTAGTGAGAGTATAGGAGACTGGCTCATAAGGTGAAAGTACCATCAAATTTAAGTTAAAAATTAGATGTCCAAATATTTTCGGTAAAAAAATTTTGAAAGAAAGATTATCATTCATAAGATAAATAAATAATTAATTTCGAAAATAATTTTTTAATCCATTTCTAATTTTCCCATATTTTTTTTATAGATTTACCCTGGGAGGAGCTGAAGAAAACGAACATTGAGTCCATCATTGAGCAGCTGAATGCGGAGAAAGAGAAAGTGCACGAGAATGGCGAGGGCATAAATGGTAAAGGGGGCGAAATGGGACGGATAATAATAATGTGAAAAATCAAATTAAAATTAAATAAATATTTTAAAATAATATTCAAAAAAATTTATCCAATAAAAATGAATTTAGTATTCAAAAATTTTTGCAAAAAATTACATTTATCAATATAATTAATTAATTAAAGTGTAATTTTCCTCAATTTTTTAGCCTTTGTTCCATATTTTATCCATGAATCCAATATTTACTTTTTCAAAAATTAAAAATGTTTTTTATAATTCTATTTTGTCTAAAATATAATAATTATAATTAGGGGGCGGATTTTTATGAAATTGCATATATTATATGTAAATGCATATTTTGGCACTTTTTGACAAAAATTGTCCTTCAAAAATGCAATAAAAAACGAAAAAAAATTGCATATTTTAATGGTTTTTGATCAAAATTTTGCATATTTTAAGAAATTTTGTCGAAAATTTGCATATTTTAGCACTTTTTGGTGCATAAAAATCCGCTCCCTACAAATTATAATTAATTTATGTTTCCGCTTTCGGCTATATTTTATTCCTAATTATCAATTAATTATTTTTGACATAATTTTCACCAAATATTATAAATAAAAGCCATTTATATTCCCCCACACTTTTTGCAGTATTTTTATGCTGCCATCGAGGCAATGACTCGCAGCTGGCAACCAGGCATTTGCGCGATCGATTGGCCACTGCCGGCCTCCTTGGCACCAAATTCACAAATGTCCGCGATTTGGCCGGCGGATTGGAACGTTGGGCATTGGAAGTGGACAAAGAATTTCCGCGTTATTGAAATCCGAAAGAAATTTGATTGAAATTTTGGATTCCCTCATTTTTTTATTGCCACTCACTCCACTTTTTTTGATCATTTATTATTAATTTTTTAATGGATTTTCAACATTCTTTTGAATTTGATTGATTTTATAAATTCATTTAAAAAATTGAATTTGTTTAATTGTTGATTAAAAATGATTTAAAAAACCTAAAATTTTAGGATATTATTTTTATAAATCCAATAAAATAAGTATTTATTACATAGAAAAATTTAATAAATATAAAGATTTAGAAAATTAAGAATATCAAAAAAAGAAATTAGAGCATTAAAAATTAAAAATCTAATAAATAATAAAGGGGAGTCATTTAATTTGGCAACAAAAACACTGAATTTGGCAACAATCTTTCGTGTCGAAAAATATTATATTTTTGAGGCCATATAACTTGGCCAAATCCGACTTTTTTAAGATTCCCTAACCCCTAGCCCTTAGCCCCTAATCCCATGCCTGCCCTGAACCTAACCCTAGCCCTAAACCCCTAGTTAGGGCCAAGTTATATGGCCTCAAAAATATAATATTTTTCGACACGAAAGATTGTTGCCAAATTCAATGTTTTTTTTGCCAAATTCAGTTTATCTCAATAATAAAGGTAAAAAAAGTGAAAACTACAAATGACTTTTCTGCTAAATTGACATCCTAGTTTAGTTGAAAAAATCATTTAAATAAAATTTTCATAAAAATTAATAAATCATTTATTGAATTCACCTTCTATGAAACATTAAATTTGCATTTTGGAAAATTTAAAAAATGAAGATTGAATTGAAAAATTGTTGTTATTGCCAAAATAATTTTGTTTAACAACAAAATGTCCTTTGGAAACAATAGTTTTATCTTTCAATTATGTTTTTTAATTGCAAAGTTATTTTTAATGGAAAAAAATGTTTACTCATGTATCATGTTGTTTATGGTTCTGCAAATAAATTTCTTTACATGCTGTTTTTTTCTCTATTTGGTGTTTTAGCATCTAATTTTATAAAAATAATAGTTTCAAATTTTTTTCTATCTTAATGATTAATGCCCGCAAAAAACCTATTATCTGCAGTTTAGATAGTTCACTTAAATTGACTCATTGGCCAATGAATTATAGGCCAGAAACCGAATTAACAAAAAATGGCCACAACTCTAACCCCTACATATCCCTAGCCCTTATTAGGGTTCTAGGATTCTGGCCATTCCTAGCATAATAATCCTAACAAGGAAATAAATTTAGAGGTTAAAACACCCAAATTTTAGAGGAAAAAATAAGCTTTATATTATTAATTATTTTATTATTAAATAAATAAGATGACTTAGAAAAATATCAAAAAGGGTTAAAGCATTAAAAATGGAAAAAGAAAATTATATAACTTCTTAATTTAGGAAAAAGGCATAAATAAAATTTGATTGCAATTTCATCATGTTCTTCAGACTTCAGTCAATAAATTAAATATTAAGTTGAAAATATTATTCGGTTATTAGAATAAAAAAAAAGGAGAATTTGGCTAAGGCAAGAACATTGGTGCTGAATTATTTTTTCCCAAAAAGTGTAACTTTATTTTCATCATTTCAAATGAATAAATAATACCTAAACCCTAAAAAACATGGAAAATGTGATTAAAATAAAATAATTTTTAATTAAATAGTAAATTGGCCCATTTTATAGGAATTTTAAACATATTCGAACAAATCTATTAATATTTTAGTGTTTTTAGAAAAGAATTAATTCAGCACCAAATAGGCCAGTAGGATAGGGGAATTGGGAATATTAAAATTCAAAATATTCAAATGGGACTGGAAGAATAAAGCACGAAATTTGATTGACTAAAAATTAAAAAAAAAAGAATTCGGATATTGAAGAATAATAAAGGAGAAAAGTATTTTTTGTCCATAAAATCGGTACTTTTTCTCCATAACGTAATAACTCGTTAGTCGTTGATCCAAGCTTTATAAAACTTATACACAACCGATAGAGCTCATTAAGACGCGTCGATTGATATATAGTTTGTTGGGGTTTGGTTCAAAACTAAAGGAGTTATAAACTAAAAACCAGAAAGGGTTTAAACGGTTTAATACTTTGAATTTTGGCCAAACCGCGACAATCTATACATCAATCGACGCGTCTCGATGAGCTCTATAAAATAGCTAAATGGTTTGGGGGTCTGGAATCAAGCACAAAAAAGTTATACCCAAAAAACTGAATTTATGGACAAAAAGTACTTATTTTATGGACAAAAAAATCCGCACCCATAATAAAGCTCAAAATATTTGGAGGATAGAGAGGGGATAAAGTAGGAAATTTCAAATATAAATAAATTTTTTAAAAAAATAGGAGTGAGAGGATTAAAGCTCGGAATGAATGACTACAAATAAAATAAATTTATGGGAGAATTGGGGATCGGGGAACAGCAGTAAAGCTCAAAATATTCGAAGATGGAGGAATAAAGCTCAAAATTTTAAACATAAATAAATAAATAGATAATTCAGAGAAAAAGGAAAAAAGTTTGAAATTTAATTGACTAAAATAAAAGTTTTGAGTGGAATTGGAAACAACAAAGCTCACTCAAATTATTCCAAGAGGGATGGAAGAATAAAGCTCAAAATCTGAATGGACTATAAATAAATAAAATAATTTGAGGGGAGGAATTAAGCTCGAAATTATTACATCTGACTAGTAAATAAATTAAATAAAATAATTCATCCTCTTTCCTCTGCTATTCGACCATCCTCTCCGCCCAAATTTGCCTATAGCCTCAATTCAACTTTGTCAACTTTGGCTAATCCCTTTTCATCTTCTTCCTCTTCCTCATCATCATCTTCCAATTTCACCAAAAGTCCATCCTCCTCTTCAATTGCATTGGACAAATTTAAGGTGGAAGAATTTGCCATTGGCTTTGATGAACTTTTCTTAATGACGGGGAAATTTAAACAAAAAAAAATATAGGAAATCATTTTAATTTTAGTGGATAATCTTAGGCTATAAAGTAGGATGACCTTTTAAAGACCTCTGTCCGAAAATGCGGCATGGACCACTAAAAATTAGGCATTTTTTAAAATGCTTAAAAATTTGATAAAAAAAATTAACTTAAAAATATTTTTCTGTATATTTTTCCAATTCACTTTTTTAAACATTTCGGGATTGCCAAAAATGGTCCCGTAAGGTAAAAATTTGAGCAGTTTTATGCAAAATTGTCGAAATTTCAAAAATTCGGCAAAAGTAAAAAAAATGTGGGAAAACTGCGTTGAGAGAGGGTCGAAAATGCGGAAAATGCGCACATTTTCGTGGTAATTAAATCAACCGGCTAAAAAGTCAAATGGATGTACTTAAATAATAAATCGAAAAATTTTAATTAATGTTTTTATTAACAAAAAAACACCCTAGACTAGCTGGAAAAATTATTTAAATAAATGTGTAAACTATATTTTTAATTGAAATTAAATCCTCTGAATTGATCTCTTCAGTATTCATTAAAATATCCCATGTTTGTGGATTTAACCGAAAAAGTCGTTTAAAACATTTAGTGCTTAATTTACAATTTATAAATGTATTTTAAGAGTTTTCCAATGTGTTGAATCCGAAAATTGTTTTGTTTTGGTTTAATCCTTAGTTTGGATAAAATGTTCCAAAAATCAGGACTCACCCTTATTTTATTTAAAAAAAACGGTACTTGTTAAGTTTGGGTCCTCTTTTTGTGGTCCCCCTATGGGTCATCAGGTTTGTGGCTAGGGTCATTCAGGATATGTTAGGGATGGGATGGGGATTTGGTAAAAATCATCCCAATTGTATCCTAAACCCAAACCCAAATCTTAACACCAAAAGGGGGGACCCTTCACTTTTCCTCACTTTTACCAAGGTGACCCAAAAAGAGGACCCAAACTTAACAAGTACAAGTACCAAAAAAAACATTTATTCAAATAAGTATTCATTAAAAAATAAAATAAAAGAGCAAATAAACGAATGGGAGCAGAGGAAGGGGAATTTTGAGAGAAGGGAATCGAAACTGAGGGGAGAACAAAGGAAATGCTTATAAAATATATATGGGGCGAGATTAGGGGTAAAGGTAAAAACGGGAAAGGCAAGAGGATTGGCTGGCCCAGGCAATAATGATCGGTTGGTTCATGAAGTAAGGTGGCCCATAGCCGCGTCAATGTCTTAAACGACCTTTTTCGCTGACATGAACTGAGACAGTACCAAAAATTTTTATAAAATTCCCCGGAGAACTCACTTTTGGCGGATTCAGTGTGTACAAGAAAACGGAGGCAATGACCAATGAGACACCGGCCAACAGTGCCCATGAAAAGTGGGAATCGCCCATCAAAATTGACAACAGTGCGGTGCCGCCCAAAGCCACACTTTGGCAATAACTTTTCTTGATGTTGTCCGCGTACTGTAGTGGAAAGGAAAAAATTAATTGAAGGGATAGATATTTTGTGGATGAAATTCAAAAAATAATCAATAATTATCCATAAAATCATTTATTATTTATAAAAGGTTATCAAGCTAGATACTGTATTTTTAGGCGAATACCGTATTTCCTCTATTAATGGCCCGAGGGCAACCACTTTTCAGGGACCCTCCAAAGGTGTAATAAATTCATACTTTTACTCTTTTCAACTTAAATTTTTAAAAGGGGGCTATTATTAGAAGGATGAGGCTATTATTAGAGGAAGATGTCTCTTATTTTTCAAACCCTCCAAGGTGGTTACTATTAAAGGGGAAGGGGAGGACTTCTACTAGAAGGGGGCAATAAAAGAGGAAATACGGTAAAAGTGATTTTTGTTAAAATTAATTTTTTCCGATTAATCATAAAATAATATAATAGACTGTTTAATAAAGATTTGCTCAAAAAAATTAATTGTTATGGGACTTATATACAAAAAGGTCTACTATGAAAATAAGATTAAAAAATGTTCGAAAATGGAAGCTAAAATAAAGTGTTTGTTTAAAAATTGATTATAATGGAACAAAATTGATTTTGAATCATTTTTGATAATTTTATTCACATTTATTAAAAATTCAATTCAATTTTATACCTTCATGACGGCGGCAACCACCAATCCAGAACTGGAACCGCTCAACACAATTGTCCAAAGCAGCCAATTCCAACCGGACAAAAAGCCATCTTTATTAAAAATTAAATTTATTTTAATTATACTAATAAAAAGCTTTATTTAATAAATTCTTATACGCCTAAACTTTAAAAAAAACGAAAAAAAGAATTGCGTCGTCCGGGAATCGAACCCGGTCCTATTGCTTGGAAGGCAACAATCCTACCAATGGACCAACGACGCTATGGAAAATGCTCTTGGGATTAAATATAAATGAGCTGATTGATTTCCTTATTGGGAAGGAGCGACGCAACCGGCTTCTTTCTAAGTTCAATAGCCGCCCAATATGATCAGTCGTAGCAGAGGGAAAACAGGAAATTTTTGGGAACAACTGAATCAATTCCATCACCGGCTAATTGTGCGTTATATAATTCCCAAAAAATTCCTGTTTTCTTCCTTCTACGATTGATTCATTTGGGCTGACCTTAGAAGCCAGTTATGTCGCTCCTTCCAAATAAGGAAATCAATCCGCTCATTTATATTTAATCCTAAAAGCGTCTTCCATAGCGTCGTTGGTCCATTGGTAGGATTGTTGCCTTCCAAGCAATAGGACCGGGTTCGATTCCCGGACGACGCAATTCTTTTTTTCGCCTTTTTAAATTTTGGACCGATTCAAATTTATTAATTCAAGCCAGAATAAGTCAAAAAATAAATTTTAATTTGTAGTTTTCTAATTTTTAATTTATCAATTTGCTGCCATATTTCGCTTAAAATTTAAGCAATAATTATAAATAAATATAAGGACAGAAGCCTCTTTTTCCCAATCTTTATTATTAATTTTTTTAATTTTTAAGTTATTATATTGACATTTAAAAAAACTAAAAATTTTATGCACAAATGGTCGAATTTATTTCCAAAAATTTGAAATTAAATTTTACATAGAAATGAATTTTCTTAATTAAATATTCCTATATTATATATTTAATAAATAAATAAATTCAACCAACTTTTCTGAATTTGTTCTGCATCATTTGCAATTGTCAATAGGGCAAAAGGCAAAGTGATGACACTGAGGCGAATATTCTATAATAATTTCAATTTAATTTATTAAATTCTGGAAATTAGTCAACCTGCATCCAAATGTCGCATGCACTTTGCTTAAGCACTCCCTCCAAATAAACACCTGTGAATAAAATTTGGTCAAAAATTGAATAAATAAATTTCTATTTAATTAATGATTAAGAAAAGGTAAAGCTTATTGTTCCAATTTTGTCCTAATAATTCATGGATTGACCGAATTTTTCGGTCCGTATAAAAATGATATCAGTAACCAATACCTATCCTCACAGCATCCAGTGCCCGAATTCTAATACTCATAATCCGAATCCTTTTTAAACTTTAATATGGCCCTAAAATTTACTTTATTATAGTTATATTTGTTATTGTTTTGATAGAGCTGCAAATTTCAGGCCACAAATTTCGTTTTTGGTAAGGGCGGAAAAATTCGGGGAAGCAATTTTGGCCATAAGAAAAAAATTTTGTCAAAAAATTGAATAATTTTTTAAAAGGCAAAACTTATTGCTGCGAGCCAATTTTGCCCTAATAATCAAGCAAATACCTGCAAATGCCGAAGTCCAGCACATCACAAAGACGGAAACCAAACCCAAGAATTGTTGTTGGTGTTGATCAACGGCTACACCTTCTTTCCCTTTCTTCCCATCATCCTCATTGCCACTGCCCAATTGGACGAGACAAACGCCGGCCAACGAAATGCACAATGCACCCCATTGGAGGCGGGAAAAGACACGTCGAAGCAAAAGCATTGAAAGAACGGCGGTTGTGAGAATTCGAAGTTGGTAGGTGATCTGTGGATAATTTTGGGTATAAAATTAAATATTTTTTTTTTGTAATTTTCTGGATTAAAAATTAAAAAAATATTAATAAATTTGGATATAAAATTTAAATATAATTTTTTTTTATTTTTTGACATAAAAAATATTAAATTAAAGGATGTAAAATTAAAATACAATATTTATTTTACTAATATAATAAAAAATATTAAATTTAAATTTTTATAGGCGAAAAAAATTATTTGCAAGCCGCAGGATTCGAACCTGCGCCCTCCGAAGAGGACTGCGACCTGAACGCAGCGCCTTAGACCGCTCGGCCAGACTTGCTTGTGAATGGGCTCCGTTAAAATAAATATTAACTTTTTTCCCTTTTCGACAAAATAAATGGCAATTGGCGGCGCTTTTTATTGAATTTCCTATTAATTCGATTTATAATTCATATTTATAATTTTATAAAATTAAAAATAATATTTTTAATGAAATTTAATTATTTTGTAATTAATCAAAAAAAAAAAAAAAATAAAATCATTCTTACGCTGAATAGGGTGGCCTCCACTCGTTTAAGCGCAAAATAGTAGAGATTATTTTGCACTACATAGATTAGCGCTGGAACGCAAACTTTCAATGTTTCCCGTTTGTTTTTGAAAAAGGCACAGGACAAATCGGTGATGAACCGGAAAAATAAATTAATGGATTTTTCATTTTTTATTTTGAATTTTGATATTTATCATGTGAAAAGGATAATAAGAAATAAATTCTAATTTATCATTATCCTTTTATTTTATTATATTTTTCGATTTAACCAACGATATACAGTAATTAATAGAGTAATTATAATCAGCAGGCTGCCATAATACCGGGGAACCCCTGCATTTGTTGGGATTTTGATGTGCCACCCGGGGCTTTGTGGGGGGTTTTACATATTTGTCTTTTTTGGCAAATTTTAAATGTTTAGTTAAAATTCAACCCCGCAGAACCATTTTTGGTTAAATCTCCTCTGGGGGCTTTTATTCAAACAAACATATAAATTATTTCACAGTCTCATTACTCTGAAATTCCAGTTAATAAGAAAAATAAAAAAAGCAAGCATATTTAAAAAAAAGCTTTTGTATTAAATTTTAACTAATTTTAAAAGTTATCGGCTTTTTGCTGGAATTTTGAAAATCTTTGTAGGAATTTTAGCAGAAATTTTTATATGATTTTATTCAGGATTTCCAACTAAATACACTAGGTTTCGTGTTTTGAGGATGAACCATGATTATAATAATCCTTTAAACTTAAATATTTTTCTAATGAAATTATATTTATTAAATTGATCAAAATGAAAAACTTTTTAATTCTTTAAAAAATTATTGTTTTATTACTTTCGAAGTCCATTTGTGAAGATCAAAATCAAGCAGCTCATTGCCAATTTTGCAACTGAATTAATAGTAAAAAATTTGATATTTTCATCTCTTCTCAAAAAATTGGAAACCTTCAGTGTTGAGCACAATTGTGGAACTGAGGAATTGGTGACCGGTTCGTTGAGCAATTTGATGGGCACCGCGAACCATTAGAGGGCTCAATGTTTGGCACAAAGTCAAATAAACCATTGAGAGATTTTGGGCAACTTGTTGTAGGCGAGGGCTCAACGTAGTCTGTGTAGATTAAGGAAATTTATTAAATTAAAAGATTTTTATCAAAAACCCATTTTGGAGGAGAAACTAAAATTATAGAAAAATTAAAAAATTTTATGTAAATTTTTCATTCATTAAAAAAATAAAAAATTATTAGCAGAATTCATCAATGGAAAATCGTAGTGAAAAAAATCTATGTATATAGCTTTATTGCTGATTTGATAGCTAAAATCATCTTATTTTTGGTCAGAAAAAATTCCAATTAATTTAAAATTTACATTGGAAGCTGGAAATACCAGATTAAATCCTGTCAATTAAATATTTTCTTAAGAAAAGATATATGTAATATTGCGAAAATTCTGTTCGAGAGTTGTTATATTCGAGGTGGAGGGCACTTTTGAATCCTTCTTTTTGGCCAACATAGAAAATGTGATGGGTCTACTCTTTGGGTCATTAGGATTATGTAGGTAATAGAATGAAAAAAAAAATTAACAAAATTATCTCAACTATGCCTATTATAACTTTATCCCCAGCACTCATAGGGAAACCCTCCACTTTTCCATCTTGAACAAAACAGCACAGGGGGGGGGGACTAATTCAAAAACTAGATGAATACCAATTGAAGTAAAGAGAGACTTGTTTAGACTTTCGATTTCGATGCCAATTTGCCCAACTTTTATTTTTTGATAAATAATTAAAAATCCAATCATAGATATCTAGATTTAAGATCAATCCTGAGCTTAGGGAAATTTTAAGATTGGGCTTTTAAATTTGAATCTTCAAATAAATTGAAATTTTCTCTGCTTTAAATTTGGGACAAACTTTGATTTGAATTGGTTCAGCTTTCCATATTTTTGTGAGCCTTGACCGATGATTGTTCTCATTCTCATCATCATAAAGATGGCACACAGTTCCATTGGCTTTCTCCAAATTATCGCAACCATCAAAAGAAATCCGTCCATTCTGAAATTCCTAAAAGTAATGTTTGAGTTTTGCCCAATTCATTGCTAAATTTTTAGTTTTTGGTTTTCGCCCATCAAGAAATCATAGAATCCAATATAACAAAATTCAATGAATATCCGAAAAGTAACTTGTCCATTATGCATTAAGAATTTTTAAGGATAACTTTTTTTGGTTTTAATCTAAAACTGAAATCCAACAATCTATTAGGCCAATAGATGCATTTTCTCAACAAACCGAACTCATTGAAATATTTCTTGCCTTTGAGATCAACATTCAAAAGGCTATAAACTTTCGGCAAAAAATTTGTTTTGTTGGTCGACTAAAACTTCTGCTGGTAAAAACCAATCCAATATAAATTTTAATTGCCTTTTAAAATGTTTAATAAATCGACCAATGGATCCATATTCTCAAGAAAAACCTCCAAAATTCCGTCTCTCAACACCTTTTCATGGAGATCATTTTCGGTGATGGCATCATTCGAATTGAAACTACTCCGTTTTGTCGAGTTCATCATTTATCTTGTTAAGTGAATGCCACAAAAATAATCGAGATTAGAGAGCCAATAAACAATTTACAATATTTTTTTCTCGGGAATGATGATGAGAAATTGTTAATTCAACAAAGACAAAATAGGCAGAAAATTGTTTCAGTCAGCAGAATGATGTTTCTCTTGGCTGCTGCTTGACTCTGGCAATATATGTTAGGCTGAGAAAAGGGACAATGTAAGTGCTGTTCACTCCGCGTTTAATATTTCGTTGTTCCTGACTCTCGTTGTTTGCCAACCATATTTATTTTTGTTCATTCAATATATTAATTCCAACACATACATTAAACTCCACAGTTCAACGTCCGCAATCGTTCCGTCATTGGGCAAAGGCAAACATCAGCAGGAAAAGATCTTCTAAATAAATCGATTGAATGAATGTTTGTTGCTTCTCTGTTCTCGATAAAAAAAAGACTATGAAAATGAATCGGAAATAAATTCAATGGGAAATTTAATAAAAATTTGGATCAACCACAATTGGCACCGCCATGTAAGGGATGTTCAAGCTGTTCAAAAAATTATAAAATAATTATATTTAAATTCTCCTCAATTTTATGAAGGACAACAGATTTCATTAACAATAGAATTATGAAAAATTATTTATTTGGCAAAAATTGTAATTTTCTAAGTATACTAAATAAAATAGGTACATTAAAAAAATTGTCCAAATTATTTGCGTGTCTTTGTGTTGCCGATAAAATATTAAAAATTTATTTTATTCATTTTGTATTTTCCAAGAACTTTCCCAAATAAAAATTCAATTATTCGAAATTAAACAAATTGTCGAGAATAACAAAATATTAAAATGATTATGACATTTCCAATGAAATTCAAATAAATTTATAACAAAAAATAATGCCATATTCAGTGTAAATCTGTAAATAACAATGTCCATATATCAAATTAGAATTTACTATATACAAATTTTTCAATTCTCAGTTTACTTGTTGTTAATCAAGAAATTGGAATTATATTGTTGGTGTTGTTATTGTTTGATCTGACAAACAGAAACAGAGGATGCTGTTGCTTTTCTCTCTTTTGCTGCTGGGACAAACTGCCGGCGCATTTCATTGAACTTCTAAGTGAGTGGAAGTGCCGTTGGAAAGCTTCTTTGTAGTCCATTCTTTTTTTATAAAAATTGATTTTATTTTTAGAAAAAAAAATAATCAAAAATTTTACGAGCAAAAGTAAAGTGCCAATGGGCTGGCTGCAATGCAACTGTAGTAAATATATCCTCCAAAAATGGTGCTGAAGATGAAATGCCGTTTGCCATCAACAATGGCATCCACGAAGAATGAGTTCAGGCGAAAATACAGAGAGTTGGAGCCCCAGCCGATCAACTCGATGAGCATTATCACGAAAATGGACTTGAATATTCGACGAGTTTTGTTGTTCACAGAGGTTGCTGCATTTGAATCTATATCATAAATTATATTGGTTTAAACGATTTTTATTTTAATTTTTATATTAAATTTTTTTAAATGTCATTATTTTCGGAATAAATATTTCATGTTTTCATCCAAAAAAACTGACTTCGACTTTTAATTCGCAAGTAAATGCCGAGCAGAATGTAAATGCACGGAGAGGACAGGTTGAGGTACAATGCCAGATTTGACACATACCATTGTGCTGGATCGAATAAAGAGATTTCGGAAGCGGTGCACATTGTTTGCCTTGAAGTGAGAAATGATTGTAAAAAGTAGGAAATTAGCGAAATTTTAAATTTATTTATTTAAAAAAATATAATTAATAATAAAACAAAGAGTAGAACGCACCAGTTTAGATAGATATTGTTCTGCAATGTAACATAGCTTATGTACAACACGAATGTGCTGATTGCAGAGCAAAAAGTGATACAGCAGAAGAGATAGATGTTGTTGGAATTGTCATCCCTGAAAAGGCGAAGGATTAAGTATAAGTGAACATAAAAAAGTTGGGAAAAACAAAACATAAATGTTTGGAAAAAAAAGAAAAAAAATGTTCGGAAAAAATAAATTATAAGAATAAAAATATATTATTTGTAATTTTTTTATATTATTATTTTAAATCATAACAAAAATTTATATTTGCATTGCATTTGCATGATTGTGGAATCGCCCACATATTTGCATTGCCTTTTATTTTGATCTATTGTAGAATCATGAAATTGACCCCGTTCGAGTATAGGATTAGGACTTTTCTCTTCAAAAAAACAAACAATCTTGGGAGCAGCAATGCCTTCAGTCGGTCCAATCCAATGATGGGCATGCAGGCCAGTGAAAAGTATTTGCCAAACACGGGAATCATCTGGAGCCAAAAGCAATAGTACATGCCGACCGTGTTTTTCCCTATGATAGCCAGAATCCAGGTGGGAAAAAATCCCATCATGAATAAAGCCGTGGCGAAGGCGTTCAGAGCAAGCAGAAAATTGCAAGTGCCACGCAAATTTCTGTTTTCGAAATTGGTGGGAAATATTCGAATGTGTAGATTGTCCAATTCAATATATTTCTAATCTAATTTTATTCTGATTTTCTAATTTCTGATTTTATTCTGATTTCTGATTTTTGATTTTATTCTGAGTTTCTAAATTCAAATTCTGATTTTTTTCTGATTTCTGATTTTATTCTGATTCTTTTTGATTTTATTTTGATTTCTAATTTCTAATTTTTTCCTGATTCTGATTTTCTGATTTCTAAATTCTGATTTTAGTCTGCTTTCTAAATTCTTTGATTCTAAATTCTGATTTCTAAGTCCTAATTTCTCTGTACTTGTTCCAGAAGGTTATCCACACCAACTCCAAGTTTAGCACAATGCCCAAAGTTCCAATCAGTACACGGCCAGAAACCAACAAGGCCACAATTGGATCGAACCCATATGTGGGCAGCGCAGCGTAGAAAGGTCGGCACTATATGGAAATAGGGACTTTTTGTAAATTTTTTCTATGGTGGAATGTAAGAGTGGTCTCGGAATTGTCCTATTTTTTTTTACTTTTATTTTTTAAAATTATTCTTTTTTTTTATCTAAAAGAATTTGCATTTTTATTTTATGTTTAATCTTCAAATAATTTATTCGCAACATTTAATATTTTTCAAATTCAAAAGAAGAATTTTTATTTGCACCATTGTTGAATCGACCTATCAACCCCTCCCCCCCAGTTAAATTACTATAACCCGAAAAAAATTGAAAGTCCAACAATAAGGGTTGTTGTGGAGAGTGGCATTGCCGTGGTGGTAATCGTCAAATTATTATCAATATTTGTGTTGTTGTCCATCGTCAAAGAACCCTTATTTACAGCAAAACAAATGGTTGATATTTTACGATAATTTCTGTAAAAATCCAGTTTTGATTTAAATGAAAAATATTTTAATGATGATGAAAGGAAGTGAGTCTCTCCAAACAAACGCATTAATATTAAATAATGAAAATTGTAGTTCTTTTGGGCCTTCTTTGCAATTCCCCAATAAATGCGGTGGATATTGTGTAGCTATGATGGAGAATTCGAAAAATGAATGCCCGAAATACGGGGAATTCTTTTCCAAGGGCCTATTAGAATTATATCGCCATTAACCGTCTAAAGCTTATGGCAAAACATCAGCCATAAAGTCTGTTTTTATGTTTCGTGTTGGAACGCCCACTTTTAAAGTAATTTTCCAATGGGAAATATTATCTTGTCATGCAATTTGTGGTGAATATGCGTGTCTTAAATCTGGACGGTGTCGCATTGAATTCATTTCATTTATTTTCATTCGTTTGAAAAGTGCAAATATGGTAGGCTGTTTTATGAAAATTATTTTTTGCTAATTAAAGAGAAGTAAGTAATAAAAATGCAGCGATTTTCAGCATCATTTGAAAGTGTAGTCCAATAATACCAATAGTATTTTATTTAACATTTAATATATTTAATATTTCAGTCGGAATTAAATGTTTGGAAACAGGCGGAATAAAATGTTTGTGAAACAGGCGGAATTAAATGTTTGGGAAACAGGCGGAATTAAATGTTGGGAAACAGGCGGAATTAAATGTTTGTGAAACAGGCGGAATTAAATATTTGGGAAATAGGCGGAATTAAATGTTGGGAAACAGGCGGAATAAAATGTTTGGGAAACAGGCGGAATTAAATGTTTGGGAAACAGGCGGAATTAAATGTTTGGGAAACAGGCGGAATTAAATGTTTGGGAAACAGGCGGAATAAAATGTTTGGGAAACAGGCGGAATTAAATGTTTGGGAAACAGGCGGAATTAAATGTTTGGGAAACAGGCGGAATAAAATGTTTGGGAAACAGGCGGAATTAAATATTTGGGAAACAGGCGGAATTAAATGTTTGGGAAACAAGCAAATGTGAGGAATTAATTTAATGCAAAACAGGCATATTATTTTAAATCCGCATATCAATAAGTTTAATGATCAAATGGCTCAAATATTCCACGTGTTCTTTTGCATATACCGCCACTTGATTCCTCGCCTTAATGATTTTTTGGTCCCTATCAAAATAGATAGTGAATAATTTCATTTTATACGCGAATAAAATAAGCGTTGAATGGATGGAATTTATTTTGTGAGCAATTAGCTTAAAGATAAATTAATTTAGTAGCATGAATCAAATAGGGAGAGCATTTTACAAATGGAATACCTATATAAATGATAAAAAAAGGGATTTTTATTAAATATTCTGTTGCATTTTGACAAAAAAATAAAATTGTGGACGAATATTCGAAATTGCACATAGCCGAAATTTCCGGATCGAATTTTCCGGACCCGAAATTTCCGGAACGAGGTTTCCGGACCCGAAATTTCCGGACCGAGGTTTCCGGACCGAGATTTCCGGATCGAATTTTCCGGATTTCCATAAAAATTTCAATTAAAAATGGTATTAAAAAATTTAGGAAAATCAATTTGGAAGACAAGAATTAAAAATGTTAAATAGAAGTTTTTGCAAAAAAACTAACTGGATAAATATTCTTTTTTAAATTGTAATCCGGAAAATTCGTTCCGGAAACCTCGGTCCGGAAATTACGGTTCCGGAAACCTCGGTACGGAAATCTCGGTCCGGAAATTTCGGGTCCGGAAACCTCGGTCCGGAAAATTCGGTCCGGAAGTTTCGCACCACCATTCGATTTTCAATTTACTAATAAATCTCAAAAGACAAAAATCAAGTTCTTTCATCCTGCTGCAGGTTTCAAAATTTTATCAAAGCTAGAAAATGAACCGAAATTGAATAAAGAATAAGTAGCAAAATATTCAAAAGCATAAATATTTAATATTTATTAATTCTTCGTTTTATTTATCAAGACTTCTTTTTGCATATAATGCAGAACCGAATGCAGCAGAGACCAATTCCTCTTTTCCATTTAGTATTAATAAATTAGGAAAATGACGTTTTGCTTCTTCTTCAAAGATTTTTTGCCCAGCTGCCTTTCCAATTAATTTCAATTTGGTTATTTTATGGGCAGAAAGAAATGCTTCAGGCATCATTTTGGCCAAATTCTGAACAATGCCTCGGGCAATTGAGCAAATGAACTGTAAAATAAAAAATGAATCTATTTATTCCCTATTTTGATTTTGATATGTTATAGTTATCATATAGCTTAATCTTTAGTTCAATAATTTTGTTAGCGTCAATTTTATCTATATGATTTCAATTTCCAATAGATTTTAACAGTTTGAACATAAGTTATGCTTAACTGAAATTTGGTTTTTTAAATCGGTTTAAGATTTCGCAACTAATCAAGGCTAATTAACATTTCTCTAATTAAATTCGACCATGCTGACTACAAAAATAGAATATTTTTCCCATGTTTAATCAACTCACATCTTCCAATGAATTTTCCGCCCTCCAACCCTCAACAATGGCCCCTCCTTGGGGATTGTGCCTTTCGCCAAAGAATGTTGGCTTAATTGAAAGTGAAGAAGAAGCAAAATTGTTGGATTGTTGTTGGAAAATGCAATCAAGAATTGCAGAATAATGAATTTCTTCCGGTTTATTTGGGTGGCCACAAATTTGATGAGACCATTTCACAATTTGCTGAAAGTTTTGTTCATTAAAAATTATTTTTCCGAATAAAAATTAATCAAATAAATTTTTGACTTCTAATAAATCAAAAACCGGTTTCTTTCCTTATACCATTTTGTAAATCTCATCGAGACACATCGATTGACAGGTCATAGTTTTGGTCAAAAAATTAAAGGATATTAAACCGTTTAAACCATATTTTCAGTTTTTGGTTTTTAACTCATTAATTTTGGGCCAAAACCTGATATTTTATATAGCGAATTCGATGCGTCTCGATGAGATTTACAAAATGGTATAAGGTTTGTAGGGTCTAAAACCGGTTACTGATTTATTAGAAGCCAAAAACTTTATATTTGTACCAATGTGGAATCGACCTAGCACCATTGTTTTCCAATAAAAATAAAATCAAACTTACTTGGAGGAAAAAATCAAGTGCATTTCCGCCATTCAGCGAAGCCGCAACCAACAAGGAATTCCTATCAAAAAATGGAACTTGGACAATTGAAGATGGCAATGGTGATGATAAAAATGGCTGATTTGATTCGAGGAAAAAAGCCAATTGTGCTGATGTTCCAATGTGAAGGGCTGTAAAAATTGGTGGAAAATGTATTGAATTAATTTGGATCAGAATTTTTGGAGTTATGGTTATGTCCAAATAACTATTTAATATTAATATGATCTATAATATGGATTAATGAAATTATTAGTAGACATTGATTTTTTTGGGCATAACTCCAAAAATTCTATGTTAACTCGAATAAATTTGATATCAATAGATAGTCAAGAATATTCTCTTTAATTTTATAACAAAATCAGTACAATTGGTTAAATTGTTGATGAGTTATTATAAACGGCGCCAAGTTGACCTGTCTCCATTACCCGTAAACATTCTTTTAATTATCCATTCCTAATAATTCCCCACCTTCGACTTTGAGGACCCATATCCTATTTCCTATCTATAGCTAATCTCAGGGTGAACTTTAGAAAAAATTTTATTGTATTTTCTTAGTTTCTTAAAACTCTACAAAATCCGCTATAATTCGTTCAAAGTTATCCAGAAATTAAGTATTTAGACCAAATAATTTTCTTAATTTTTGGGGAATTGAAAAATAATTCCCCATGGGGCATTAAATGAGCATTTACGGTATTATGCTAAAAGCAAAATCTAACCGGCCTCTCCTTTGTGTAAAATTGGCATAAGTGTTGCACCCAAATCGCCAATTGGCACCAAAATGGGAACATCTAATAAGGGAATACCAGCAGTTGATGCAATTTTTGTGTGCCCAATAATTGTGCCGACTTTAACAATTTTCGGCAATAAATTCAATGGGAATTCATTTGGATGATCCTTTTAAAAATTATTTTATGTTTTTTATATTTTTTCCTTTATTCTACCAAAATTGTCCATTTATTGTCCACATCTTTGTATCCCCAAGATTCGGCATTTTGATCGGACATTAAAATTGTTCCATTGGATTGAGTCAAATAAGCAGCTGAAAAATAAAATAATTGAAAAAAAAACAAAATTTAAGCATCCTAATTTTGCGCAAAAAAAATCAATTTTTGAATTTCTATTTGCTTTATTTTTTAGCCAATTTATCACCATTTTATAGCCTCTGGATTAGGATGAATTAATTAATTGGAATTAGCTGAATTTGATTGAAAATTGGCGAAAAATTACGAAAAAAGGGGAAAAATAGGCCGAAATTAGGCAATTTTCAATTTTTTGTTCATAACTTTCCAGCTAATTATAATTATATTTGTATTTAATCATTTTAATATCAAAATACCCTACAAAAAGTCATTAACTTAATGTTGTAAAAAGTCTTATATCTTAAAAGATTGACGAAATATTAAGTACTTGAATGTTTTACTTTTTACTTACACAACATCCCTTTTTTGAAAGTGTAGGGTCCTGCCTTTGGGTCACCAATCACCATGGATAGGGTTAGGCGTTAGGGTCATCGAGGATAGGTTACAGATATGGTGGGGTAATAAAATAATAAAAATCACCTCATTTAGCCCTTATTAATCCCATCATCCTAAGGGGGGAGATAATTAATTTTTCTTTGTAAAATCACTGTACCCAAAAAGTCCATAATTGTGCCGGCCCGATCCCATTCTGAATCCAATGCACAATTTTCCTTCAACCATGCCAGCGTTGCCATCCCATATCCACTTGAAATTGACTTTTCTATATTTGTTGTTTCATTTTTCAAAATCCATTTGGGTAATTTCTTTAAGAATTCCACGTCACATCGTCCATCCATCCATGTGATTAATTTGGAACATTTGCATTGCTCCAGGGAATTTCTGAAATGAAACAAATTGTTAAAGGTTCCAAAAAAAACAAAATTCCAAAATTTAAATAAATCGAATTATAGAATTTTGCCCATTTAGCTAATATTTCATTAATTTACAAAATCATTAATAAAAGTTTTATATTTACTAACAAAATGATTGATCAAAACATATAATTGGCTAATTTTAAAGAAAATTATAGTCAAAAAAAGTTGTCTAATTTTGCCCGATTTGGCCAATTTTGACGCTTTTTTTGGTCATAAATTTTTTTTGGGCTAACCAAATTCAATAAATTTTCCACTAATAAATTCTTCACAATCAAGACCTCCTAATTTTGACCGATTTTCCAATTTTCGGTTGTAATTTTTTGTCAATTTCCAATTAATTCAATTCAACAATCAGCGAAACAAATTTTGTTGGACTCAAAGTAAAATTGATTTGTTAAATTGATTTAAAAATTCTTTCTATGTATTTGTTATTGAAGGAATATGAGTTTTATTTTTATTGATCATTAAAGGGAATAATTAACAAAATATTAATTTTTCAAATTTGGTGAAACTTACATTGTATCAGCTTTCCATAAAACAATTCCATGCATTTGTCCGGATATTCCAATTCCATTTAATTGTGCCAAATCAATTGGGGCGATAAGATCCAAAAATGTTTGTACAATTTTCTTTGGACATTGTTCATTCCATTTTGCATTAGTCAGGCAGTGATTTTGAGCATTATGGGCTTTGTCCTTTGTCAATAAAATTCTGTGAATTTAACAATATAATGCTCATAATTTTTTATTATATTATTTAACTGATTTTTCTCGTCAATTAGAGAAATTTTTATTGTTGTTGTGCCAAGATCGATGCCCAAAAATGATTTATTTTGCATTAATAATTTATACCTTTAATTTAATTGATTAAATTTTATTGATAAACAACTGTGGATGAAAATTGAAAATGATGAATGATTATATTTATGTGGTCGAATTATCATTCGGTGCGATTTTTTGAAGGAAGAGTAATAAATACACCCTTCATTAAAAGGCGCAGAGGCCAATTTACTTTGAGTACTTAATTTACTTTGTGCTAATGCTAACTTATTCAAGAAATGATATACCAATGGAAAGCCTAAACTTCCTCTACAATTTAGTATTATATTAGATTTATGGATTCAATTTTTAAAATAAGTTACATCTTTTTGAGTGTATAAATTAACCTGCATTTTTCTAGGAAAGTCCGTTTACAAATTATTTTAAGCTATTAAAAATTTAGAAAAACTAATTTTTAGAGGAATTTTAGAACTTTAAATTAAATGAATATGAATATTTCCTTCATTTCCTTCTTTAATTGACTGCTTTTTTTCGTGTGATATAACCACCCAGTATAAACTAAATCGCCCTAACAACAGGTAGAGGAGAGACGGTCAAAAAAAATTTGTAAATACGAAATGATAGAAGAATGATCTTGAAAAAATGAGATATCTATTTTCATTATATTCTTTGCTGGGATATTTCCTAAATTAATTATTTTGTGCAAATTTTTATTCATTTTTATAAGTATTTAATAAGAAAAATCAAAGCTTGTCTATTTTGCTTTAAATAAAATATATTAACTCAGTTTATTCAAATTTAATTAACTGTTGGCAATAATTCAAGTATTGAATTTAATTGGAAAAAGAAGTTGATGGGTGGATATTGGATATTCGGGATCGAAAATATTTATTTTAGTGATTAATTGGTCAATTCTCAAATTCCATCATCTTTTCTTTCTTCTTTAATCATCCATTGGGAAGAATTTCTTAATGTCGAAGTAAATGCTCAATTGCTTGCCATCCGCAGTTTCAATGGAAATACGGTCATGGCCGGTGCGCATCAATGCTTGCATTCGCACTCGATAGCCGGGATAGGTGGCACCAAGATACTGCAAAAATTATTATTAATATTTCGCGTTAATATAAAGCTAAAATGAATTAAATTTCTGTGGTTCGACTCAACATGTAGTGGCCAAATTGACGCCATTTGTAATAACTCATCAAGGACTCAACCAATTTTAATGGTTTTAGTATCAAATTAAAGAGCATGCTTTTGATTATCCAAAGTTAGCAATTTTATTTAAATTGGTTCAAAAATGATGGAGTTGTATTCAAAAAACCATCGATACTATTACTATGTATAATCCTTAGTAAAATTGTTTTAAATGGTTTTTTTTGAGCATAACTCCTAAATTTCTGTACCAATTTAAATAAAATTTAAATAATTTGATAGCCAAAAGTCTGCTGTTTAATTTGATACTAATACCATTAAAATTGTTACAATAAATGATGAGTTATTACAAACGGCGACCAGTCGGTTCGGCGAATAAGTTGGCCACGACAAGTTGGAGTCTCCCCGAATTTTTACTTGATATTCTTCCCCGATATTGTTGACGCTAATGGCCGTTTTCTCAGTGAGCCCATCGTTTTGTTTCGATCGTTTGGTGGCAGCAGCGGTGGAAGATGGTTGTTTGCCACGTCCACGTTTGGCTAAAATTATGCAAATTATGATGTTTTCTTAATTCATTTAAAATTTTATTGGAAATCTCAACTTCTAGGCAGGAATATGTTCAATAGACTCAAAATTGTCGATTTAGTCATAAAATTTCCGTTTCAGTTCCAGAACGGATAGGAGCATGAATTGAAAAATTGAACTTTTGGTTTAAACTTTAAACCCAAACTGGTATTGGTTTAATAATTTTTCAAACTAGGCCCATACCCGTCTGAAACTGGAATTTCATATACTAATTCCACTCTTTGGATCGGATGAGTCTATTCTCGAATCTGTACATCTAACCAACAACAATTCAGTATTTGGTTAATTCCAAATTAAGTAATTTCGAATAATAGCCATACATATATCTCTATGTATTTTAATCTGTCTTTTATTTCAATTTTTGACAAGTAATATTTCACAATCTTTGCTAAACCAACCATCAGATATTCGATGTTGTTTAATAGTAGAAAACATAAAAACAAAAAAGTATTTGACTAAATTTTTTTAATGATCAAAAGTCAAAACCTGGAATTAGCACTGGGATTTGGGACGGTTTTTGAGTCTTCTTTGTTGGCGATGTCTTTTTTGTTGGTGTCTTTTTGATTGGTGTCTTCTTTGCCGGTGTCATCTTTATTGGTGTTTTCTTTGCCGGTGTCGCCTTTTTTGCTGGTGTCATCTTTGGTGTTGCCTTTTTTGATGATTGTTTCGTTTTCTTCAGAACAATATTCAGCTGATCACCGCTATATTGGCTCCCACTTCGAGTTCGCATCTTTTTTAAATTATAACTTTGAAGTATAGTTTTTGATATCTAAAACTTCATATTAAAACTCCTTATTAGTAAAATGCATTCTAGGAAAATTAAATGATTTGATAAGAAAAGATAATTTTTTACTGTTGATTTTATAATTTTACTTATTGATAAGCTTGAATTTATTTATTTGCACACAAAATTGAAATATGCCATTAGAGGATATTGATATTGACAACGAATATTAATTCATTTGTTTTAATTTCGCTTGCAATTTATTGTGATAATTTTGCCAATTGCGAGTGAATATTAAATTAAATATCCCAAAAGATGCATTAAAAATTGATGTTGAAAGTAAAATCTCTATAAAAAAGACATAAAACTGGGCTATTCACTAAGAAAAATTCAATAATAAAAACAAGCCAAGCCATAATATCGATTAAAAATTGATTCTCAAAATAATTAGGAAACTGGCGTTTTTTCAAAATGACAAATTTTTGCGATTAAAATATTTTTGAAAAAACTCAATTGTATAAATTTTGTGTAAGCGGTAGGCCTCTTTGCTTTTTCACTTTTTTTGAAACTCAACATTTTTTCGGAATCGGAACTAAAAAACAGCGGAATTTCCGAAATTCGGAACGGAATATTGACCATAAATACTATTTGTTCACCAACTATTTTGGTGAAATTCGGAAACAAGTTTATATGCTGCAGGGGTAGGGTCGAAATTTCGATTTTCGATTTCGATCTTCGAAATTTCGATGTTTTTGAGTTTCAACCCCACACCCCAGCAGCCCTGCTTATATGTTAATAAAGATTTAAAAATGTTTTGAATTGAGAAAATGCAAAATGGCGAATGGAGAATGATGATGAGTGTGTGAAGAGATTGCACACTGGCCTGACCATTGCGCGTTTCACCGAAAAAGTCGGTTTTAAAATATTTCAATCAAACGTCAAACCATGTTTTAGCCAGTTTGACATTTACTGCATGTTTTGGAACTGGTTTTAAGTGTTTTCCAAAATGCTAAATTCGAAAACATCATTGTTTTTTTTGGTTTAACCACTACAAAATAGCCGAAAACCGGTTTGGATAAAATGTCTTTTCTTTCCGACCTTTTTTCGATGAAAAGCGCTAGCATCGCCATTGACCAATCGATTTTTTATAACGACCCATCCACAATTTCATCATCATCATCATTTCATATTCCCCCTTTTCCATTTCCCAAAATATTTTTCCAATTTTGCTGGTCATATTACGCATTCTCCTTTCTTATAAAGTATTTTTTACATTTATTTGTAGGCCAATAAAAATAAAAACCAAAAATTCTAAATAAACATTATCAAAGCATTTTTTAATTTTAGAAATAGCTAAAAATTTAATTTTTCTCTACAAAATCAAGAATAATTTTGTCTATTTCAATGGAAAATAAGCAGCCGGCAGCAGCAGAAAGTGAAGGATCTTCAATTTGCAGTGATTTGGAACAAATGAATTTGGCCGATTTTGCATTGGATAAAATTGAGGCCAGCAGAAGGTCGAATGATGAAAATTTTGAGGAAATTGAAAAGATTAAGGTAAATATTTTGGAAAATTATTTTAAGATTAATATTTAAAAGTAAATTTCAGGCTGAATTAGAGGAAGTGAAGAAGGAAATGGAGGCAATGAAATCGGCAAGCAAAGCGGATTCAAACGAAATTGCCAACAAATTCAACGAGAAAATTGATCATTTGGAGAAATATGTATAAATTTTATTAATTTATTTTTGGTGAAATTTATAAAGGGAAATATTTAAAAAGAAAAGTTCATAACGGTTTTTAATGGTTTGCCCAAAATTGACAAACCATATACCATTGGATAGAGCTCGTCAAGACGCGTCGAATGGTATTTAATTTGTCATGGTTTAATTGGTTTTGAACCAAAACCCATTTGATGGTTTAAGTGGTTTAAAACCTTTTTTTTGATCAAACCATGACAAAATATATACCAATCGACGCGTCTTGACGAGCTCTATCCAATGGTATATGGTTTGTGAAGTTTGGGCAAATCACTAAACCGTTTAAACTTTTCGCAATTTTCAATGTTTTTTCGTAGGGAAAAATAAATAAAAATTTCTGATAGCTTTTAGATTTTTCGGAAATTTTTTCTAATTCAAACTAAGTATAATTCATTTGATAATTTTCAATTAAATAAAAAACACATTTTTCAATTTCAGGTGAACGATCAATTGCAAAAATTGGCCCAGGAGAATTTGACGAAAATGTTTTTAATGGAGAAGAATCCATGGATGATGGATGAATCAACGGAGGAAAAGTCGGCAAAAATGGAGGAAGCAATGGCCAAATTGAAAGAGGAAATTGACCGAAAGGATGGAAAATTAGCAGAGAAGGAGGAGGAAATTTTCACATTGGGTGCCGAAATTTACCATAATTCGTTGAGATGGGAGGCAAAGGAGACAGAAATTTACAAATTGGTGGATGAAAATACATATTTGAAGGAAAAAATGGATGGGAAAGAAGCAAAAATCGGCGCATTGGAAAATGAAATTGATGGGTTAAAAGCGGAAATTGGCCAAAAAGACCAGAAATTGGCAGAATATGAAGCAAAAATTGGCGCAGTGGAAGAAGAAATTGGCCAAAAAAATGAAGAATTTGCAGAGAAGGATGCGGAAATCCGCATTTTAGAAGAAGAAATTGGCCAAAAAAATGAAGAATTAGCAGAGAAGAAAGCAAAAATTGGCGCATTGGAAAATGAAATTGCCGAATTGAAGCAGAAGAAGAGGAAGGCAGTTGATCAACAATCAAATATTGGATGGACGAAGAATAATGATGCCGTAAAATGGGTTAGTTAATTTTTTTTTACTCAAAATTTTGCAATCCCGGAGCATTATGGTTTTTCTCTAAATTTTTTTTTTAAATTCCAAAACCACATTTCAAGGGATATATCCCCACAAAAACATCAACTGCTACGGAAGATGTCAACAAAACGGAACCGAAGAAGGCTTACTCAAAGTGAGGGTGGAAAAAAATTAAAAATTTTAATAAATTTTATTTTTTCAGTTCGTATGGATATTGCGCCGGTTGTGAACAAGGATTTTTGTGAGTTTTTTTATAGTCAATTAATTAGATTTTTAAGTTACACTAATTGATTCTGCTAATATAGTGATTTTAAAAGGGAAAATATAACGAAAATTTTTGCAGAAAAAAAGTTTTTATCTTCTAATAAATCAGAAACTGGTTTTAGACCACACAAACCGTATACCATTTTGTAGATCTCTCAAGACGCATCGAATGCTATATAAATTGTTATGGTTTGGTCCAAAATTAAAGAGTTTACCCTTTAATTTTGGGGCAAACCATGAAAAATTATTTACGAATCGATGCGTCTTAATGAAATCTACAAAAAACAAAATGATATACGGTTTTTGTGGTCTAAAACCGGTTACTGATTTATTAGAAGTAAAACTTTTTTCTGCAAAAAAATACTTTTTATTCGGCAAAAAAATATAACCTTTTAAAAATTTAATTATTATTAATTGAAAATAATTTATTGATATAATTTTGGCTTAATAATGGAAATATTAACAATTAAAATTAATAAAATACGATTTAAATTCCAAAAAAAATTAAACTATTCGTTCCAATTTGTTTTCCATAGGCAAACTGATTTGGCCCGTCAAATTGGTGATTTTCAATACCACGTTGATTGCTTCAAATGCGATCATTGCCGTCGTAAATTGACCACCGGTGAAGGATTTGGCCAGGATTTCAAAATTCAGCGTAAAAATGGCGCACTTGGCAAGATGGTTCCCCGAATTCTTTGCAAAAAAGATTACATGGATTTGGTTGTCCAAAAGAAGGTAAAATAATATGCATTCAAATATTTATTGCAAAATCAAGTAGAATTAATAATAAAATGTTAATTAGAGTGGGATTTTAATTATTTCATATAGATTTTCTAATTATTCTTATAAATAAAAAATTTTAAAATATTTTATTTAGTAAATTTTATGCAAAAATAATTTTCGAAAATTTAATTGATTTTCTAATTTCGATGGATAATTTTTTAAATTTTTATAAAAATTTCATTTTTAGTCAACTCAAGTGGTCAATAATACTTCAAAAGTTAACGATGCCGGTTCCAAATGGGGATGGCGAAAGGTGAATTAATTAATTGAAGAGAAAGAGGACAAAAGGAGGAGAAGAATATGCTCGGATTTTGCGGAATTATAAATATGGAAATTTTTCACTTTTAAAATTGATTGAATCTCAATTTAATCTATTTTCTTCTAAAATCACCAATACAGAATTTTGAATTTTCTTTGGATAAATGATAAATATTTATTTTCATAAAGTAAAGAGAATAATGTACAAATTATAAACCTTTGTTTATAGATACCATTCGATAAAATTCGTCAATGCGTCGTTTGATGTATTATATTGACAGAGGGTTTGTTCAAAAGTGAAAGTATTAAACCGTACAAACCATCTTTGTTTTAGTTCTTTTTTAATTTGAACAAAAACCCGGATAACCAGTAAATCGATGAGCTATCGAATTGAAGGTTTATCGAGTCTAAAATCAAGAATAAAGAAATTTTCGGCTGAAAATCCTATCTTTTGACAAAATAAGCATTTTTATGATATAAATTTGTACTGAAAAATTCATAAATTTAAATTATTTTAAATTCATTTTATAAATTGTATTCAAATTTAAAAAAATGCGTGACAGAGCGTCACTGGTTTTTTAATTAGGCTGGCATTTAATAAAGTAGCTTTGTTTTCATTGAATTGCATGAGTTTAGCTGACAGAAATTTGTCAAAATTTCATTTCTTAGAGAAATGTACTTCTCTTTTCACGGGAACGACAAAAACATACATTTTTGTGAATTATTCGAACGGCGACTCAACTTTATTTTATGAATAAATTTTGAAAAATGTTTTCATCCCAACATTTGAATGCTATTCTCAGCCTTCTGTTCGGATTGCCATTGAATTTTCTGCTGATTTGGTTAATCTTCACAAAAACAAAGAAATCAATGCGCATTTGGAGGTGATTAGGGTATATGTACTAATTTTTATCATAAATTCAATCATTTTTTTTGTATAATTTATTTTATTCGAAATAAAATATATTGTCTATTTCGGAAATAATTTTTATTTAAAAAATTATAAATAAAATACATTTTTAGTCAATAATTTTGACAATGAATAATTCATAGTAAATAAAATATTTAATAAATAATGCGCCGTATTCTATATGGAATTTTAATGGGTAAAAAATTTGTTATTCGAAAGAAAATATTGTTAAGTTTCGAGAATAATCTTTAATAAAAAAATTAATAATAAATTAAATATTATGTTATATAGCTAATATCTAATAATAATAATTATTTGGAAAATGAGTAATTTAAATAAATAAATAAATAAAAATTATTTATTAAAAAATGCGCAAGAGATTATCGGCATTTTGTAGGAGGCAGTCTACACAGCCCCATATTTTCGCATTTTATTGTACAATGAAAATAATTGCCATATTCCAATAATTGTCCATCTATTCCGTAATTGTATAGAATTAAATAAATTTTTTCTTCATTCATTTTTTGAGTCTCGGCTTCGACTAATTTTTGTCTTCATTTCCCAACTCTCTTTTAAATTAAATTTAATAATATGGTTGAATTTCTTGGAAAAGGAACAAATTTGAAAATTGTTTTTTTACGGGGGATTAATAGGAAAATTATTATATACTAGGAATTCATAGGAAAATCACAACAGAGAAGCAACAAAGAATGCGGAAATGTGTATAAAATTCAAAACACCTAGGAAATTCTTTTGGTAATATAGTTCAACAATGAAAGCAACCAATTCGAGAAGGGCTATATCGAAAGATCTAAAAGTCTATTAAAAATTGGCATTTTCTATTTTTTAAAATAATACCAAATTTCCTATATTAATGAAAAATAAATTTTAAAATTTCCAAGAATCCATCGAATTGCCAAAAAATTTTCTTCTGGAATTGAACTTTTTACCCAGCAATATTTTTATATGGCAATGTAGATTCATTTCGAACAAATTTTGGCATGGATGAACGATTTTATGATCCACATGAAATGCTGGAATGAATGGATTCAAAAATATTGGATGAATTTCAGCGAAAATTACCGAAAATAATTCATTCAAAATTAAATAGTAAATTAAAATTTTCCATTTGAATAAAAATGTTAATGTAATTTTTTTCTGTGAATTAATTTTATATTTTTATTGATTTTATATATTATCAAAATTAATTAAAATTATTCAATAAAAAATATTTAAATAAAAATTAAATAAATAATTTCAACTTTTTTCAACCAAAATGTGCATTCCGCTTTTTCCTCCTTCCAAAATGCGTTTTTGGTGAACGAGGAGATTGTCGCCCTCTTTTTGTTGGGCTAGCTCCAGTGCTCGAGGATGAAGAAGCAGAATTGGAACGATGCCGACGTTTTGTTGTTTGGGACAAATTTGATGGTGAAGGTTGAGTGGCACTGATTCCGCCTCTGGGTGGACTTTGTTGTGGGCGAATTCCGGTAGTAGGACCACTGCCAGCTTGCTGATGGGGGATATTAGCCATTGGTCCTAGAAATATGTATTGTTTATTTTTTATAATTTAATTGATAAATAATGGTAAATCCGCTTTTAATCAGCGGGTTTTTAGGCTTAGATGATATTTATCTTTCATACCGGACCTAGCATTTAAATCAAACAATAAAATCTAATTGCATGATTAAAAGTTGAGTTTAATTTAAAATAATTATAATATATTAAAATCTCAAAGGCAAATCGGAACTTACCCAGTTTTCCAGTTTGTATCCCCTTTTTGGGTCAGCTAGGAAAAAGTAATTCCCCCGTGGGTCATCAAGATTAGGGTTACGGTTGTGTAGGGTCTCAGAGATAGAATATCATCCCAAGTAACCCTCAATGACCGTAAACTTAATCCGAGAGATAGGATATCATCCCAAGTAACCCTCAATGACCGTAACCTTAATCCGAGACATAGGATATCATCCCAAGTAACCCTCAATGACCGTAAACTTAATCCGAGAGATAGAATATCATCCCAAGTAACCCTCAATGACCGTAAACTTAATCCGAGACATAGAATATCATCCCAAGTAACCCTCAATGACCGTAACCTTAATCCGAGACATAGGATATCATCCCAAGTAACCCTCAATGACCGTAAACTTAATCCGAGAGATAGGATATCATCCCAAGTAACCCTCAACGACCGTAACCTTAATCCGAGACATAGGATATCATCCCAAGTAACCCTCAATGACCGTAACCTTAATCCGAGAGATAGGATATCATCCCAAGTAACCCTCAACGACCGTAACCTTAATCCGAGACATAGGATATCATCCCAAGTAACCCTCAATGACCGTAACCTTAATCCGAGACATAGGATATCATCCCAAGTAACCCTCAATGACCGTAACCTTAATCCGAGACATAGGATATCATCCCAAGTAACCCTCAATGACCGTAACCTTAATCCGAGACATAGGATATCATCCCAAGTAACCCTCAATGACCGTAACCTTAATCCGAGACATAGGATATCATCCCAAGTAACCCTCTTAATCTTGATGACCCAAAAAGGAGGGAACCTTCACTTTTTCTTTTCTAAACAAAAAGTGGATACAAACTGGATAAGTACAGGAAAATCACTATTATTTCAAATGCTTTTTAAAATGACTCAAATTTACCTTTAACCATTGTTAATTGACTACTACCTGCTGCTGGAGAAGTTCTGCCTATACCGCGTAAAGCCATTGGTTCAAAATTCGAAGGGGATGGCAAATTCGGATAACGATTTTTCCTTAAATGACTCCATGCCATTGCTCGCTGATTTTCTTCCATTCGAGGTGAACCCGGTTCGGGCAATGCATTTAAACGTGCTGGCGTTATTGGCCTGTTTAAGTGCCTTCGTATGTCATCCTCTCTGAAATTATGTTGAGCAGCTAGCACACCTGGACGAATGCCAATGGCAGCCAAATTAGTCAAATCTTGGCCAAGTTCTGCATGAAATCTATCCATGGGACGAAAACGACGAAAATCTTGCACAATTTGGTTCTGAACGGGTATGGGCATTCGGAAATCGGCCAACGGATGGTCCGGAGGAATATGTTGCATCTAAAGCTCTCTTTGTAATCGTAATTCTCGTCCTGGTGATATTGGTTGATGATGTTGGGCCTGCTGCCCTTGCTTTAATTAAAATAAGAATTATTAAAATAACTAATTTATAATTAGTATAGTTTTAATTATTTCGATTTTAGGAAATCAATAAATTAAAAAAAATTAATTTTATTTTATTTAGCTCAAAATAACCAAAAATAGTTTGTAATGGGAAGCAATATTGGTATTGAATTTTTTTCAAAATTTCTAAAATGGTAGAATTTGTGCTTTTTCGAAATTGATTATAAAATTTGGGAATAATTACTCTTTATCCAAGCCTTGAGCATTTTATTAAAATAAAAAATAGAATTTTATTGAATTCTAATTTATTTTCTTTTATTCATTTATTTAAATTTAAAAATTAATCATTTTCTAATTTGACAATAATTTTGCTCATAAAATATGGCTTAAATAATTAGAAAATTTAATTTTTAGTCAGGGTTTAGGGCAAGATAGATGATATGGCCATTTTTGGTTTTAAAATTGATTTGGATGATAATTAGGATTTTTCTTTTAAATTAGATAATTTAAAGATTTTATCTGCTAAAATAAATATTTAAATTTATTAATTTTAGCCTTATATATTACCTGCTGTTGAACATTTGCTGCTGCCGGCACGAATGCTGGCAATTGCCTTGCATTTCCTGGCGGTGGCGGCGATAGTCCAGCATTTCTCCGAGCCAAATGCTCTTCCAAAGATCTTTTGGCCATATTAAAGTTATCGTCACTTTCTTCCGGATTACCTCTTAATAATATAATGAAAATAGAATATATATATATATTTTTCAATTTATACTTTTTTCCATCACCATATAAATGAACTCCTCTTTTATCCAATTCGTTTTTTATAATTGCTTGATGAAAACCATATTTTTCATAAAAATATTGAATAGGAAGATGGCCATATTTATAAAGTCCTCGAAAACCTTCCGCCAATTCGTCCTAATAAATATATTAAAAATTCATAAATAATTTCCTCACAGGTATTGGCATTGGATCATAGGAAAGAGTCGTTCCTCTACTTGTTCCTTTCGAAGTTCCTTTTGGTAAATTTTCGAAATTTTGTACTGCTTGTGCATATCCCGCATGACTTCTTTGATATAATTCGTCAAGATATGCTTGTTGTTTTTCTGTGAGCTTGAGCTGTTGCTGCCGTGGTTGTCCACGGAAACGTTGCTGATTGATTTGAATTTTTCTGTTCAATTCCCTGGCATAATCACTAAATATGGGATATTAGAATAAATTGTTGATTAAATGAGCTTCAAAATATTTTTTATTTTAATTTTGCTTAATTTTTAATAAAAATTTTCTAAAATTTTTATGGCTAGATTTTCAGGAAGCTTCTAGACCATTGCCAACTTTCCTTTTTCATCCCGCACGCCCTAGTCTTGGACATTAATTTCATATGCCTTTAATTCCTCTATATCTAAAAGCTGATTCGCATATATAATATTCTAGGGCTCCGACCAAGTTCTATTATTATTTTTTTGATGAAGTTCTTAGTCGAACAAAATAAATTTTTTTAGTTCCATTTGAAATAAATTTACTGTTCTCTGTCTACTAGCCGTGTTGAATCTGGCAATTGTGGGTAATGCTCACGACGTAGCTGTTCCCATGCACGTTCGCGTTGAATTTTCAAATCAGCTTCATCTCGAGGAAAGGGTGTTTGTAATAAAGATTGCGGAGACTTTGGCCTATTTAGGATTCGGCGGACTTCGTTTTCTCTCTTCTTATAATATTTAGCTAAAGTATTTGGTCTGATATCGATGCTGGCCAAATTCCTTATTTCTTGTAGATCATCTCTATTTTGTTGATCTTGCATATGAAAACGAAAACTTCTCGTTAGAATCCCTTGATCTCTTGATGTCATCCGAAAATGATTAGGGCGATTGGGGTTGACGTGTTCTGCCCCAACAGCAGCAGCAGCAGGCTGAATTGTCGGGATTTCAGGTGCCCTAATATGCGGAGGTCTGATATCTTGCTGCTGTTGCTGAGAAAGAGGCTGCTGAATCTGCTGATATTGTATCCGTTGTTGTTGCTGCGGATAATGTAAATGTTGCAGCTGTGGGTAATTCAAATGTTGTGGATAATGGAATTGTTGTGGTTGTGGATAATTAAATTGTTGTGGATATTGCCAAAAATGCTGCTGCTGAACATATTGCTGTTGACCAATCTGTGGATTATGGCCACCAAATTGTTGATATTGACCAATCTGTGGATTTAGGCCACCAAATTGCTGACCAGCTAATTGTTGATGTTGGCCAATTTGTTGATATTGGCCACCAAATTGCTGACCAGCTAATTGTTGATGTTGACCACCAAATTGCTGACCAGCTAATTGTTGATGTTGACCACCAAATTGCTGACCAGCTAATTGTTGATGTTGACCACCAAATTGCTGACCAGCTAATTGTTGATGTTGACCACCAAATTGCTGACCAGCTAATTGTTGATGTTGACCACCAAATTGCTGACCAGCTAATTGTTGATGTTGACCACCAAATTGTTGATGTTGACCAAGCAGAATATTTTGCTGTCCAATTGGAGCGTTGAATTGTTGTTGAGGAAATAGTCCCATTGTCATTAGATACGGTTGCATAAATTGTGGTGGATTAAATACTGGCTGATTAATTGGACTTGGCGGTCCCGGTTCCGGTGTATTCAATGGAGAATGACGTGGCGTATTTGCTCGTTTCCCTCTATGATTCGGTGTGAATTGTTGATACCAAATATATCCTTTGCCAAATGTAGAAACAATTTCATTTTTATCCTTGTTTGTCAAATTTTTAATTTGATTGCATTTTATCCCAATTAAAAGGATTAATAAGACTATTTTATAAAAATAAAATAGAAATAAAATTTTCATTGCGAATGGAATGGAGATGGAAAAATGTGAATGAGGATTTTTTGTTCATTCACGAAATTATATTCACAATAATCAGCAAACGAAAACATATCAAGAATAAATTTAAACACTCATCAAATTCCATCATATTTTTTTCTATTTTAGGAGTGGATATCGAAATTCGTTGGTATAAATAATTATTTTTTAAATATTCATTAAATTTATAAAATTATTGATGCAATATTACAATAATAAACAAAAAATAAAATGCTTATAAAAATAAAAAAACATAATGTTTGGATAAATAAAAAAAATTTTGGAATAACAAAATGTTTTGTAGAACTAAAATAATGAAATGTTTTGTAAAATAAAAACAACAAAATATTTGGATGAACAAAAACATAAAATGCTTGGATGAACAAAAACATAAAATGTTTGGATGAACAAAAACATAAATGTTTGGATGAACAAAAACATAAAATGTTTGGAAACAAAAACATAAAATGTTTGGATGAAAAAAAACATAAAATGTTTGGATGAACAAAAATATAAAATGTTTGGATGAACAAAAACATAAAATGTTTGGATGAACAAAAACATAAAATGTTTGGATGAACAAAAACATAAAATGTTTGGATGAACAAAAACATAAAATATTTGGATGAACAAAAACATAAAATGTTTGGATGAACAAAAACATAAAATGTTTGGATGAACAAAAACATAAAATGTTTGGATGAACAAAAACATAAAATGTTTGAATGAACAAAAACATAAAATGTTTGGATGAACAAAAACATAAAATGTTTGAATGAACAAAAACATAAAATGTTTGGATGAACAAAAACATAAAATGTTTGGAAGAAGAAAAACATAAAATGTTTGGATGAACAAAAACATAAAATGTTTGGATGAACAAAAACATAAAATGTTTGGATGAACAAAAACATAAAATGTTTGGATGAACAAAAACATAAAATGTTTATACTTAAAATAATATCGAAAAAATCTTTTTAATTTTTAATTAAATTTATTATTGCTATTATCAAATTCATTTCTAATATTTCAAAATTTGAAAAATTCAAATTAACATTTGCACCACTTTTTGACTATCATAGAATAGACACTTTCGTCTGTAAGGCATTTTATTTTTCTTCATACATATTTATCAGTCATAATTATTAATGGAATATGAATTTATGTTTTCATTTCAACCAAATTGTGCATTCCGCTTTTTTCTCCTTCCAAAAGGCGTTTTTGGTGAACGAGGAGATTGTCGCCCTTTTTTTGGTTGACTAGCTTCAGTGATCGAGGGTGAAGAGGCAGAATTGGTACGTCGACGTTTTGTTGTTTGGGACAAATTTGACGGTGAAGGTTGAGTGGCACTGATTCCGCCTCTGGGTGGACTTTGTTGTGGGCGAACTCCGGTAGTAGGACCACTGCCAGCTTGCTGATGAGGGATATTAGCCATTGGTCCTAGAAATATGTATTGTTTATTTTTTTTATAATTTAATTTATAAATAATGGTAAATCCGCTTTTAATTAGAGGGTTTTTGGCTTAGATGATACTTATCTTTCATGGCGAACTTAAATCAAACAATAAATCTAATTGCATGATTAAAAATTGAGTTTAATTTAAAATAGTTAAAATATATTAAAATCTCAAAGGAAAATAGGAATTTATCCAGTTTGTATCCCCTTTTTGGGTCAGCTAGGAAAAAGTAATTCCCCGTGGGTCATCAAGATTAGGGGTTACGATTGTGTAGGGTCTCAGAGATAGAATATCATCCCAAGTAATCTCTAATGACCATATATCCATAATCCTGTCCTGATTCCTGATGACCCAAAGGAGGGGGGGACCTTTCACTTTTTATTTTCTCAACAAATAAAAGGGACAAACTGGATACTGGATAAGTACAGGAAAATCACTATAATTTCAAATGCTTTTTAAAATGACCCAAATTTACCTCTAACCATTGTTAATTGACTACTACCTGCTGCTGGAGAAGTTCTGCCTGTACCGCGTAAAGCCATTGGTTCAAAATTCGAAGGGGATGGCAAATTCGGATAACGATTATTCCTTAAATGTCTCCATGCCATTGCTCGCTGATTTTCTTCCATTCGAGGTGAACCCGGTTCGGGCAATGCATTTAAACGTGCTGGCGTTATTGGCCTGTTTAAGTGCCTTCGTATGTCATCCTCTCTGAAATTGTGCTGAGCAGCTAGCACACCTGGACGAATGCCAACGGCAGCCAAATTGGTCAAATCTTGGCCAAGTTCCGCATGAAATCGATCCATGGGACGAAAACGGCGAAAATCTTGCACAATTTGGTTTTGAACGGGTATGGGCATTCGGAAATCGGCCAACGGATGGTCCGGAGGAATATGTTGCATATAAAGCTCTCTTTGTAATCGTAATTCTTGTCCTGGCGATAGTGGTGGATGATGGTGTGCCTGCTGCCCTTGCTTTAATTAAAATAAGAATTATTAAAATAACTAATTTATAATTAGTATACTTTTCATTGTTTCGATTTTAGAAATCAATAAATCAAAAAAAAAAAAATTAATTTTATTTTATTTAGCTCAAAATAACCAAAAATTGTTTGTAATGTGAATCAATATTGGTACTGAATTTTATCAAAATTTCTAAAATGGTAGAATTTGTGCTTTTTCAAAATTGATTATTAAAATTTGGGAATACTACTCTTCATCAAAGAGCCTGGAGCATTTTATTAAAATAAAAAAAAGAGAATTTTATTGAATTCATAATTTATTTTCTTTTATTCATTTATTTAAATTTAAAAATTAATCATTTTCTAATTTGACAATAATTTTGCTCATAAAATATGGCTTAAATAATTAGAAAATTTAATTTTTAGTCAGGGTTTAGGGCAAGATAGATGATATGGCCATTTTTGGTTTTAAAATTGATTTGGATGATAATTAGGATTTTTCTTTTAAATTAGATAATTTAAAGATTTTATCTGCTAAAATAAATATTTAAATTTATTAATTTTAGCCTTATATATTACCTGCTGTTGAACATTTGCTGCTGCCGGCACGAATGCTGGCAATTGTCTTGCATTTCCTGGCGGTGGCGGTGATAGTCCAGCATTTCTCCGAGCCAAATGCTCTTCCAAATATTTTTTGGCCATATTAAAGTTATCGTCACTTTCTTCCGGATTACCTCTTAATAATATAATGAAAATAGAATATATATATATATTTTTCAATTTATACTTTTTTCCATCACCATATAAATGAACTCCTCTTTTATCCAATTCTTTTTTTATAATTGCTTGATGAAAACCATATTTTTCATAAAAATATTGAATAGGAAGATGGCCATATTTATAAAGTCCTCGAAAACCTTCAGCCAATTCGTCCTATAATATTAAATATATTAAAAATTCATAAAAAATTTCCTTACAGGTATTGGCATTGGATCATATGAAAGAGTCGTTCCTCTACCTGTTCCTTTCGAAGTTCCTTTTGGTAAATTTTCGAAATTTTGTACTGCTTGTGCATATCCCGCATGACTTCTTTGATATAATTCGTCAAGGTATGCTTGTTGTTTTTCTGTGAGCTTGAGCTGTTGCTGCCGTGGTTGTCCACGGAAACGTTGCTGATTGATTTGAATTTTTCTGTTCAATTCCCTGGCATAATCACTAAATATGGGATATTAGGATAAATTGTTGATGAATGGGGCTTTAAAATATTTTTTATTTTAATTTTGCTTAATTTTTAATAAAAATTTTCTACAATTTTTATGGCTAAATTTTCAGGAAGCTTCTGAAGCATGCCAACCTTCATTTTTCATCCCGCACGCCTTAGTCTGTCTTGGACATTAATTTCATATGCCTTTAATGGAGCTTTCCCATAGTCTCAGGCTAATTAACTACATAAATTCCTTAAACTTTATAATCTGTCTTTTAATTCCTCTATATCTATAAGCTGATTCGCGTATATAATATATTCTATGGCTCCGACCAAGTTCTATTATTATTTTTTTTGATGAAGTTCTTAGTCGAACAAATGAATTTTTTTAGCTCCATATGAAATAAATTTACTGTTCTCTGTCTACTAGCCGCGTTGAATCTGGCAATTGTGGGTAATGCTCACGACGTAGCTGTTCCCATGCACGTTCGCGTTGATTTTTCAACTCAGCTTCGTCTCGAGGAATGGGTGTTTGTAATAAAGATTGCGGAGACTTTGGCCTATTTAGGATTCGGCGGACTTCGTTTTCTCTCTTCTTATAATATTTAGCTAAAGTATTTGGTCTGATATCGATGCTGGCCAAATTCCTTATTTCTTGTAGATCATCTCTATTTTGTTGATCTTGCATATGAAAACGAAAACTTCTCGTTAGAATCCCTTGATCTCTTGATGTCATCCGAAAATGATTAGGGCGATTGGGGTTGACGTGTTCTGCCCCAACAGCAGCAGCAGCAGGCTGAATTGTCGGGATTTCAGGTGCCCTAATATGCGGAGGTCTGATATCTTGCTGCTGTTGCTGAGAAAGAGGCTGCTGAATCTGCTGATATTGTATCCGTTGTTGTTGCTGCGGATAATGTAAATGTTGCAGCTGTGGGTAATTCAAATGTTGTGGATAATGGAATTGTTGTGGTTGTGGATAATTAAATTGTTGTGGATATTGCCAAAAATGCTGCTGCTGAACATATTGCTGTTGACCAATCTGTGGATTATGGCCACCAAATTGTTGATATTGACCAATCTGTGGATTTAGGCCACCAAATTGCTGACCAGCTAATTGTTGATGTTGGCCAATTTGTTGATATTGGCCACCAAATTGCTGACCAGCTAATTGTTGATGTTGACCACCAAATTGCTGACCAGCTAATTGTTGATGTTGACCACCAAATTGCTGACCAGCTAATTGTTGATGTTGACCACCAAATTGCTGACCAGCTAATTGTTGATGTTGACCACCAAATTGCTGACCAGCTAATTGTTGATGTTGACCACCAAATTGCTGACCAGCTAATTGTTGATGTTGACCACCAAATTGTTGATGTTGACCAAGCAGAATATTTTGCTGTCCAATTGGAGCGTTGAATTGTTGTTGAGGAAATAGTCCCATTGTCATTAGATACGGTTGCATAAATTGTGGTGGATTAAATACTGGCTGATTAATTGGACTTGGCGGTCCCGGTTCCGGTGTATTCAATGGAGAATGACGTGGCGTATTTGCTCGTTTCCCTCTATGATTCGGTGTGAATTGTTGATACCAAATATATCCTTTGCCAAATGTAGAAACAATTTCATTTTTATCCTTGTTTGTCAAATTTTTAATTTGATTGCATTTTATCCCAATTAAAAGGATTAATAAGACTATTTTATAAAAATAAAATAGAAATAAAATTTTCATTGCGAATGGAATGGAGATGGAAAAATGTGAATGAGGATTTTTTGTTCATTCACGAAATTATATTCACAATAATCAGCAAACGAAAACATATCAAGAATAAATTTAAACACTCATCAAATTCCATCATATTTTTTTCTATTTTAGGAGTGGATATCGAAATTCGTTGGTATAAATAATTATTTTTTAAATATTCATTAAATTTATAAAATTATTGATGCAATATTACAATAATAAACAAAAAATAAAATGCTTATAAAAATAAAAAAACATAATGTTTGGATAAATAAAAAAAATTTTGGAATAACAAAATGTTTTGTAGAACTAAAATAATGAAATGTTTTGTAAAATAAAAACAACAAAATATTTGGATGAACAAAAACATAAAATGCTTGGATGAACAAAAACATAAAATGTTTGGATGAACAAAAACATAAATGTTTGGATGAACAAAAACATAAAATGTTTGGAAACAAAAACATAAAATGTTTGGATGAACAAAAACATAAAATGTTTGGATGAACAAAAATATAAAATGTTTGGATGAACAAAAACATAAAATGTTTGGATGAACAAAAACATAAAATGTTTGGATGAACAAAAACATAAAATGTTTGGATGAACAAAAACATAAAATATTTGGATGAACAAAAACATAAAATGTTTGGATGAACAAAAACATAAAATGTTTGGATGAACAAAAACATAAAATGTTTGGATGAACAAAAACATAAAATGTTTGAATGAACAAAAACATAAAATGTTTGGATGAACAAAAACATAAAATGTTTGAATGAACAAAAACATAAAATGTTTGGATGAACAAAAACATAAAATGTTTGGAAGAAGAAAAACATAAAATGTTTGGATGAACAAAAACATAAAATGTTTGGATGAACAAAAACATAAAATGTTTGGATGAACAAAAACATAAAATGTTTGGATGAACAAAAACATAAAATGTTTATACTTAAAATAATATCGAAAAAATCTTTTTAATTTTTAATTAAATTTATTATTGCTATTATCAAATTCATTTCTAATATTTCAAAATTTGAAAAATTCAAATTAACATTTGCACCACTTTTTGACTATCATAGAATAGACACTTTCGTCTGTAAGGCATTTTATTTTTCTTCATACATATTTATCAGTCATAATTATTAATGGAATATGAATTTATGTTTTCATTTCAACCAAATTGTGCATTCCGCTTTTTTCTCCTTCCAAAAGGCGTTTTTGGTGAACGAGGAGATTGTCGCCCTTTTTTTGGTTGACTAGCTTCAGTGATCGAGGGTGAAGAGGCAGAATTGGTACGTCGACGTTTTGTTGTTTGGGACAAATTTGACGGTGAAGGTTGAGTGGCACTGATTCCGCCTCTGGGTGGACTTTGTTGTGGGCGAACTCCGGTAGTAGGACCACTGCCAGCTTGCTGATGAGGGATATTAGCCATTGGTCCTAGAAATATGTATTGTTTATTTTTTTTATAATTTAATTTATAAATAATGGTAAATCCGCTTTTAATTAGAGGGTTTTTGGCTTAGATGATACTTATCTTTCATGGCGAACTTAAATCAAACAATAAATCTAATTGCATGATTAAAAATTGAGTTTAATTTAAAATAGTTAAAATATATTAAAATCTCAAAGGAAAATAGGAATTTATCCAGTTTGTATCCCCTTTTTGGGTCAGCTAGGAAAAAGTAATTCCCCGTGGGTCATCAAGATTAGGGGTTACGATTGTGTAGGGTCTCAGAGATAGAATATCATCCCAAGTAATCTCTAATGACCATATATCCATAATCCTGTCCTGATTCCTGATGACCCAAAGGAGGGGGGGACCTTTCACTTTTTATTTTCTCAACAAATAAAAGGGACAAACTGGATACTGGATAAGTACAGGAAAATCACTATAATTTCAAATGCTTTTTAAAATGACCCAAATTTACCTCTAACCATTGTTAATTGACTACTACCTGCTGCTGGAGAAGTTCTGCCTGTACCGCGTAAAGCCATTGGTTCAAAATTCGAAGGGGATGGCAAATTCGGATAACGATTATTCCTTAAATGTCTCCATGCCATTGCTCGCTGATTTTCTTCCATTCGAGGTGAACCCGGTTCGGGCAATGCATTTAAACGTGCTGGCGTTATTGGCCTGTTTAAGTGCCTTCGTATGTCATCCTCTCTGAAATTATGTTGAGCAGCTAGCACACCTGGACGAATGCCAACGGCAGCCAAATTGGTCAAATCTTGGCCAAGTTCCGCATGAAATCGATCCATGGGACGAAAACGGCGAAAATCTTGCACAATTTGGTTTTGAACGGGTATGGGCATTCGGAAATCGGCCAACGGATGGTCCGGTGGAATATGTTGTATATAAAGCTCTCTTTGTAATCGTAATTCTCGTCCTGGTGATATTGGTTGATGATGTTGGGCCTGCTGTCTATGCAGTGGCTGTAATTAAAAAGGAAGATTAATTGTGGTTTAGTGTAGTCTCATGGCTTCGATATTCAAAATCGATAAATTATAAAAAAAATTAATTTTAAATTTTAGCTCAAAATAGCTGAAAATGAGAAAAACAGAAACCGAAAATAGAACATAGATCAAAATTCCTAATATTTGAACGATAATGGTGTTATTCTATTTATTATATAAATAATTATAATTTTAAATTAGGTCATAGAATTTTGTCTATAGATAGATGTTAATTTCCATCTGCTGGATATTCTTATTAATTATTGTGAAAAAGAATTTTATAGAATTAATAATTTATTTCATTTGATAAAATAATTAAAGTTAATATTAATTTAACCAATAATTCTCATTAAAAACTTTCTTCTCGAAAAATCAACAATGTTTATTAACTTTAAAAAATATAAAATTCTGTATTTAGCTATAGGCTAATAAATATAGCGTTAACCGTTAACATGACGCCATTTTTTGCCAAATTTTATGGCTTAAACTGATTTTTTCAATTATTTTAAGGGTAAATTATCCACTGAAATAAATATTTACATTTTTTAATTTTTGCCTTATTACCTGCTGCTCTGGAATATTTGCTGCTGCCGGAATTTGTCCGGCGAGTGGTGGCAATTGCCTAATATTTTCTGCTGGGGGCGGTGATAGTCCAGCAGCTCGTCGAGCCAAATGCTCTTCCAAAGATCTTTTGGCCAAATTAAAATTCTCATCAAGTGGTACACCGCTTGATATTATAATAATAATGAATAATAAAATTTAATTTTTACTTAGAAGCAGCGTGTAAATGAACTCCTCTTTTATCCAATTCGTTTTTTATAATTGCTTGATGAAAACCATATTTGTCACGAAAATATTGAATAGGAAGATGGCCATATTTATAAAGTCCTCGAAAACCTTCCGCCAATTCGTCCTAATAAATATATTAAAAATTCATAAATAATTTCCTTACAGGTATTGGCACTTGATCATGGGAAATGGACGTTCCTCTACCTGCTCCTCTCAATCCTTTTGGTAAATTTTCGAAATTTTGTACTGCTTGTGCATATCCCGCATGACTACTTTGATATAATTTATCAAGCTGTATTTGATGTTCAAAAGATAGTGAGAGCTGTTGTTGCTGTGGTTGTCCATGGAAACGTTGTTGATTCATTTCAACCTTCCGCGTCAATTCTTTGTCATAGTCACTAAATATGGGATAATAGAATGTAATCTTGAGGAATTGGGGGCAGTGGCCACCAAAAATATCTAGTTATTTTAATTTTTAAGAAAATATTTTCTAATTATTATCGTTTGCATGGAGCTAAGATTAATTTCACAATCATATAAATAGAAATATAAATTTGAATAAATTTGTAAAGATATAGTAAAGATAAAGTTTAAATTTTAAAATACAAAAAAAAACATAATTTTTTTTGGAACAGAAACATAAAATATTTGGAAAATAAATATTCTAGAAAAAAATATTTGGAAAATACAAAATGTTTGGACAAAATAAAATGTTTGGAAAAAAAAATGTTTGGAAAAACACAAAACAAAAATGTTTGAAAAACAAAAATGTTTGGAAAAAACAAAATGTTTGAGAAAACACAAAATGTTTGAAAAACAAAAATGTTTGGGAAAAACACAAAATGTTTGAGAAAACACAAAATGTTTGAAAAACAAAAATGTTTGGAAAAATAAAACAAAAATGTTTGAAAAACAAAAATGTTTGGAAAAACAAAACAAAAATGTTTGGAAAAACAAAACATGTTTGGAAAATAAAAATTTTTAGGAAAAACAGAAAATGTTTAGGAAAATAAAAATGTTCGTAAAAACACAAAATGTTTGGAAAAACACAAAATGTTTGGAAAAAAACAAAATGTTTGTAAAACAAAAATGTTTGGAAAAACGCAACATCTTTGGAAAATAAAAATGTTGGGAAAAACAGAAAATGTTTAGGAAAATAAAAATGTTCGTAAAAACATAAAATGTTTGGAAAACAAAAATGTTTGGAAAACAAAAATATTTGGAAAAACACAAAATGTTTGGAAAAACACAACATGTTTGGAAAATAAAAATGTTCGTAAAAACACAAAATGTTTGGATAACAAAAATGTTTGGGAAAATACAAAATGTTTGGAAAAACACAACATGTTTGGAAAATAAAAATGTTCGTAAAAACACAAAATGTTTGGATAACAAAAATGTTTGGGAAAACATAAAATATTTGGAAAAACACAAAATGTTAAGAAAAACAAAATGTTAAGAAAAGCACAAAATGTTAGGAAAAACACAAAATTTTTGGAAAATGCAAATGATTTTAAGTCTTTTGCAACTTTCAGTTCAATTCCTTTCATTTTATTCTTAATTCGCCTAATCCCTCCATATCTATTAGGCGAAATCCCAATCCGAGTAAACTGGAGGAATTCAGATAAGTCTCTAACATTATATTTTTCTAGTGATTCTCTTATTAATCGAATAAAAAATTAGTAGCCCCATAGAATAAATTTACTATTTTTTGTTTATCAGATGATTTGAATCCGGCAATTGTGGATAATGCTGACGGCGTAATTGTTCCCATGCACGTTCGCGTTGAATTTTCAAATCAGCTTCGTCTCGAGGAAAGGGTGTTTGTAACAAAGATAGTGGAGACTCTGGCCTATTTAGGATTTGTCGGATTTCATTTTCTCTCTTTTTATAAAATTTAGCTAAAGTATTTGGTCTGATATCGATGCTGGCCAAATTCCTTATTTCTTGTAGATCATCTCTATTTTGTTGATCTTGCATATGAAAACGAAAACTTTTCGTTAGAATTCCTTGGTCTGCTGGAGTCATTCGAAAATGATTAGGGCGATTGGGGACGCGTTCTGCCCCAACAGCAGGAGCAGCAGGTTGAACAGCCGGGATTTCAGGCGCCCTAATTCGCTGAGGTCTGATATTTTGCTGCTGTTGTGGATATTGAGGAGGCTGCTGTGGACGAGGCTGCTGTTGAAGGGGCTGCAGAATCTGATGCTGCATATTTGGTTGTTGTGGATAATTCAGATATTGTGGTTGTGGGTAATTCAAATGTTGTGGTTGTGGATAATGGAATTGTTGTGGTTGAGGGTAATTCAAATGTTGTGGGTAATTCAATTGTTGTGGTTGAGGGTAATACAAATGTTGTGGTTGTGGATAATTAAATTGTTGTGGATATTGCCAAAAATGCTGCTGCTGAACAAATTGTTGTTGACCAATCTGTGGATTTTGGCCACCAAATTGCTGACCATCTAATTGTTGATGTTGTCCAATTTGCTGATATTGACCACCAAATTGCTGACCAGCTAATTGTTGATGTTGGCCAATTTGCTGATATTGACCACCAAATTGCTGACCAGCTAATTGTTGATGTTGACCACCAAATTGCTGACCAGCTAATTGTTGATGTTGACCACCAAATTGTTGATTTTGACCAAGCAGAACATTTTGCTGTCCAATTGGAGCGTTGAATTGTTGTTGAGGAAATAGTCCCATTTCCATTAGATACTGTTGCATAAATTGTGGTGGATTAAATACTGGCTGATCAATTGGACTTGGCGGTCCCGGTTCCGGCGTATTCAATGGAGATGGAGAGTGACGTGGCGTATTTGCTCGTTTCCCTCTCTGATTCGGCGTGAATTGTTGATACCAAATATATTCTTTTGATTTGTCAAAAGTAACAATAATTTTATTTTCATCATTATTAGTCAAATTTTTAATTTGATTGCATTTTATCCCATTTAAAAGAACTAATAAGATAATTTTAAAAAAATAAAATAGGAATAAAACGTTCATTTAAATGGAAAGGACTGGAAAAATATGATGTGGATTTTTTTTGTTCATGCAGAGAAATATATTCACAGCAACAAATGAAAACATATCAAGAATAAATTTAAACACTCATCAAATTCCATCATTCTTTTTTTTCTATTTTTGTAAGTAAAAAGAAAAATAAAAAGCGAAATATATGGAAAAACAAAAAGCAAATATTTATGTATAAGCACAAAAACATAAAATGTTTGGAAGAATAAAAACATAAAATAATTGAATGAACAAAAAACAATATGTTTGGAAGAAGAAAAACACAAAATGTTTGGAAAGAAGAAAAACACAAAATGTTTGGAAGAAGAAAAAAACAAAATGTTTGGAAAAAGAAAAAAACAAAATGTTTGGAAAAAGAAAATTTGGAAGAAGAAAAACAAAAATGTTTGGATGAGAAAAAAAACAAAATGTTTGGAAGAAGAAAAACACAAAATGTTTGGACGAAAAAAAAAAATGTTTGGAAAGAAGAAAAACACAAAATGTTTGGAAGAAGAAAAACACAAAATATAAACTTCCAAACATTTAGTGTTTTTCTTCTTCCAAATTTTCTTCTTCCAAACATTTTGTGTTTATATTTTGTGTTTTTCTTCTTCCAAACATTTTGTGTTTTTCTTCTTCCAAATTTTCTTATTCCAAATATTTTGTGTCTCTAATTCAACCGACTTTCATTTTTAAATTTTACAGTACATATTATAATATTATTTTTCTATGAAAAAATCATTGCCACAGGTCAAATTCTTTTTCCTTCCATTCATTCGTTTCGTTTCCACTTTCCAGCAACAAATGGCTTCCTTCTCTTTTTACACAAATAACCGAATGAATAATTTTTGACCAAGATGTTTTCATTTTAGTCGTCAAAAGCAGAAAGCCTTGACATCGTTTTCGCCAACCGCAATTAAAAAGCCATGGCCTTGCAAAACCTAAAAAATCTTCATCATTGGCATAGGCCAAATCCCTTTTCCTTTTTCCTCCATTTATTCATTTCGTCTCCAACGTCCAACCTCATATGATTTCCTTCCCTTTTGACCCACCCAAATGAACCAAAACAAAAATAAAAGAAATGTGAATAGCTATTTTCTCGCGGGACACTGATGAGCGAGGCAAGTGCCAAGTGCGTTCATTTTCGTCACCAAAAGCTAAAAGGTGTGGCGTCGTTTTCGCCGCAACTAATCCGCCGATAGCGGCCTTTCCACCCAAAAATTCTATTCTATTGCCTTCCAAGGCATAGACCAAAAGAAATAAAAGTGAATGGCCATTTTTTTCTGCTGGATTTGGGCCAAGCACATTCATTTTGGCTCTTAAAGAAGAGAGGCTTCGTTTTTACCCTAATTAATCCTTCCCGATGGCTGTCTTCTCATTCTCACCTATAAATTTCCCTCTATTATTGTCCTCCAAGGCATATATCAGACCAAAAAAAGGAGCGAATAGTGATTATCAAAAATGTTTCTATTCCAAAAATTAATTTTTAAAATATTTCGAGCCAAAGATTACAAAACAATAACAAATAATGCTAATTGATTTATCTGCTGCAAATGAAGATGCATTAGCGTTGATCCTGTTGCGAGTGCCAGCGAAGGATTTGTTGAATGCGTGCACGAAGGTATGCTTTTAAAAAAGGAATTTTTCTATGAAAAACAAAATTTATTCATAAATTTTTTATTTAGAAATTGCAACATTTAATGCCATATTATTTGGCCAAAACAATTCATTTGGGATTAACTAGAGATTTAATTGGGGTAAAATTTACAAAATAGCCCCATATTTTTATATTTCGACATGAAAATTTATTGTCAAATTTGTGGCTAAATTTATTATAATTTGAAAAATTCTTACAATTATTGATATATTTATAGTGGAATGCTAAAAGGGCCATATCCTTTTATGATGGACAAAGAATATTTTTTAAATATTCTGAAATCTGATGCGTCTTATTAGACAAATATATTAATTTTAAATAATAATGATAAGAATATAATTTTCCATTAGAAATAATAAAAATTAATTTTTATAAAATCAAATTTAGTTTATTTCTTTTTGTTCCAGATCTCAAGAAAATGGAACCAAATTTTATCGGAAAATTACTTTTGGCGAGACAAAATGGACTATGATGGATACGGTTTAGAATGGCACAAATTGGTTGGCATTTCCACAAAATCACTCAAATGCATGGCATTGAAACGATGTTTTGAACACAATTTTCTCAACGATTATTGGGCATTGACGGCGCAAAATGAGCACAGCCTAACATTGGATCCAAGATGGAAGGCAGAACGAATTCTTTTGCAAAGCGAGAAAAACATTGGCGGGTTAGTTTTTAATTTTTTTTTAAATTTATTCTTTTATTTTAATTGGGTTTTCTTACAATTTTCTATTTTTGAGATTTATAAAAAATAAGGAAAATATTTGTTGACATTTCGTGGTATAAAAATAATATTTTTGCAATAAGATTTGAGTCTTTTGACCATAATGAAATCTTATGGGTTAGGATTAGTTTAAATTTAGGTATGGGAGGATAGGAATTGTAAATTAAGTTATGATTTAGTAAAGTTTTCTGGCTTTAAAATTTTTGATTTTTAACATAAAATTTTTCTTTTTTTGTCAAAAACTTTTATGAAGATAAAATAAAAAAATAATAACCAAAAAACTAATTTTCTACTTAAAGATTTTATGCTCAAATTGAAATTCCACCCAAATTTGTTGATGGCGAGCCGATAATTCCACCAGGATTTGAAGAACCGATTTCGGCTTGCGTGGCAACAAGTTTTCATTCTTTCTCCAAGAAAATTACTATCAAATTAGCCGATGAAGGATTGACCGTAAGCATTTTTAATTAATAAAATATTCTTTTGATGGATTTTAGTCAGTAAAAATAAAATTCACAAATTTAAATGAAGACATTATATTTTCGAAAAAGAAAAAAAAAACATAAAACTTTTTCCAGAAAATATAATTTATGATTTTTCTGAAAGAAAGTAAATAAAAATTTAATTTTTCATAAATTAATTTTCTTTAAATTTAAGAATGAAATTATGGACAATTTTCGACCAACAATTGTTGTCTCCGAAATGGTTGGAAATCGCCGTGACAACTTTAACGCCTCTTATACAATGGAATGTTTATTGAAAAAAGACAACAAACATTTTCTTTCTGTTGATTATCCTGAAGAAGTGAAAAATTTACGAAGTGGAATTCCATCAATGAAAAAAGAATTTTGCCAAAAGCGAAAAGGCCATTTTGTTGCCAAAAAGGTCACACTGAACTTCCGACAAGGACAATGTTTGATTTTTAATTTCTTAAATATCTGAATTCTTTAAAATTATCAATGAATTAAAAGTGGATTTATAGAATCAATGGGATAATAATTTTTCAGCAGAAACATTTTTTTTGAAATCTTGATGGAGTTTGACAATAGAATTTTTCAAAAAAAAACTATTTGGCTTGTAAAAATGATTAAGAAAAGCATTTTCCTAAAAAGGTAGTTAGGATTTTGAAATGCAACGCATGAATGTGGCCTAAATTTTGTCTAATTTATCCCACTGCGATATTTACCGGTATTTATGTTATTATCTATAATAACAGAATTTTTTCACCCCAAAATTCATTTTATCTTACCCAAATTATTCTTAAGATTAAAATAAATTTTTACCATCATTTTAGCATCATTTACGGAAATAATCAGAATTTCAAAAAAAATTTAAAATCTGGTAGATATATGCAAATTTCCTTTTATTCTACTGAATAGTTCATATTTGTGTAAATGTCTGTATTGCCTTAACAAAATGATGAAATATATAAATGTAAAAAAATGAAAAATTTGTTTGATGACCAAAAATTTTGACGGAACCAAAATTCTTAAGTTCCCATTTTTGAATAAAAATACAATTCAATCTTATTGAATTTCGAATCAATGAAAAATTGAGAGAAAAAAATAATACAAATTTTTATCATAAAAAATAAATATTATTATAGTTGAAGAAGGCTGGTACCATGCGGAAATTGTGTTCAAAGACTATCCAGCCAAAATGCGCTATTTGACCTTGGAATGCCGCGCAAGTGATGGCAAACATTCGGCCAGCCATTATGGAGTGAAAATGGCCAATTGTTCAGTGAAGGCATTGCGTGAAATGAATGAGGGAATAACAATATGAAGGCATTTTTAAATGAAGAGGAAATAAATGAATTGATGATTAATTGATACTACGAATACGAATTGATTATTAAAAATAACTAATTTTGATCTATTTTGATTTAATATCTCTCTCTTATCATAATAAATTTATCTTATTAATATATTCCAATAAAAATGATAAACTTTGATCGAAAAATTTTAATTTTAATCCACTGAATTATCTCTAAAAAATTCTTGTCTGCGTAGGAATTTTTGAAATTAACACTAATAACTAAATCATCAAATAATATTTATACACCTTCAATATATTGCAGCAAATTTGCATAGTAAAATTATTTCCTTAATCACATTTTCTTCAAAAAATATAGTAATAGGTGTATTTTAACATATTTAAATTGTTCCCGATTTTCTCTGAATAGTAAAACATAACAGGTGATATATTTAATAGAGAAAGAATAAAATTAAATTAAGTTTTCCATTATCAGAAAATTTATTTCATAAATTTATTTAGCCAACATTCACTTCAACTTTTATAATAATTTTGTGCTAATTTTGGATAAAAATCAGATGATTTTGGTTGACATTATATTGATATGGCATTAATTGTTGAAAAAACATCTGTCGATATAGTAGCCAATATTGTCAATTTGACAAAGACTGAAATTTGTGCACTGGAAAAAGAGAATATAAATTATTCAAAACAAAATTCGGTATTATAAGTATTCTCTCCCATTATAATAAATTGTTTAATTGAAATAAAGTTGTGCAAAAATTTAATAAATTTATATGGCACGAATTTATATTGATTTCATTATAGTTCTTTGCGAAAACAAAATAGCTGTTAACCAACGAAAAACATGTTTTTTTAAATGTTTTTTCATGAACTTTTTTTCCAATATTCATCAATATTTTATCATTTTTTAACTATTCTTATTGAATACTTCGGGATTTTTTTGGAAATTTTTATTCACTTTCAAAAAAAAGTTTTAGTAATTTTCTAAATTTTTTTTTACCCTTTTAGTGAATGTTTTTGGCATTTTTTGAAAAAAAATTATCGTTTTATATAATGCATTTTTTAGAAAAGAATTTTAAAATTTTTTCAATAAAAACATCAAAATATTATTAATAGAATAATGAAATTAAAAATATATCATTTTTAAAAAATTTTCATAAATATTTTGACTAATGACTATATATTACCAGCTTAGTCAATATTTCAGGATTTATCGTCAATATAAATCCTAGTTCTATAAATTTTCCATCAAAAATGGACCCAGAGATATTAACAGACTCAATCCTATCTAAATTTGAAGTGGCATTAAGTTGTGTTGGTTTCCTCTTCAATGCCAGTGTCATTTACATTACTTTGCGTGCCAATTGGCTCCATACACCTTGCAATATTCTTTTGGTATAAAATTTTCAAAAATTCCGTATAATTTTGAATTAAAGGCCGCTTATGAATTTTGCCTTCTTTTCTTTGATGGTCAAAAATTCCTGGAGGAAGTGGTTTTGGGCGATAATGAATATTCGTTGAGGCAATGTTTTTGGATGATTTCACCATTTTTTGCCCTATTTTCCACCTCATTTATTTTGATGGCGTCAATTGCAGTGGATCGTTTCATCAGTGGAGTTTATCCATTACAGTAAATTTCATCAAATAATGCCTAAAGTAGACCCAGACAAAATGGCTTTTCTGGTTTTCCTCTGGCTATAAGAGACGGCAGAGAAAAAAAGGAAGGACCAGAAAAGGCAGTGAAAGCCAATAGTCAAAATCAAAATGGTGAAATTGCTCAAATGGCTAAATAATGGACTTTTTGTTCTTTTTTTAACCATTCGATTTGAATTTACTGTTTAGCGTAAAAAAAGACCATTTTGACACAATTTCGACCATTATAGTTTATTTTGACAAATTGGCTGATTTAGTTAAAATGTTCTTTCTGCTGGTCTTTTTGATCTTTTTATAATCGAAAGGTCCAAAAAAGACCAAAAAGCCAATTTGCCATTTTAGTTACTTGATCATTTTGACCAATTTAGCTAATTGGCTTTTCTGGCATAAAAATGGTCTTCGGCTAGAGATAGACCACAGTGGCAGACCACAAAAGCCATTTTGCCATGGTCTAGCCTAAAGTAATATCCAAAAATTCAATTTTTCAATATTTAAGCTATCAACATTTCAACAAGAAATTATTTGCACTAATAATTTGTGCATTTGCCCTTTTGAATGTTTCATTTCTGCTCATCCTTGCCTATCATGAAGTTGCAGAAGCACCAAACAATTTGACCAATTGTGGCATCACATCCACCCTTCAACAAAATGCCACATATTTTTCATTGATTGGCGTCAGTTGCCAATTTTTTTCCATATTCCTCTACGCCATTTTGTGGATAAATGTTCGACGGAAGACGACTGGCCGAAATGGTGATTTCCAAAAAAATAAAATAAATATCCGAAAAAATTAGGCATATCGAAACGTCTCTTCAAATCCCTTTTTTGCATTGTTTTGTTTTCTTTGCTTGGCTTTGTACCAAACACAATTTACTATGCAATTGCAAGCAATCTGGATATTCCAAATTTTTGGAATCCGGATACATTGATCGGCAAAATTTTATTGGATTTATCCGATGATATGGCATTAATTTCCTGTTGTTCAAATGCAGTAATTCTTTTTACATTCAGGTGAGAAAATGCAATATTAAAAATCAATGATATTCGATTTTGCCAAAAAAAAAGTATTGAAAAAAGGCGAAAAAAAGTATTGAAAATGTCGAAGAAGTTGTAGCGGTTTAAGTTTGTCCAGACCCACAATCCCTATACTCAATCGATTAAAATTGGGTTTTAAACATTTTAAACCAATTAATGATTTTTGGTTCAAATCTAAGTTAAAATTCGTTAAACCTAAACCGATTCATTATCAAATGATGCGTTTCGAAGAGTCTATTGATTATGTATTTTGGGGGTCTAGGATAAACCATTAAACCGCTATTAGTTAGTCATTTTTCAATGTTTTTTCGTCATTTTTAATGTTTTTTTTTTTAAATTTATAAATAATTTAGTGGGGAATATCGGCGAGCATTTTGTACATATCTTCCCTTTCTTTGCTATTTGTTCAAAAACAATAGCCGGAATTCAAGCAATGATAACCAATTACAAAATAATCGTCAAATTCGTCCAGTGTCCAGTTTCCATGGAACCAGCAATTTTGCAATGTCAACTTGGCCTGGTGGAAATGGGAAAAACCTCCAGAAGGATTTAAAAAGAATAAGTTTGAAAAATAATTTCATGCCATAAAATATTCCACATTGATAAACATTTAGGCAAATTAGTGATATTGAAATTTAAAAAAAAAACAAAGAAATGAATTATATCCAAATTTATATATTGTATATAAAAAATTATTGAAAATACTTATATTATATTTTTAAAAGATTGATTGATCAAATTATTTTTTCTAAGCAATAAAACCAATAATCTCGATTAATTTTTTGGCATTTATATTATTTGAATTCATTCGTATTTTATTTGTTGATTCTTTTTTAATGTGTCAATGTTATTTCTTATTTTGGATCGAAAGTTCGCCTGCTGGATTCTGATAGGCCCTATTGTTTTCCCGAATCCTGAGTCAGGAAAAATTCAATAGGGCCTAATCCTTTTTCCCTTTATTATCTTAAAAGATTGTCGATTTGCTATATTTTAGAAAAAAATTGTAATAAATAGTTTATCTTTTTAGGTTGATGAATATTTTTCACAATTGCATTCAAATACATCTCGACTGTGGCAAATTTTGAGCTTTTCCTTGGAGGACCCAATCAAAAATATCTGATGAACGGCAAAGAATTGAAAATGTGCCATTGGGTGTATAGACTTTGCGGTAAACACTAATAATAAGAATGTGGGAAAAAAACGCATAAAATTTTTCTCCGTCATAAAGTATATTTGTATTTGCTAACAATGAAATTATGAATAAATAAAAAAATTAGAATTATACCTGAAATTTAGGTATTTTTGTACCCATACCGTAATTCAGGTATTTTATGCCCATAACTATAATTTTTATTCTTTTTTCGCTATTTTTTTTCAGCGAAAAATGTAAAACTTTTCAATTTTTATTATATTTTAGTCCATATATTATTATTTCTTCCCTCTTCCTCTTCTCGCCAGTCTATTTCTTTGGCTTCTTTGTTGATTCCGTTCCGCATAACGTCTTGGCCATGCCGGATTACCAAATGCTCGATGAATTCGTTGAATGCCCCGATTCATTTGGTGTAAAACATTTCTGCCTTAACCATTTATGATAACAAATAAAGGGATTAATTTGGTTTAATATTGGTATAATTTAATCGTAAATATAATTAACAAATACCTTAAATTCTCTTTTTAATTCCCAATTCTCAAATAATTCCTCACCCTAAAATACCATTATCTCCACCCTCAACCTCAAATCTGTATTAGTTAATTATATTATAGGGAATTCTTTTTGTAGATAAGGGTAAAATAAAAATATTTCTAATTTATATAAAAATAATTGCTCACAAATAAATTAAATAAACTAAACAAAATAAATTTGATTATGGAATTCTTTAAAGTTTTTGATAAAAACATTAGAAAATTTGACATTTATTCGATCCTTTATATTATACCATTCTTTCCGAGTCTTTTCAAGGACATTGAAAAATAATTTCCTACTCTAATAATTCTTTTCGGAAGGTAGAATCCTCAAGGGATATTATAAGAGAATTTACTGTACATGAAAATGTAATGGGAAGGATTTTTTCTTTTTTTTAAGTTTTTTTAAACTAATTTAAAAATATTTCTCTTTATCTTTTCTAAATATAAAAATTTAAAAAACTATAAATAATATATTTTAAAATAATTTGTTATAATTAAATCTTTATTTTTCTAAATTTAAAATTTTTTTTTAATAATATCTAATAATATTATTACCAATTCGCATCGCCCGACCAATTAATGGGGGTTGTACTCTTTGAAGTTCCATTTGTAAATTTTGATTTCGTGATGGAACCGGAATAATTTGTGTCGGCTCCGGATTGAATGAAACAATGTGCCTTGGGAATTCATGAATCTTATCGAATAAATCAGTGAAATTAAATTGTATCCAGCTAATTTTACCGTTGGCATACTGGCAAAACTGACATGAGGTGGCGGCGGCAATTGATGAACCTTTTTCGGGTTAATTAGTATTAATAAAATTTAAAAATTTTTCTGACTGTTGGCGGACTCGGATCAAATGTGACTCGTCTTTTCCTGGGAATTGGATAAATCTAAAATTTACAAATTTAATTATAGAAATTAAAATTTATAATAAAAATTCTACAAAAAAAAGTTAAAATGGATTATGGGGAAAAAATTATCTGACGAGAGTGGGATTCGAACCCACGCCTCCGAAGAGACTGGTCCCTTAAACCAGCGCCTTAGACCGCTCGGCCATCTCGCCATCATTTGGAAAGGGGATCTTACCAAAAATGTACAATTCGCACAGAACATTTCCCCCATCAACATAAATTTAACTCTAATTTTTTATTCTTTTCTTTAACCCCATTAATTACTGTCATCCGTGTTTAAATGTAAAAAGGATTTGAGTTTTATTTTATTTTTACCCCCTCTGCTGCTGACCTCATTCCAACGTTCATCGAAGCGAACTTTTTTTGAAGGGTCCTTTTTGCTTGGATTCAATGGATTTCGTAGTTTAACCTAAATTTTAAAATAAAAAATTATTTAAAAAAAATTTAAATTTAAAAATTAATTTATAAATATTTATTCTTATTATTATTAATTTAAAAAATTCTGTAAAAAATTACAATAAGTCCGGAAACATGGCGTTGTTCTCCAAAATCATCAATTTCAATTCGATTATATCTGATTTGATTCTGACGTAAAATTCCCTTTCGGCCCAATTCTCGGTGAATTTGATCCATTCGTTTCGAGGCTCCATTCCCATTTTTAGGCTATTTAAAATTTTAGTAAATAAAAATTTTAATTTATATTAATTTTATTTTTTTTCTTAATTTTGCTCTAATTAATTTAATAAATGTTAGATTTATAAATTTGCAAACATTTATTTGACGTTTGAAACGAATTTGTGACTCAAATTCATTTTTTATTGAAATATTATTAACTCCTTGAAGACATTTTGAATTTGTAAATAATTGAATTAATAGAAAAGAAATAAAATAAATTAATAAATTCATCTAAAAATAATTATTTTTAATGAATAATTTAAGCCTAAGAATTCCTATCGCAACCGCAAAACTTTTCCATTATTGGTTAGTCGGATTTATATTTTGATTAATTTTATTCCATTTGAAATGGTAAAAGGAATAAAAAAATGAATAAAACGATCATTAAAGAGAATTCAATTGGGACTGAAAAATGTATTTCTTCACAATAAAGCAAAGTATCTAGGAAGATGAGAACAAAAAACGGACAATGAATAAATTTAACTACTCAAATTCCACATCATCATATCTATTTTAGGAGCCCTGTGCATTACTTTTGTGATATTTATATTAAGGAATATATTTCAATCAAAGTTGGCATAGTTATGCTAATAATTTTGGTTCCATTTTATATCCCTAAATTTGAATGAATTAATTTGAAAAAAATTAATGGATTCGATTGGAAATTGGAAAAAATGTGGCAAAATAAAAAAAAATCGGGTAATTTTCGTTATCTTTGCATAATTTAATCGCCAATTTTTTTGTGCAATTATTTTTATATTAAAATGCTCTAAAGAAAGAGATTAATTAATGGTAATAGTAAGAGGATAAAGAGAGCTGGATATTGTGTGGACTTTGTTTGAAATTAGGATAGAAATTTTATTCACTGAATAATTTTAAATTAATTAGTAAATTTTTCATTTATCCATTTTTGTTTATCCATTTAAATTTATCCGAAATTAATGAAAGGAATTGAAAAAATTTTTAAATATTTTACATAATAAAATAATAATAAATAAAATACAAAATATATATTTTTAAGCAAATTGTGCATTCCGTTTTTTCCTCCTTCCAAATCGTCCTCTTTTTGATAGTCTTGGACCACCACCAGAAAATGAAGAAACTGAATTGGAACGTTGACGTTTTCGTGTTGCTGGCGGTACATTCGGTGATGGATGAATGGCACCGATGCCGCCTCTGGGCGGACTTTGTTGGCGAACGGCATGTGGCTGATGAGGTATTGCCATTGGCCCTAAAAATATTATTTTTAATTTTTAGTTTTCTAATGATTAAGCAATTTATTAAAATAGATTTTATCCTATATCCATTCTTAAAATTCAGTAATATTTTTTTATAATAAAAATTTTAAAAATGGAATTGAAGTAAAAAATCTTTTGACCAATATCCCGGAGTCACAAAAAAAATAGATGCAAAAATATGTTGAAAATTTGATGAAATTGTCAAAATATTGTAAAAATGAGAAAATTGTCAAAAATATTTTGAAAAGATATAAATTGGCAAAATATTTTTAAAATGAGCAAAATTCTGAAAATTCGAGGTCAAAATAAATTCAAAAGATTTTGAAAATAATAAGAAAAAAATCTTTTCACAATTATTCATATTTTCAAAATAAAATGAAAATATAAAAAATTTTTAGAATATTCTGAAAATAGCAAAATTTTAGGAATATTTTCAGAATTTTAATAATTTTGAAAACGATTTTCATATACTTTTTCAGAATCTGTTGAAAATATGACCCAAAACGCTCCTAAAAATGGATACAATTTTAAAAATATTTTTAAAAATCATTTAATATTCACAATTATTTTCGTAAAAATTTTCAAAATTTTCTGAAAATAAATTACCAAAAATCTTTTCAAAAATTAATAAATTTTTAGAATATTTTCAAAAATCATTTAATATTCACAATTATTTTCGTAAAAATTTTCAAAATTTTTTGAAAAAAAATTACCAAAAATCTTTTCAAAAATTAATAAATTTTTAGAATATTTTCAAAATTTGTTTTTTTCCCCTTTAAACAGGAGAAATTAAAATCATTAAAAAATAAATGTAAATTTGAAATTATAGCCAGAATTTGTTTATCAGATTTTAAATAGATGAGAATTGACAATATTTTTAATTGAAATGAAATGTTTTTAAATAAAGATTTTTATTCCAGAATTTTAGGAAGTAAAGATAATTATGAGGGTTTTTAACATTTGAAGATTATTTTAAACTCTTATTTTAGAAATGAAGCCTAGCGGTGTAATATTCTCAGGATATCAAAAAAGTTACTTAAATTTCTACTTGTTAGAATAAGATTACAATTTTAATAATTTAATAAAAGAATTTTCATTAAAACCCTAAACATGATCAAATTTATTCATCGATCTGAAAAAAAAAACAAATTTTCTTTATAAGGTCTTCCCAATCCCAATCCATTTGACATCATTCTTTCGTCACAATACCATCGAATGTGAAAGCGAGCTAAAAATTTACATTTGAATATTTTTTTAATTTTTTATCAAATAAACCTGCTGGCCATATTCTTATCATTTGTCTAAGACATGATATGTGTCAATAAATTGAATTTGATGTCGCTCAATCAATCCAAGAGATTTTGCTACCTTTTTCCACAATTTTTGTTGAAAGTTCTAGACATATAATAAAGAAAAGGGTTATTTAAGTAATTTTCCAAAATTCAATCTTATGTTTTTTTCACAATACTAATTTTTATGAGATAAAATTTTTACATTCATTTTCTCTTGTTTAGTTGAGTCTTTTTAAAATTTTTATATTCAAAACATTAATTTTTTTAAATTTTGATATCCAATTTCTAAAAATATTTTATAAAAAACCTAAAATCCATAAAATATTTCTTAGTTTTTTTTAAATCCGCAGAAACCTTTAATTTTTTAAAAAGTACAAATTAAAATTTAAATTTTATTGCCTTAAAATTGGAAAAAAATGAAAGAAACCTGGATGCAGAGCATATATTACACCATTAGCATGTTCGCGTCAGCAAGTTCTTTCTGAGATTTATCGAAATCATAGCATTGGTCATTTCGCTCATAACATTGAAGAATTTTGGATGGACATCTTTTTGATATTTCTCGAGCATTTTGTACACCAAATCACTCTGATCTTCTAAAAATGAGAAAAATTTTTAGAATATTTTCTACCTTAAGACTTTCATATGAATTCGTATTGGTCGGCGAACTTTATTGCAACGAACTGGCGCACTTTTTCCTGCATTTAGTCATCAGAACTTTCCTCTTCAAGTCTTCCAGATTATTGGCCAAATCATTTTTCTCAGCTTTTTGTGCAATAAGCGAGGATCGCTTAAATACATTTATATTGAATAATTGATTTTATTTTTTACCTAACTGAGTCTTGATGCTGGTTCAGAATTCCATTATCAGTCTTTGACATTTTTCACTTTCTTTTTCATTTTAGAATTACCAAAATATTTAGAGAATTAAACTAGACTATAAAATATTTTAAATTAATTATTTGAGAAATTTTATAAATATTTAATTGTTTATTTACAATTTTATTAATTTTCTCATCAAGTATTAAAAACAAAGGTTCTATATTCTTTAATATTATAATTTTACATTTCAGAATTATAAGTATCAAAAAAGATATTTTTTGCAAAAATATCTTAATTATGAGCTAACAAGAAAAAATAATTATATAAATCATACATGAAAAGTGAGAGAGAACATAGTCAGAGAATTGGAAGAAATTCACAAATATCAAAATCGATAAAAACAAAACAAATAATAAAAATAATTAAAACGAAATTTTGGAAGTCTAAATAAAAGATTAAATTCTATTAATTGAATTCTCTGGACAAATTTTAATTCTATCAAAAAAATTTGGTCAAAATGTATTCAAACATGGATATAATTGAGGTAATTGTAAAAATAATAAAAGTAGTAAGTACAAATTATTATATGCTTATGATTCAGAGAATGTTCTGTCTGATCTCGGAGGAATGCTTCCTATTCGAAATTTGCTCTCTTCTCAATTCTTGCTGATGATCAGGAAATTTCGAAGCGATCATGGCGATTGCAAATCAGCCACAGCCTAAAAAATCTCAGAGCATTTTGGGAGAATCAAGGGAAAGCGTCCAAACCTAATACATTTACAGGTTTAATTATTAATATAAAAAATTTTAAACTAAGATTTTAAGTCATTAATTCTTCACAACTGTCCAAGAAGGCACCAACAGAATTGAATTTAACAATGTTTTTCTGGCATGTCTGATCTTCTACAATCTTTACAAATTACCATGCGAATGGAACTCTGAATATGAGGATATGCAGGTTTAAGAAAAATAGAAATATTTATAAGAATTTTATGGTCTTCGAAAATATCAAATCGAGTGATTATGAGGAATTCTATGAACAAACTACAATGGAAAGAAGACTGCAACGAAATTAATTCACAGGTAATTTCAATTAAACACAAAAGCTGATAAAAAAATAAAGGATGGAATGCTCGCCAACACAATAAAAGATTTGGAAAATCTTCAGGATCGAAAATTTGCAATGGAGGTGGACGAGAAATTCAAGGTTTAAAAAATGAATCTTTAAAACTAAAAAATAAAAAATTCAAAATGATATTATGAAATCAAAGAAGAGGATGGAATGTCTGATATCAGCTCTTTAATTTTTATGAGCATCGATGAAGTCAATGAAATCGAATCGGACTCTTGCGCGCTGGTGATATTTATGAGAATTATAGTAAGAATTTTTTTAAAAAAACAAAAATAATTAAATATTTAGTGTCGATGAAACACTAATCCGGAATGGGGGATGAATTCTTTAGATCAATTTGGCCGAATCCATGAAATGATCGACAAGAGAAGTAAGACCCAAACTCCATAGTCTAAAATTCAAGGTTTAATATATTAAAATACCATAATTTTTTTCTTTTTATGTTCGGGTCATTCAAGCTATTGTTGATAATAACATAGCCCAGAAATTCTAGGAATGAAGGTACCACCGGCATATATTTTCCCAAAATGCGAAATTAAGGTTTTTTATGTTCCAAATATTTGATAAAAATTATTATTTTTTTAGTGAATTCTATTGGATTAATCAGCACATTTGCATTTATATTTGGTCAATTGCAGCAGAAAAAAATTGGCTCTTCCACTTCTAATTATTGTTTTTTCGTAACTCTTTTATTTATTTTTACTATTTATTTTTAAATTTCAGTTGAGATTTTTATTGGAGCAAAAGTTACACATACGCCTTCAGCTTTAAAACAAATTGAAGAAAGAATGTGAATTCTAAATTGTGAAAAATTTAATGTTATAAGGCAAGAATTCTCAATCGAAAAATTCCCAACATTGCGACTCTTTAAAATTCTCATTGGACATGGTGGATTCGGGATGCTAAGATTTAATCAGGTCAATTAATTCTAAATTTTAATTAATTTCAATAATTTAAAAAGATCAAACTTCCCTAATCAACAAATACTATGTGCAAATGAAGTCAAGGAGGACCAATTTTCTCACAAGTCTTCTTACAAAGTGACGATTCCATAACTTTTGATCTAGATGTAAGTATTTTTAAAAAAATATTAAAATAACAATAATTCAGTGGCGTGACAATAAATTGAAATCTGCAATTGCCACTCAATTTTTAAAAGTTCAAAATATGAAAATCACAAGAGATTTTTGCAAACTATGGAATTTAAAAAAATTGACAAATTTTAGCGACATTGTGGGCTTCAACTCAAACAATTTAAGCAATTGTAAGTTTTTAAATTCTATAAATTTTTATTTTTCAAAGCTTTTATCTTGTTCATGCCACGGGAAATGGTGCTGAAAAAAGACTGCAAAAATGGGAAAATTTTAAATCTTCACTGACGATTTGCTACCAGGATTAAAAGTTAAATAGGTTTCCTTTAATTTCTTCAACAAAATTAACATAACTCGAACCTTAAAGATTTTAAACATTTCGGTATTTTCAATTTTGGGCCAAAAATATTAAAGGATTTATAGTTACGTTCTTGAGTAACAAATTTTAAAAGTATACAAAATTTTTTGGAATAATAAAAACAAAGGTTTAATTGATAAAATATTTGGTTTTTAGGAAAATGTTTATTTGAAATGGATTTAATTATGAAAAATAAAATATAAATCAAAACAAGAAACTTTTGAATATAATATCGAATAAGACTCGAATTAAGAAGAGAAAATGAAATTTATTATATTAGTTTATTTAAATTCCAATAAATTTGGTGAAAAATTGATTGAGCTTTGAAATATTAGATAAACAATCTATTTTATTATTCTAGAATTCTCAATTGCAATCAATTTGTGTGTTTATAAATTTCTAGGACAAAATTCTAGCAAAATCTTGAATGGATGGAACACAAACAAAATGCTTTATTTTGAAAATTACAATTCTTTCGTGGATAAGAGAATCATGGCCAGGTTTATTTTAGAGAAAAATTATCGAAATAATCATATGCAAATTTTTAGTTCACTTCATCTTATTCAATTGAGTTATTACCAAAAGGTCTTATGGTTCAATACGATGGCAATGACGGAGAGATGAAGAATTATGTTTTTCCGATGAACACATGATCATGATTAAGTTTTGATATTTTTTAATGCAATTTTAATTTATTTATAAAGTATTTAATAAAAATTATAATTTATTATTACAGGTAAAAATATTATGAATTTAGGTAGTATATTAAGAATATTTTAATAATAGGGGTCATTTTCATCATATACTGTAAAATAGGTAACAACATATTGTTGAAATTATCCTCATTCTTAACATATTTTTCCTCCACATTTTGACTAGATTTTGAAAATAATGTATCGAAATATCCTGAAATTGATTGTAATTTTGAAAATATTTTTCCTCCTCATTTTGAATAGATATTGAAAATATTGTATCGAAATATTCTGAAAATTGATTGTAATTTTGAAAATATTTTTCCACAATATCTTGAATAGATATTGAAAATAATGTATCGAAATATTTTGAAAATGATTGTAATTTTGAAAATATTTTTCCACAATATCTTGAATAGATATTGAAAATATGGTCCTAAAAGATTTTGAAAATGCTCAGCATTCTTAAATTATTTTCAAAATTCAAACAAATGTTTAAATTCAACAGATTTTGACTAGATTTTTAAAATGAAAATGAAAATAATTTTAAATATCTTTTCGAAATTTAAGATATTTTTAAAAAATTCCCAAAATATTGTGCATTCCCCAAATGTTTTTATCTCTGAAAATTTGGCGAATTTTCAAAATATTTTCAAAATTCGGTCCCAAAAATGTGACTCCGGGATATAAATTCAAAAATAAAATATGGAAATATATTTTTTAGCGTGAATTTGATACTTGGATTAATGGAAATTTTTTGGCACTTAAAATAATTTTTTGTTGGCATTTTAAATATTTACATATGGGCAATCCTTACGAATTGTGGTCCCGAAAAAATTATTTATTTAAATTTTCAAATGTAGAATACGAATCGGATATTCTTTTCGTTATAATCATGCCATCTTGGAATGGTAAGATATTACCATCTTTTATCATGAAACTATCGAGAGAGCAGCAGAGAGGGGACCAAATAATATGTCAATAAAAAATTATTTTAGAAAATTGCTTGGCATTTTCATCGTAAAAGTTACAATAACTAAACAACGGATGTCATATTTGTGCCGACACCCCAGAAAATCCTCAGTAAATATTTTTAAAAAAATGTAAAATAATTTATTTCGGGACCAAAATTTGTAAGGATTGCCTACATATGTGAGACCTTTTGAGGCAAAAAAAGCTATACCAAAAATATTATTAAATAAATTTATTTAAGAAAATGAAAATAATAATTGTTTAAAAATAAAAATGTCTTAATATACTTTGGCTAGCTACTGCTGATGGGCTTGTCGATGGAGATGGCAAATTTGGATAATGTTTTCGCCTCAAACGATTCCATGTCGTTCTTTGCATATCTCTATCCATTCCGGGAGAACTCGGTTCTGGCAATGCATTTAATTCTACCGGCGTTATTGGCCTATTCAAAATATTATTCCGATAATGACGACGCTCATCAGCGGGAATATGATAATGGTCGAATAAAACATTCGGCCGAATGCCAATTTCAACCAAATTGCGCATATCCTGATGTATTTCCGCCCTGGTTAATTGACCTGTTCGACGCGATTGTAGAAGGTCTTGTACAATTCTGTGTTGTGCCCTGTCCGACAATCTGGTATTAGTTGGAAATTGTGGCATATAACGTTGTTGTTGCGAAAGCAGTCGATACTTAAATTAAAAGAAAGTGCAATTAGCAATAATCTTTAAATAAATTTTCTGAATTCTAATATTAACAAATAAATGAATTTGAATTTAATAAGGAATATAATTTTAATTTTTTGAAGTAGAATATTTACTGCATGCGATGAACGAGAAGTTAGTCGTCCCCTTGATGGATGAGAAGGAGCAGAATTGGAACGGTGTCGATGTCGACGTTTTGTTGTTGGCGGCACATTTGATGGAGGATGTTGAGCGGCACTGATGTCGCCTCTGGGCTGACCTTGCTGTGGAGAACGAATGGCGGTGGGACTAGTAATGCCGGCCTGCTGCTGCGGCGGGGGATGCTGGGTGGCACCTAATACTCTGGCATAGAAATCTTGGATTTCGGCTTCCGATAAGCGAGGGCGAGTGTTCGGCTTGCTTTGAGCTGATGTGAGAATTAATAGTTAATTTGAGGCAAGAGATTATTATTATTTCATTGAATTAGTTCGTATGTTATCTCAAGCTCATAAAGCTTACACAACTTATTGAGACTGTCGGAATTAGTCAGCTTAACAATAGGGATATAAGATATAACAAATGGTTTTGATGAGGCAATAAATTAAATTGCCACAGCGGAGAAAATGGAAAAGAAATTGAGCGTGATTGCTATGATGAATGTAAAGAGTAATAAAAATTATATAGAATACTTAATTTATGAGTTTGAACAAGGTTTTCTTATTTTATAAACAATATATTTTGGGGAAAATTATATCCAAATTTATTGTTTTTTTTGTCAATACAAATATTTTCTATGCGTTTCAATTTACCTTGACTCACTGACGATGAGCCAACAGCAGCTTGAGAAGCGCTACTTATTGAACCACCAACTCCTTAAAAAATGGTAATTGTGTTTTTAATTTGCATAGCTTATAATTTTACGTTGGCCCACTGCGGCCGTAGGACGACTGATACCCTGATGAGAAATGCTGGCTGAACCGCCTGTTGTTTAAAATAAAATATTGATGAAGATGGTAAATCCAAAATGATTATAATTTTACCTGGACCCATTGCTGCCGATGAGCCGCCAGTGCCTGAACCGCCTGCTCCTGCTTCAAATGCGGACAAAGGTGGTAAATCCGGATAGACGTCACGTAAATGGTCCCACGCCAATGTTAGCATTTGTCTATTTATATGTCCCTCTCCAGATTCAGTCAATGCAAGTATCCGATCGGGTGATGTTGGCCTCCCCAAGATGTCCCGGATTACGTCAATAGGTTGTTCTCGGTAATGTTGAGCCAACATACCTGGCCGTACGCCAACAGCGGCCAAATTGTGAAATGCTTGCTGAATTTCTACGTCATTTTGTAGATTTCTTGGACGCGCATGGCGAAAATATTCCACAATTGTGTCCTGGTTTCGATCAGACATTCGGAAATGTGCCAAATGTGGATAGGTGTCTATTGGAATATGTCGCATATAAAGTTGTCGTTGCATTTGTTCAATTGGTGTAGGTGCTCTTCGAGGATGCACATGCACCTGACTTTGCAGTAACTGCCAAATCAAAGAGTGAATTAGTAAAGTAAATTCAACAAATTAAAAAAATTTATGATAAATTAAATATGTAACGGATGTAGAAAAAATGGCTAGTGAATTTTGCGAAAATCATAGTTTAAAAATCATCTATTTTGAAAAATTACCCTAATGAAGAAATTTCGGAAACCAAAGGATAGTTGTGTGATAGAATTTAAAAAGACTAGTAGAAAAAATGATGAAATAAAGCAATAGGTAATAATCAATTATTAATGATATAATTATAGTTAATTTTAATTTACAAACATTTCTTGTCGATGATCGTTGCTGTTCAGGTGAAGGTGGAATATAAATGATTTCAGACGATCCACTACTACGTGAGGATTGGGGTATGACATTCTGCCCTTCAACAATGTGAGGCTGATTTTGCAACTAAAAATTATCAAGAAATGTTCAAAAGGGAATGTGTAATATAAAAATTATTTCACTTTATTTATTAAATAAATAATAAAATATATAGGTATATTGGTATTTTTTTAAAAGTTTTGGAAAGCATATTGATGACTTTAAATTTGTTCTTCCATTCAAAATTTACAAATTTTCGATACAATATTTTTAGAAATTAGCTCAATTAAAAGTCTAAATGCCTTACAAAATTTTTCTTTTGTTCATAATTTGCTTATATTGCAAAATTATCTAATAAGGAAAAAGTACCTTTCGATTCAGCTCGCCGAGCTCCGTAAAATGAGCTTCGCCATACAAAAAAATATGAGCGCTTGGGTACCCCTTTGAGTTTTTACTGTAAATTTGACATTTTCTACCAAGATGTCAATATATGACTGGTTTTCAAATTCGTTTTCTGCGCCCAGAATTACCCCTAGGATGTGATTTTCGTTATTTTTAGTAACAAAATCGAAAAGTACTCAAAAAATATCATTAATCAAATATTAATGATATATTTTTTTATGTTCAATTAAGAAAATTTTTTACCTGTATAGGTGAAAGTGGAACGTAAATGGTTTCAGGCGATATACGTGGGGATGTGGGTCTGATATTCTGTTGTTCAATTTGAGGTTGATTTTGTAACTAAAAAATTAAAAAGTTTAAAAGGATTATTTCACTTTCTGCTGTTTATTTATTAAATAAATAATAAAAATTTATATTGATAGTCAATTTTTAAATGTTTTGGAAAGCATATTGATAGCTTTAAATTTGTACTTCCATTCAAAGTTTGCAATTTTCGATACAATATTTTTAGAAAATAAAATGATTTATTAGCAGCAAAAATAATTTTAAAAATATTTTTAAAATTTTTTTATTTATTATTATTATTATTATTATTAATATTATTATTATTATTTTACCTGCTGCTGCTGGACATTTGCTTGCGGCTGCATTCCTCCAGCATTTAAAGGTGATGTCATTCCTTCTACATTTTCTCGTCGATCCAAATGTGCATTCAAACTTTCTGTGGCCAAACGATATTCCGTACGATCTTTTTTCGGAGCACCGCTTGATAATAATTTTGTATAAGAAAATATCTTTTTTTTTTTTCAATATACTTACTTATTTGGAGGATATATTGGGAATCCTCGTGCATTGAATTCTCTTTCTATAATATCTTGATTTACACCATGTTTTTTCTTAAAATATTGCAATTTGACATGGCCATATTCATGAAGTCCTCGAAAACCTGCTATCAAGTCATCCTAATAAATAAATAAAATTAATTAATTAATTAAATAAATAATAAAGTTTTAATTTGTTTATAGAGCTACATTATTTGCGGATTCTGACCAATAATTAATGACAATTAGAGATTAAAAATAATCAAGCATAAATTAAAAATGCTAGATTAATAGCCTTTTATCGAGCAAATATGATAGTAAATTTTTTTTATTATATCTTAGTCAAAATTTTTCCTAAAATTCATTTCAATTTAATAGATTGATTTTGGCTAATTTTGGTTATAACTGGAAAATATTTGAAGATATTATTTTATAGCTAATTTTAATTTTATGCTCAAAATTATAAATTAAACTAGCAGTTTTACAACCAATCATACAAGCTAAATCATTTCATAAGCAATTGTTGCATACCTTCTATCCGAAAAATTTATTTTTTTAAGAGAAAATGATGTGCTCTATCAATTCCACAATCAAATATAAATTATATATATAAAGATGCTTTTGACTTTTGAACAAAAAAATTCATATCTGGATTTCTAGGGATTTTTAGGTTTTAGGACTTGCACATTCTAGGGGCAACTTTTCAGCGCGCATCTCAAAAAATTGTCGGTTTTTTGATCGGGGTTTGGGTTTGGGCCGAAACCGGTTTAAAAACCGGTTTGCCCAGGTAAAATTTTTTTATAAAGGCCTAAATCAAAAATCGGCTCGGTTCGATACCTAAGTTGGAGTCTTAGCTACAAAATGATATATGGGTCGGGGGGTCTACCATGAAGTCTATATACCGAAAAAAATACACAAAATTTCCTACTGTAGGTGCGCAAGTTGGAAATAGGTTTGTAACTTTTTTGGGAGTTGAGATAGAAATGCGTGGTAAAAAGCAAAGTTGTAGAGCTCTACAAGACGGATCGAATGGTATATTGCGTGAGTTCTGAAACCAAACCGGTTTCGAGATATATGCTTAAACCGGTTTAAAAAATTGAAAAATACAGGGCGAGCGGGAGCGATCCTTGCGAATTGTCCATAAAAACCTTACTGGGGTACCTTATAAAGCGCCCCGCGCTTTTTCCGCAACGGAAGCATGCCTTAAACCAGTGGGGCTCTGCCCCACTGGTTTTGATTTAAATAGAAGATAAAATAAATAATTGAAAATAAAAAAAATATTTAAAAAAATATTTGGATAAAAACAAAATGTTTAAAGTAAACATAAAATATTTCAATAAAAAGAAAAATAAAAAAGTTTAGAAACACAAAAGTCCGGCAAAAATATATTCTTTTTATTTTATATTATTATTTCAAAATTAAATAAAAAAAATTTATATTTGTATTTTACTTTTGCATGATTTCCCAAATCGCTTAAATTTTGCAATTTCTATTACCTCTAACTTTCGGGGAATTCTCTGATTGAAAAAATAATTTTTTTTTGAATTAAATTTGATTATTGCTTATAAAGGAAAGCAATTTTTTATTATAAAATTTTTACATCATAATGGGTTGTTCTGGCACCCCTCCCTAGAGCTTCACGGCGTCTTTGAACTGCTCTTCCATATGGTGCATTTCTACGTTGATATAATTGGTCAAGTTGTTCTTGTTCATGTTTATATAATATGATCTTAGGGCGATTTGCTGGGATTTCAGGTGCTCTAACATGAGGTGATCTGGCATTCGGCTCTTGAACATTAGGTGGATTTTGTACCTGAAAATCATTCAAAAATCAAAATTCTTGAAAAATTCAAAGGAGTATTCCCTATATTATCATTCTAAAAACCCAAAATATTTTTTTTAGTTCAACAAGAAATTTAAGAGAGAAGCACTGAAAAGCCAAGCCCTCCACAATTTTGCTTCGTATTCAAATTTAAAATTGCTTTATTATTTATTGCTACCTGCCGATGGATTTTTGCTTGCGGCGGATTTCTTCCAGGCGTTGGACTTCCTACAGTATCTCGTCGATCCAAATGTTCTAGCAATTCTTCGGTGGCCAATCTGTATTCCGTTCGATCCCTATTCGGAGGACCGCTTGATAATAATATTGTAAAATAAAATAATTGTTTTTTTTTCAATTTTACGCTCTAGAAGGGTAATGTGGGATTCCTCTTTCATTGAATGCTCTTTCTATAACATCCGGTGCAAATTCATATATTCGTCCCAGATTATACATTGGAATATGGCCATATAAATGAAGTCCTCGAAAACCTGCTATCAAATCTTCCTAAATAAAATTTATAAATAAATATTTATAAATTAATTTATTAATTTATTTAATAAATAAAGTCTAATTTAAAAATAAATTTTATGTTTTCTGGCAAATAATTTATGAGATTTGAGGATGAAACAATTTTTATCAATAAAATTGCAAGAATAGTTTATTATATAGCCTTTTAATGAGCAAAAGAATTAACTATAATATCAAAGTAAATATTTTTATTATTCAAAAAGTTATTCAAAAAATTTTTCCAAAAATTCATTGAAATTTTGTTTTATTATTGGAGATGAAGATTTATAGCAAATTTGTATGCTTTTTATGCCCAATAAAATAAATTAATTAAATAATTATATACTAACAGAAAACTATTTTTCAACAAATTCCGAAATTCAAATATGTAGTTTGATTCAGATTTATAAAATTGACACTTCTAGAGTTTTTGGTTAAATTTTTGATAAATTTGTTGTGAATAAAAATTACATCTTGAAGCCTATTTCTGCTCCATTTTGGATTGTCCCGGTCTCTTTGAACTGCTCTTGCAAATGCTTGATTTCTCGTTCGATATAATCTATCAAGTTCTGCTTGTTCTCGTCTAGTTAAACTAAATCGTTCTGGGACTTCAGCCGGTGCTCTAACATGAGGTGTTCTGACATTAGCCTGTTGAACATTTTGAGGTGTATTTTGCACCTAAAAATCAACAATTAATAAATATTAATATGTAAATATAGGACCCGAATCTCGATTGGATATTTATATTCGCTATCGCCATTTCCTTACATATGGCCTTAGCCATTGGGCCATTCTTTTAGTTTTAGTTGCGAATTAAGAAAATAACTTATTCGGAAAGCAATATATCAGAGAAAAATGTAGTCTTCTTGTTTATAATTAAATTATGTGAATTCCAATTTTAAAAAAAAAATAATATGCATTTCATTTTTGAATATAATAAAAATTTTAATTTTTGTGTTCTTATAAAAATCTACAAAATTTTTGCATATAATAAATTTGAATTTTAAGATATTATAAAAATCTCTACAAACATGTGCTGCCTGTCTTCGTTGCTGTTCATGTTGGAGGGCCTGCTCATATGTCATAGGTGGAGGTATATTTACAACTTGACCCTGATGAAATTGTTGTTCATGCAATTCTTGTTGTCGTCGTTGGTAATGATCGAAAGCCGGATCGACAGGAGGAGCCAGGACCCGTATCTGCACCGAAATATGAGAATTTAATACCGTCAGGGGTCATTTCCACAATATGTAAAGGGCGGACAAATATGGGCACTTCCACAATGGTACAAATATAGGCGTTTTCGATTATAATAAATCAGAAACCGGTTATAGACCCTACAAATCCTTTACCATTTTGTAGATCTCATCGAGGCGCATAGAATGGTATATAATTTATTATGGTTTGGCCCAAAATAAAATGATATTAAACCATTTTTCAAGTTTTTGGTTTTAAACTTTTTAATTTTGACCAAACCATAACAGGTAATAAATATACCATTCAAAAACATAAATATAGTCTATAAAGTGAATTTTCTTTCAAAAATTTGTTATTTATTAAACTCAAAGATTTGTAACTTTCTAAAGTTCAATTTCATAAACATTTCGGGCCTTCTTAAGGCTTAGTGCCTTACCAGATTAGCTGCTTCTTTATCAAATTATATAACAAAAATTAGTGCAAATTTAACTATAGAATTAGATTAAAATATAATTAATTAGCAAACCTGTCCTGCCTGTGGTTGTTGTTGCTGCTGCACAGGTTCGGGGGTTAATGGCGAATATCTTGGCGTTGCAGGTCTATGTGCAATTGGACTTTGATGTGGTGGAACGTTTTGAGGCTGTTAAGGAAATTAATGAGTTTATTTTATTCGTTATTCATTATTCCAAAATTACGGTCTCGAAAAATCCTTTTTTTGAGAATTTCTTGCTAGAATTTGGACATTATATTACCAAGATTGAAAAATATGGGGAAAAAATATCAAATTGATGTGTTAACTGTTAAGCCTTGAAAAGCCCCATAAAATAATTTTTGAAATAAATTTAAATTAAAAAATTTTTTGAGACCGCAATTTCGAAGGAATGCCATATATTTAACTTACATTTCTTATCTGTAGTACATCATCTTGAAGAATATCTTCGAAAATTGCCCGTTGTGTTGGCGAAAGATTACGATATCGTTGTGGGGAATATGTCTGAAAAAGACAACAAATACATTAATCGATTATATAGATTAGATTATAATATGTTTACTCTGATCTTTATTAATTTAAATAAAAAATGACTGAATTTACATAAATTCTTTTGTATCGAAAAATATTATATTTTTCAGGCCATATAACTTGGCCAAATCAGACTTCTTTAAGATTTCTCCCATTCCAGCCTTAAATCTAACCCTGAGCCCTAATACCTAGTTATGGCCAAGTTATATGGCCACAAAAATATTTTTTCGACCCGAAAGAATTTATATAAATGCAGTCATTTTTTTATTAATATTTATCCATATAATTATTCTAAATACCTGCGGTGGCTGCTCATACAGACTTTGTAACTCATAATATAATGGCGACGCAGGTCTGGGTGCAATTGGGCTTCGATGCTGTGGAATGTTTTGAGGCAGCAGAGGAGGTTGATGATGTTGCGTATACTGTGGTTGTTGTGGTGGCCCGAAAGCAGCGGGCATGATTTGTAATGGCAACTATGCCAAAAATATTATAACATTAAAGAGATTATTGAATGTATGGTCATTTTTTTTGATGATCCTAGTTATTCAAGAAAGCGACCATAGGAAAGAAGCCATAAAATATTCGAGAAAGCCCTAAATGTCCGATTAAAATGGTTTTTTTTATTGTTTGAAATCTTAAAATTATTTGCAAAATAAAAGGCTTTTCTCCAAATAAATTCTGGTTGTAAATCATTTATTAGAAGAAGCTCCCTTCCTATTAGAATCTCCCAGTAGCTTACTCTAGAGGGTCTCTGAAATTTATAAGCTCCTTTTTAACCTCTACTAGAAATACCTTATTTTTATGTAGAAAAAATTAAAATTTGATTTTTTTTGCCTCCATTGGAATGTCTCTGAAATCTATAAGCTCCCATTCCTCCCCCAACAAATATGTAAGCCCACCACTTTTGAAGCACCCTCTGGACTGGAAGTTCTCTGAAATTTATAAACTGGCTTCTAATAGATGTTTTACGGTATTTCATTAAATTTCCAAAAACCTTCTAAAAAGTTTAGGGAACATTTCATGCTTTCCAAGACTATATCGCCTTCTTCCTAGATTGGCTATCGCCTCCTTTAACCATGACCAAAAGCTAATTCATAGATGAACAATTCAATATGGCTACCGGCATTTGACCAACGGCGGGTTGTCCTCCTCCAATTGGAGGCAGCATTTGGCCAACGGCTCCAATTGGAGCTGGAGGCGGTTGACCAGCGATTGGTTGAGGCATAAATGGCTGGCCAACAATTGGCGGTGGTGGCTGAAATGGCAGTAAACCAAATGGATTTCCAGGTTGTAATTGTAGTGGAGGCGTTCGTTGCTGATCATTCGGTCCCGGTGTTCGCAATGGAGAGCGAGAACGAGAGCGTCGAGGTGGCGTATTTGCTCGTTTCCCTCGCTGATTCGTTGTGGATTGATAAAATACATGTGAATCATGCCAAATTGATTCGTTTGTAGCCAAAATTCCATTCTCAACATTGGTTGTTAAATTTTTAATTTCATTGCAATTTATCCCATTTGAATGGATAAAAAGATGCAAAAGGAATAAAATTATCATTACGATTTTTTGTTTGAGAAATTGAGACTAAAAAATGAATGAATTTCTTCATTTATTGAAATTATATTCAGTCCAGACTCCAGAGAAAAGGAATACCATATCGAATAAATTAAACCACTCAAAATACACATCATATTATATTCTATTTTAGGAGCTCAAATTCGTTTTTAAAGAATATATTTTGATCATAATTTGACTTTTATCATCAATTAAAAAAATAAAATATAAAACCAGTTCGAATAGGATTAAAGAATATATGGATTTATAATACTGGCCAATATTTCACCAATAAATTCTTAAATTATTAATAAAAATTTTTTTATCATATTTCGTAAATTACTTTCTGTAGAACATTTTGATATAAAAAATATTGTATAAAATATGATTGGGCCAGAAAATTATGGCCAAGAAATAAAAATGCCTATTTTGGCCAATTTTGCTACTTTTTAGATCATAAATTTTTTGCTGATTCCAATTAAATTTACTATTTCTTTCCCTAATCAATACAATCCAATGAGTTTAGTAATATTTTAAAAGATTTTGTCAAGAAGAATCAATGGGTAAATATTTAGATGGTTTAATCACAAAATTAAGATTTTTCTACTGTTGAAAACAATTTGGCTTTTAATATTAATTAAACATAATATGCGGTATAATAATCAATCAATGTGTCTGGAGGATTTCTTATCGATTGGGTTTAAAGATTATCTATACAATTATACGAATAAAATGATCTAAAATGAATTGAATAATGAAATGGAAAAATTATGAAATAAATTTAATAAAGCGACAATGCTATTTATAATTAGTCAAAATTAGTTTGTATTTCATTTTGTTGTACATCTTTTTGGGTCCATTTAAGCAATTGACCATTTTAGAGCGAAAAGAAGATGGTCGATCGCCCTTTTCTTCTGGCTTCTCATCAGCATGCTCCATTTTCATCTTTCGCAGTGGACAATGTTCGCATAGTTCTTCAGAAAGTTGATCCCTGCTTTTACTATAGTAGCAGTAAATGGGACAACTGGTGGCCCAGTCAAGACAATCGAAATATGGAAAGGATTTGATGAAAATGGTAAAAATGATGAGATGTGAAATTAGAAATGTGCTGGAAATTGTCAATGCCATGTTGAGTGAATGGCAATTATAGGGCACCATAAAGACGGCATCAATCTCATCTGGGAATTGGAGAAAATTATTTTAAAAATTAAAAAAATTTTTAAAGAAAATTCAAAAGAAATTTGTCCAATAATTGAATCAAAATTAAGTGATTTAAATATTGGAAAGAAATTTGGGCTTCTTGAAATGATAAGACGGTATACTCAACGTTAATATAAATGAATTTAGGAGTTAATTATATATAATTAGTTGTTTAATTTTTATAAAATCAAAATCTTAAATTATAATTAAAAGTTTCAATCTAATTTTGGTCTGAAAAAATTGAAATTTGAATAAATGAAATTGCTGATGAGGGCGAATCGAAGGAACCATTTCTTTTGTATAGTCTAAAATCCGAGATTTCCAAAATTATTAAATTTAACACTTGGCTAATTCTGGCATCGGACTAATTTTCATATTCATAGAGCAAAAATTTATATATTCTCTATAAGAATGTATTCTAATATAAAAATGTAAAATTTTATAATGGAATTTAAATATTATCATACTAAAATCTCGTTTACCTTCAGTAATTTGTTCATTCTCAATTGTTGAATTCATTTTCCATTGTTGTTTCTTCATTTGAGCCCAGTAAATATCCATGAATGCCCGCTTCAATTTGGCCACCTTTTCTTCACAAAGCACTCGTCTTTTCCATTTTCCATGTTTTAATTCACAATTCGCTTCCATGTTTTCTATGCTGTCAAATGCATCATTTTCATAATCACCAATATCAAAATAAGGTTTCAATTGTGATTCAAGCAGCGTTTCATTTGTGATTGTTTCCAGCAGCTGCTGTAGAATAAATACATATAGATAAATAAAAAAAATAAGAAACAATTTATTTAATCAATTAAATTGGATTGGAATACATTAGATTTATATTTTGACCATAATTTATTAAACAATTGATTTTTCAGATGGATAAATATAAAATATATCATTATAAATAGTTTTCGTTAAAAGTCATAATTTAAAAAAAACAGATTTTGGCATCCAAAGTTTCAGTTTTTGAAAAATATCTTTTTCTTTTATTTTTTAAAAATAAAAAATTCTTAATTTCGGTTTATAAATTATAATTACATCGATTTTCAGTAACCGAAATCGATTTTGTGCAAGCTTAATTAAAGTTAATCAAAAACAATTAAAAGCAATTTAAAATTATGCCCAGAAAAATTGTATAAAATATTAATAATTCAATTGATTCATTTTACCTAGACTAAACTTAACAAACCTTAAAAAAAATTATAATTTCCTTAAAAATTAAAAGCTTGAATAAATAAGACAAAAACATTTGTCAAAATTTATAATGAACATACATTTGTATGATTTTAAGCCATTTCCAATATTTTGCGTTTCAAAAAACGAAGATTTTCTGGCCCTTCAAAAACACGCTCAACAACGCCCTCATTTGAGCAGTTTTTTAAACATTTTTGTGGCCCTTCTGTGATGTTTATATTTAATATTATATGATAAATTTTTTATTCATAATAAATATTTAAAAAAAAAATAATTTTTTTAGAATTTTTTTAAATATTTAATTATAAAAAATTGGAAGAAAATTATAATCTAGATATTTAATAAAAATTTTAAAATTTTTATTAAATCATTACTATCCAGTTCGAAGGCCAATATTTGTGCAAAATTTGTGGGGCATCGGCTGGACCATTCAGGGCATTTACCGCTTGATTCGCAGGGCGTTCTCCATAATTGATAGATGGAAGATCCAACTTGAAAAGAGGCCAATACGAGAGTAAGAATCTTTAAATTCAAAATATTAAAAATATATTTAAATAATTGAATTTTTAGCCAGAACAATATTTTTATAAAAATGCTAACCATTAAGTATAATGATAATAGCAGCCAAAGTAGACGTGAACCCCGATCTATTGTTATTCCATCTTTACTTTCGTTCAAAAGTTGTACTTTTCGCATCGCATGGAATATAGGGCCATATAAAAAAATAGACCAAGCAAACACAAAATAGGCGAAATGAAAAAGTTAAATTGAATATGTATGACGATAATATCTTTAATATTTAAATATACCATTGTGCTATTGCTATCAAATAAAAATAGAAGTATATGTAGAATGCGATCCAAAGCAATCCAGATAATAATGCAATTTTAACAGCGGTCTAAAAATGAAATATTTTTTTATAATTGTATTAATATAAATTTACCTCAATTTTCAGTCCGCAAAAATGTATTTGTGGTTTTGGTCTATCCTGCTGATCGTTTTCCATGGCGTGTTTTTATTTTTTGTTTTGAAATTCGAGATAGTGAAAATATGAAGAAATTTTGGGAATATATTATTATTAAAATGGTCTAAAAAAGGTTATTTTTCGATAAGAAATGTTTTCAAAAATAAAATACTATTTCATTAATTAAAAAAGCTCATACAGCTTTAAAATTTTATGCGAGAAAAGTGTGTACGAAATTCGGTGAAATTTCTTTTACTTTAAAACAAAAAAATGGTGAACTTGGAATTAGATAGAAAAATATAAATGTTTAATTTATTTACCTCAATTAGAAAAGAGCAAAATTGGGGCTTCTACTAAAAATGTTTCATTATGACATTGGATAAAATTTGATAATGACGTTATTTGCCAAGAATGAAACATTCCCTTCTCTATTTGCTTTATTGATTTTAAGGACAAGAACATAGGACAACTGTTTTGGCATACTTTCCACCTCTATGCTAGAGAAAAAAATTGGAAAGGACAATAGTATTTATTACTGCCTGGAAACTGGAGGGATCTCTCATCAATGGCACTGATGAATATACGGATGAAAATAAGAATGGCATGCTTTGCTTACGGCGTCATCCAAAAACGTAAATGCCAAAATGACGAATTCATCAAAACATAAAAACAATGAATTTAAATTTTAAAAAATTATAAAATTAATTCTAAGTTCGAATGAATTTTGAACGTAATACTAATTATGAAATCCAATTATATGATACAAAAAAATGAATAATTAAATGAAAAATTAGAATCAAATTAATTTCATAAAGCGACAATAAAATTAGTATGTAATTCTATTTTGGCAAAATTAGCTTGTATTTCATTTTGTTGTATATGCTTTTGGGTCCTTCTAAGCAATTGGCCAATGCCGAGAGAAAAGATGACCGATCACATTTTCCTTCTGATCCATCAGCAGCCTGCTCCATTTGAATTTGCATCTTTCGCATTGGACAATGTTCACATAGTTCTTCAGACAATTCGCTTTCATTGTAGCATTTTACGGGGCATCGAGTGGCATAATCGAGCCAGGCGAAATATGGAAAAGATTTGATGAAAATGGCAAAAATGACGAGATGTGAAAGGAGAAATGCTCTGGAAATGGCCAATGCCGTGTGAAGTGAATCACATTTGTAGGGCACCACAAAGATTGCATCAATCTCATCTGGAATTCAGGGAAAAGTAAATTTATTTGAACAAAAAAATTAAAAATAATTTTTAAGAAATTTGAAATAATCTGTCCATCATCTAAATAACTTCTACTGCGCGGGTGGACTTTCAGTGCCGGCCGTTTCAGTGCCAGCCATTTTGACGAGTCATAACTCTGCAAAGGAAAAACTATGTGAGACAATCTTGGTGTCATGGATAGAGCTAATCAAACTCTATTAAATGATATATAACGATTTATGAAAAGTTAATTATCCTCTTAATTACAAGCTTCTAAATAAAGATGTACGACTCTTATCCACTTTTTCCACTTTAAGTTATTAAAATTTTGATTAATCAATAAAGTTTTATCCACTATTCAATAGAGCTTGAATAGCTCTATCCAATGATACCAAGATTGCATCAAACGGTTTCTTCTTTGCTGAGTTATGACTCGCCAAAGTCGCTGGCAATGAAACGGTCGGCTCTGAACAGACCCCCACCGCTTCTACTGGTTTAAATATTGGAAATTCGTTATTACTTATTAGACATTTAGACAATACAGAGATTTGGGATAGTTGTCATTGGCATACCCGACATTATCGTTTTTTAAATGAAGATTAAAATAATAAAAATTATAAAAATTAACCCTGCTGAACAAGTTAGGGTTTAAAAAAGCATGTATTATTTTAGTTTAGATCTAAATCGAAATTTCATAAGTAATCAACTGTGAGACAAATGCCAATCCTAAGCCTTTGGATGGCCTAGAATCCGAGATTTCCAAAAAATTATTCTCAAAATTGAACACTTGGCTAATTCTGGACAATTAATCAATTACCAATATTCACTGAAACAATTACTATATGTATAGTATTTTTCCTATTAGAATTCCTTGGGTTTACAAAGAGAGAAGGTTCTTTTAATAGGAAAAATACGATAATATATTATCTATTATTAATGAAAATATCCTCAAACATTAATGGTGAATTAAAATATCCAATTTTTATAATGCATAAATAATTATAAAGCGACATTTTTGGAAAATAGTATAATAAAATTTAATTTATCTTCTGTGATTTGCCCTTTTTCATGCCAAAATGATGAATTCGAATTCCATTTTTGTTTCCTCACTTGGGCCAAATAAATGTCCACGAATGCCCGCTTCAATTTTGACACCTTCTCTGCACAAAGTACACGTGTTACCCACCTTCCACGTCTCAATTCACAATTTGCTTCCATGTTTTCTATGCTTTCAAATGTATCATTTTCATCATCCTCAACATCAAAATATGGTTTCAATTGTGCCTCCAGCAATGTTTCATTTGTCATTGTTTTGAACTGTACAGTGAACAGGAATTAGGATGCATTAAAATTTAATTTTCAACAACTAAGATTTCATGGATAAATATAAAATATATTATTATTCGCAAGTAATTAAAAGAAAAAGATTTTGGCATATCCCGATTTTGGTTTTTTTGAAAAATATCCTTTAATTTTTTGGGGGGGGGGGGGATTTAATAGTAAAAATTGATAATCTCAATTTATAATTATATTGATATTCTGAATGGAATTGATTTTGAGCAACAATAATTTGTAAGCTAATAAAAAACTATCAAAAGCAATTTACAATTATGCCTAGGAAAATTTGAATGTCCATCATTTTATGTTTTACCTAGATCAAAATTTAACCCTAGCTATTTTACCCTAGGATAAAATAAATTTTGGTTAAGAAAATTAAAAAATATAATTTCCGTACTTGTAAAAAATTGTCAGAAAAATATTTTACAAATTAACAAAATTTAATGAACATACATCCGTGCGATTTGCAGCCATTTCCAATATTTTGCGTTTCAAAAACCGAAGTTTATTTGGCTCATCAAAAACACGCTCAACAATACCCTCATTTGGACAGGTTTTGTTACATCTTGGTTCTGGCGATATTTTTTAAAATTATTTCAAATTTTTTAATTCAAAATAAATATTAAAAAATATTGTTTTTTTATAATACTTTTTCAAATTTTTAATAATAAAATTATAATAATAATAATAGAAAATTTGAAAAGAATTTTAATCTATTAAATAAAAAATTAAATTATTATTATTATTTTAAAATTGATGCAAAATTCTTACTATCTGGTTCGAAAGCCAATATTTGTGCAAAATTTGTGGGGCATCGGCTGGACCATTCAGGGCATTTACCGCTCGATTCGCATGGCGTTCTCCGTAATTCATGGATGAATGTTCCAATTTGGTAAGTAATCAATCCAAGGGTAAGAAACTTCAAATATGAAACAAAAATATATTTAAAATAATTTTGCATTTTAGCAGACAAAATTTTTAAGATGTAATCAATTTTAAATCAGCCATAGAATTTTATGGCCAAATTAATCGAGATTTTTGCAATATTTTTTATAAAAAAATGCCAACCATTATGAATAAGGAAAATAGCACCCAATGCGGACGTGATTCCTGATATATTGTTCCATCTTTATATTGCTCCAAATGTTGTACTTTTCGCATGGCATCGATTACAATGCCATATAATAGAAAAGACCACAGAAACAAAATTGCACTCAAAAATTTCTTAAACAATTAAATTGATATGTAATATTAATATATGGCTATAAATTTACCATATTTATTGTATCAGAGAAAAATAGTAGTATGTAGAATGCACTCCACAGCACACCAAATATTAATGCGATTTTAAGAGCAATCTAAAATGTTAATTTTATATCTCTATATTAATATAAAATCACCTCAATTTTTAGTCCACAAAAATATATATGTGGCTTTGGCATATCTTGTTGCTTGATTTCCATGTCGTTGTTGTGTTTAATTTTTTATTGTAAAATTCTGTTCTTAAAGTTGGAAATTATTTTTAGGAGCGTATTATTTGGCTTAAATAAAATTTTCCTTTACAAAAATTTTTTCCAAATTAAAATATTATAAAGCTCACAGAGCTTTAAAATTTAATTTGAGAAAATTATGAATACAATTTGGTAAGCCATCTTCTTTTAAAACAAAAATAAAATATAAATATTGTATAATTTATTTATTTCACCGTTAGAAATGAGTAAAATTTCTTTTTACTAAAAAATTCTTTTTATTTTGACATTGGAGATGAGGTTATTTGCCAAGAATGAAACACATTCCCTTCTCTCATTTGATTCATTGATTTTAAGGACAACTGCCACATTTCGCTTCCATCTCCCTCCTAGAGAGAAGAAAAATAGGAAAAGACTATGTTTAATATTGCTCTGCTCTGTGCTGTTTTCTCTTCAATGGCAATGACCAATGAAATATGGCTGAAAATTGAAAATAGGACGGGGCACTCGTCCGCCGGGCGCCACCCAAAACAGGAATGCCTCAATGATGAATTCATCCAATAAAAAAGCTTAAAAACGATGAATTTGAAAAATTAATTCGAGGTTTGGGGGAATTTTAAAGTTAAAGTAATGAATATCTACAAAAGGAATATGGAATTATCTCATTGAGTGAAGGCAATGAACATTGAAAAAAATTCAACCAAAAACGGAACAAATCAATTGTTTCAGATGCAGCAATTATTATTTTAATATATTTCAGTCTCACGACAGAAATCAGAAACCGTGCAAAATTTTTTCTTTTGGTAAAGGCAAATTTGAAAAAGTTTTCATTGGATGGATACATTAGTGATTCTTGGAGGGGGAGAAAGATAAAAAATTGAGCATAATTAATTAAAGAGAAATTTTTACATTTTATTTTAAATGAAAAATTAATTTTAATGTAAATTCCATTAAATTATGTACATTTAATTGCTCATCCATTTCCATTTAATTTATAATTTATTCTATTTTAAAATCCGCTAGAAGATTCAAAAAATGAAATTAATAGAATTTAACAACCCTCCTATTGCTGCTATAAAGAAAATAAAAATATATTGAATTAAATGAGGTCATTCACATGATCATAAAACTGTAAGACACTGTGAACTGTGAACATTGTTTTTTGTCTTGCTAAAATAAAATTGGCAGCAGCAATCCGGATGCAGAAGAGCATTGAATTGAAAATTGAATTGATAAGCCAAAATAGCTCCCCAATTTAATCATTGTTGACACAAGAAAGATGAGGTGAATTTAATGAAAATTTTTTATAATATTTGATTTTAATTTTTCCATTTTTACTTATGGAATTTGTTCTCATTTTGTCATTGTTGATAAAAATAAAAATTGCTACAATTATTATCATCTGATTCATATTCGAAATAAAAGTTTCATTTTGTTAATTGTTTATTAAGTTTTAAATATTTTTAGAGCATATTTTTATTTTTCATATTTGTTAAACTTTTAAATAAATTTATTATTTTATAATGGGTGGGGATTTTTCTGCCGAGAGTTTGGGTTCTTTTACCGAGAGATCGGTTTTTTGATTATAACTTGTTAGTGCTTGATCCCAGACCTCCGAAACATTTAGTTATTTTATAGAGCTCATCGAGACGCGTCGATTGATGTATAATTTGTCAAGATTGTCCTAAATTCTAAGTATTAAACCGCTTGAACCATATTTTGGTTTTTGGTTCATAACTCTTTTGATTTTGAACCAAACCCCAACAAACTATATATCAATCGACGCGTCTCGATGAGCTCTATAAAATGAGTATAAGGTTTGGGGTTCTGGGATCAAGCATTAAAAAGTTATAATTAAAAAACCGATCTCTCGGCAAAAGAACCCAATCTCTCGGCAAAAAACCTTTTACTCCTTTATAATTTCATATTTTATATTTAATTTAATATCATGTATTCCATTTTATAACTAAATCTTAAATCAATATTTGCCCAATAATTTTAATTTCAATTCCAATGTTCCAAAGAACGCCACAAATCACAATCACAGCACAAATTTCCCAAAAATTCATTACAACACACATCAGACTACATCATTTTGCGACATTTGCCCAATCATAATTCCCTCTTTAATAATATTCGCGCAATTTTTTTAGGCCCAATTTGGGATTATCAATTTTTTGTTTGGCCAAATTGCAAAATTCTTTGCGCAATATTAGTACAAAATATATATTTAAATAAGAAGAAAATAAAACATTTTTTCAACTTTTAATTTAGCGCTAGCCATTGGCCAATATTTCATCAGTATATCAAATATCAAGCTATCTATTAAATTTACTAATAAATCATTTTTTAATCTATTTCTGTAGAACATTTTATTTTAAAAATTATTGAACAAATACACAAATGACCACAGCAGAAAATTATGGTGAAAAATGATTCATTAATATTTCAAGCAATTAATTAAATATATCATTTTTTTAAATCTATTTAATCAAAATATATTTGCCCAGAAGGCTAAAAAACGAAAACTTCCCAATTTTGGTCTACATGCCATTTTTTGCGTCATTATTTTTTGTCAAATAATTTTTCTCAAATCAATTCATTGTTCATTCCAAATAACAATCGCCTGTCTAAACAATGATAACAATTAGTAAATTTAAATCCACAATTTCACATTAAAAATTAATTTAAACTCACAAATTTCGTTCCATCATTCATTCAAATTTCAACTATTAAAATTTGCAATTTTAGAAGTACAAAAATGCCATCTACAGAACAAAAAGAGAATCCACCAAAACAAAAGCACCAATTTCTATTGCACATCCAAGGTCTGCGCACTTTGGCCATTGCCGGCGTTTTGCTCTTCCATAGTTGGCCAACCTTTTTCTATGGTGGCCGTTTGGGTGTTGATGTGTAAGAAATCTATATTTTCTAAAATTTTACAATTTTATTTTTAATTTTTAAGGAAAATTTATTATTTTCTACTAAAATTTTTCATAGGAAAATTTTTTAATTTTTTTAGCATAAATTAAAATGGCCAAAATAATTTCGAATTAAAAAATTTCCGAAATATTTTCTCTCTTTTTATTTTATTAAATATTAACTCTAGAGAATTAATTTACCAAACTAATTATGTATTAAATAATTATGGACAAATTAATCGACAATAAAATATAACAAAAATTTTCTCATTAAAAATTTCGCAAATTTTTATTTTAAAATAATCTTTCGATTGAATATAAAATAAAATTAAATTAAAAGTCTTTAAATTAATATTTTTTTTAATTTATACAGATTCTTTGTCATTTCCGGATTTTTAATGGCTAAAATTCTTTCGGCTGCACCAATTAATTTGCCAAATATTTTGCAATTTTATTCACGTCGAATTCATCGAATTGTGCCAATTTATTTGGTCATTCTCATTTGCACATTTATCGCAGGCCAAACTTTGTTCATTCAAACCGATTTCCAACAGGTTGGTTTATTGGTCAATTAAAATTGTTGTGATTTGAAAATTGCTTAATAATAATAGTTAATTTATAGTAGTAAATTTCTTAAAATCTTTTAATAAATTAATAAAATACTTTTATGGTTAAATTATTTTTTCTTTTAAGAATATTTTTATTTCAAATTGATATGGAATATTTATTGATCAAAAATATTAAATAAATTTTTTTTGCAAATTTTCAATCAAATTAATTAATTCTTTCTCTATTAAATTGCAATTTAGAAAAATTACAAGAATTCAAAATTTTCCGAAATTTAATTTTTTTAAATTTTCAACAGTTGCGTGATGATTTTGTTTGGTCCATGCTGTTTGCCTCTAATATCCAAGCATTTTTCCAGGAGTCCGACTATTTTAACATGGTAAAATAATAAAAATATTAAAGGATTATTTTATCGATATCTATGAAGGAAATGGTCTAGAGTAAAAATTAACTACAAAATATGATCATCGATTATATTTAGATCTTGTCAAAATTTAAAAAATCAATTTAATTATAATATTTTTGTCTATTATAATATCCAAGAATAGCTAATATATTTAATATTATTTTCTTGTAAATTTATGCCAAATTAAATGCTTATAAATTAATTCAGCTGCTTTAATTACATGATATTAAAATATTAAATTGCTTATTAATTATAAAATGTCATTAAGCAAATTTTAAATAAATTATTGAACTTAAAATTGTAAAAATTTCCTTTTTTTTTACCATAGATTTTCAAATTTGTGACTCGATTACTTTTACATACTTGGTCATTGGCAGTGGAAATTCAATTCTATTTGTTGGTGCCATTTTTGTTTGCCGCAATTTTTTGGTTGGTCAAAAAATGGGGACAAAATGGTCGTGGAGGCTTTTGCACGGAAAAAATGAAAATTTGTACAATTTTTTTATTCGCCATAATGCTGCCTTCATGGGCATTACAAATTGGATTGTGGCTATTTGTGGATGGGGGCGTGTCGATTGCATTTGCAATGGTTCGGCGAATACGAATATACATAATAATAATAAGAATTAAATTATTCTGCAATTTTATTTATTTAATGCAGCAAAAAAACAAAAAAAAAATATAAAAAAATTACATTTTTCAGGCAACATAAATTCTACAATTTTAATAATTTAATGGGACAAAAATAAATGTTAATTTAATTTTATACAATAAATAATTTTATACCGATATTTAATTAGGAATAATTTTAATAAGTTCGAATTTGACATCTATTTTATCCAATTTATGCCAATATATGCAGAAAAAAATATAAATTTCCCTATATCCTAATTCACCAAATATATGATAGAAATAAGGAAAAATTCATATTTAACATCAATTAGAGAAATTATTCTAGGAAATTTTTTTAATTTTGATTTTTAAAGCATTATTGATTTAAAATTTTAATCAAAAATATTTATAAAATATTTGAGTCATAACTGATTGAAATAAAAATAATTACTTAAAAATAAATTTTTAATTTATTCCAGCTTTTCTGTCGACTTTGGCAATTTGCCGCCGGCATGATCGCATTTTTCATGAGCAAAGAAACCCAATCAAAAGCAAAAATAAAACCAAATACTGATTCTTTTCCGGCCATCTATTGTGAACCATTGGAGCCACCGACAGCGGCATTGGGTTAATTAAATAATTATTATTAAATAAAGGCCTGGTTTTTGAATTTTGACAAATCAATGTTTAATGCAAATATTTGTTTTAAATTTAGTCAATTTTGTACCATCATTCATTGACTTGGTGAATTGTTTACACATAGATAAAGAATTGAATTTGATTTGAAATTTGCAAAAAAATATGACCAAATAGTGACAAAAAAATAGGCCACAATCGATCAATTTTCCATTTTATGGCCATAATTTTCCGGCTTAAACAAATATATTTTAGATTAGTCATTTGATATTCATAATTCTCTACAGAAAAGAGCTTAAATACATAATTGTTGAAATATTAGTAAATGGGCAAATTTCGATTTCACAAAATTTCGGGTAGCTGTAGCCAAGACATTAAGACTCTATTAATTATTTTACTATTTCTTCTCAAATCATTCACCTTCACAGCATATGGAACAAATCAACAGGAGCAGCAGTCGACTTCTTCCTCAATAATAAATTCAACCAATCATATTTTATTGCCGTCAGCAAATTCAATTGGAGGAATTGAAGAGCAAAGAAAAAATAAATTCCTTCATTTCATTTGGACCACGGTGACTTTGTTGCTCATCATATTGCTAATTGCCATTATGGTAATGCCCGCATTTGTGCATCGAATCTTCATAAATTCACTCTTTGGTAATATACTTATTTATCGGATACAAATTAGAAACTAATATAATTTCATTAAAGTTTTGGGCCATAACTTTGGTTGATTTAGATTGTTAATTAATTAATTTAAGTATAAAATTGGCGAAATGGATTAATAAAATAATTCACTTTTTCTGTAATTAGATTTTTAACTTTTTGCTTATCAAATTTTAGCCAAGCTAAATGTAACATTATCAATAGGCAACAAATGGGCCACCATATATTAAAGTAGGGTTGCACCCCGGCCCCTCCCCGTCCCCGTTCCCTCCCCGTCCCCGGGCTTTTTTGCCCCCGGCCTCCGTCCCCGTCCCCGAAAATTTGGGAGCCATTCCCCGTTCCCCTCCCCGTGAAGGCCGGGGATTTCGGAGGAAATTTTAAGGAATTTTTTTTTGAAAAACTCAACTAAATCATCTTTTTTTCTTTATTTTCTTGCATATAAAATGATATTTATACGTTAAATCATCTTATTTTTTCATTTCACAATTCATTATAAAAAATTTTTTTGAAAGATGAAAAAAAAAGTTGCAAAATTTCGGGGTCCCCGCCCCCGTCCCCGGGATTTTTTGCCCCCGTCCCCCGTCCCCGTTCCCGAATTTTGGAAAATCCCCGTCCCCGAAGCTTGCCTCCCCGCAATTCCCCGTCCCCGAAAATCGTTCCCCGGGCTCCGGGGTGCAACCCTATATTAAAGTTATGGGGAATACTGCCAAGAAGATATATTTGTGATATATTTGACCAAGTGATTTATTAATTATGAATTCTAATATTGATTTATATCCAAGTAGAGTCAATAGCATAGAAATTAATTTTCTTAAAAATCTAAAGAATCAATTTTTGGAATAGGAATTACGTGATTTTAAATAAATTTAAAAAATGAGGATCAGCAGATGCTCTTTTCCTTAATCAGTAGGACTCCATTTAGAAGTAAATGCGTATAAAATAAGAGATGAGGGAAAGATGCCCTCATTTCTGTGTTTTAATTGTGCCAAACGATTCTCATTTTTCATTAATTTTCGTCATTTCCTCATTTTTATTATTTATTCAGAAATGGAACTGAACTTTTCCGGAGAGAATATTTTTTTTTCAATTATTTTACCGTTTTGACCAAAATATCTGTAGGCACTTTCTTTTTCTTTTAATTTATATTTAAATTACTTTTGGATAATAATTTTTTTACCTCAAAATAATATTTTTTTGCATCAAAAAAGTATTTTTTTGCATCAAATGATTTAGCATATTTTTTTTGCATCAAAATATGCTTTTTTTACATCAAATTGAATTTATTGAAACGAAAATAATCTTTTTACATCAAAACTTATTTCTCTAACAGAGGCCCGTATAGTGCATATTATTAAGCCGGATATAGGGGGATTAAGGAGGATTAAGGTGGATATAGGGGGATTAAGCCCCGAAATGGATGGGAAATGCTCCGGAAGGCCTGTAGGAGGCTGGGGATGTGGTCCGAAGGTCCAGAGAATGCGCAGGATTAGGCCGGATATAGGGGGATTAAGGTGGATTAAGGGGGATTAATGTCGGAAATTGATTGGAAAAGGTCCGGAGGACCAGTTGGGGTGTCGGGGATGTCGTCCGAAGGCCTAGAGAGTGCGTGGGATTAAGCCGGATATAGGGGGATTAAGGTGGATTAAGCAGGATTAAGGGGGATTAAGCCTAGAAATTGATTGGAAATGGTCCGGAGGGCCAGTGGGGTGTCGGGGAAGTGACTGAGAGTGAGCGTGATGTAGCCGGATATAGGAGGATTAAGGGAGATTAAGCCCTGAAATAAATTCCTGTTAGCTGTTTTACTTTCGGCTTCGCGAGATTCCTATGCTCCGAGCCTCTAGCCCTAACCCCTAGCCCCTAACTAAGCTTAATCCGGCTTAATCCCCCCTATATACACCTTAATCCCCCTATATCCGGCCTAATCCTGCGCATTCTCTGGACCTTCGGACCACATCCCCGGCCTCCTACATGCCTTCCGGGCCATTTCCAATCAATTTCCGCATTAATCCCCCTATATCCACCTTAATCCTCCTTAATCCCTCTATATCCGGCTTAATCGTGCGCACTCTACGGGCCTCAGTTTCACTTACCTGACCTGCGAGTGGCCTTCCGGGCCATTTCCCATCCATTTCGGGGCTTAATCCCCCTATATCCACCTTAATCCCCCTATATCCGGATATATCCCTCGCCAATATAGTTTTCATGTGAAAAAATAATTTTCGTTTCAAAATAATTATGTTGATGCATAAAAAATGTTTTTTGAGGTAAAAAAAAATATGCTAAATCATTTGATGCAAAAAAATACTTTTTTGATGCAAAAAAATATTATTTTGAGGTAAAAAAATAATTACTCATTACTTTTTATCAAATATTGAATTTATCCAAAAAATCAATTTAAAATTATTAAAAAACAAATTTCAGGAATTGAACTTGGCCCACCTTATGAAATGTTCCTCCGAACGATGGTCATTTTGATTATTATGTTTGTCATTTATTTGTTGAGAAATAATAAAAATGATGAATTCTCTGTGGCTTCATTCCTTCTCGACAATCGCCTTTCGGTTGCATTAAATTTAAATTTTTTTTATAATATTTTCAGGTCCATTTTGGAAATTTGTCCTATGTTTTATATTTGGTGCATTGGCCTCTGCTCCAATTTGTTAAATATTATTTTTTTATTGAACAGCCGGGCATTTGGGGTAAAATTTTAATAAAAATAATTCAAATGGAATAAAATTAATTTACCCAAAAATAAAATTTTAATTTAAAAAATTCTAATGGAAATAATATTAATTTATCCTAAAAAAGATGGCTGCGCCATTTTGGTATCTGCCATTTTACTCAGTGAATTGTTGGATCGTCTAGTAGACGCAAATTTTCGGCGAATTAAATCCAAATTGGATGTGATGAAATTAACCATTGGCCTATATGTGCTTTGTGCGATGCTACTTTTGCCAACATATCATTCCGTCAATTTTGAAGTTAGTTCAATTAAAATTGGGTCTCTTTCTAGTGAGTTAACCTAATTTTGAGCATTGATTAATATCTCACAATTCCTCAGACCATTAATAAAATTTTAAACCTTTGTTTATTCGGTACTAAGTGTAGGTAATGCCCTAAAATCACCATATGTTATCCCCAAAATTGATCAATCCTAAAATAATTTTTTTCATCATTTTCAAACAAATATGAATAATAAAATTTGAAAAAATATCAAAAAAAAATTTCGAATTTTTCTGCAAGTTAACCCAAAACTACAACTTAATCCCTCTCTGTAGTACATTTTGATTTTAAAATTATTGAAGAAAAAAATTGGCCAGAGAGAGATATTAATAAAGTTTACCCAATTATTTGCTCATTTTTTTGATCAGAAATTTTTTGCAAATTTCCAATCAAATATTCTTTCTCTAATCAGTTCATCTCAAGTAAGTCTATTAGTTGAACTATTCAATTAAAATTTGATTTAATGCTAAAAATTCGGTTATAAAAATTTTATTTCACTCTAAAATAAAAATTTATGATAAACAAAATCATCTAAAAAGTATATTTTTTTAGAATTTGCCTATCAACACAAAAATCATGTTCAAAGGGAAGGCATTGGAGCCAAATAGCTATGGTCAAAATGGACCGACCCAAAGTGCCACTTTTGCTTTCTATTTAATTGAGGCATTGAATAATGAAAAAGGTGAGTGAATTAAGAAATTATAAAATATTTTAATTTTTAAATTTATATTTTCTGATAAAATAAATGATAAAAATAAAATTAAAATATTAAAAATATATATTAAAAAATATCAATCAGAATTTAGGAAATTTTGTTATTTTTTAAAATTAAATTTTGAGACATAGAAAAATCCATATTTAACGGATTAAGAGGTATAAAAATCCATATTTAATGGATTAAGAGGTATAAAAATCCATATTTAACGGATTAAGAGGTATAAAAATCCATATTTAACGGATTAAGAGGTATAAAAATCCATATTTAACGGATTAAGAGGTATAAAAATCCATATTTAATGGATTAAGAGGTATAAAAATCCATATTTAACGGATTAAGAGGTATAAAAATCCATATTTAACGGATTAAGAGGTATAAAAATCCATATTTAAAGGATTAAGAGGTATAAAAATCCATATTTAACGGATTAAGAGGTATAAAAATCCATATTTAACGGATTAAGAGGTATAAAAATCCATATTTAACGGATTAAGAGGTATAAAAATCCATATTTAATGGATTAAGAGGTATAAAAATCCATATTTAACGGATTAAGAGGTATAAAAATCCATATTTAACGGATTAAGAGGTATAAAAATCCATATTTAATGGATTAAGAGGTATAAAAATCCATATTTAACGGATTAAGAGGTATAAAAATCCATATTTAAAGGATTAAGAGGTATAAAAATCCATATTTAACGGATTAAGAGGTATAAAAATCCATATTTAACGGATTAAGAGGTATAAAAATCCATATTTAATGGATTAAGAGGTAGAATAAAAAGTAAAAATAAATTCAAGATATTATTATTTAAGATGTTTCATCTCCATCCTTCACCTTCATTTTTTCCAATAGTATATGCATTCTTTTAAAAAACCGTAAGAATTTAACAAAAAAGACCTAAACCGTAAATTCTAAATAAACTAGTAATTATTTAAAATTTTTATTTTTTATTTATTAATATAAAGCATAGAAATATAGTATTTTTAGGTAAAAAAAATATTTTTTAAATTAAATATTTTAATTAACACTTTTTTTGTTAAAAATAAATTAAATAATAATAAAATTAAATATAAATTTTCAAAATTATATCAAATTAAAAATATTTTAAAGTTAATGAAAACAATGGAATTGGCAATTTGGCTCAACATTTGACACGATTCGAAAAAATTAAAACAAACGAGTTGTTGCGAATTGTGAGCACAATGAGCGACAGCCGATTGAGTTTGATCGAAGGCGAACAATACACGGAACGGTTCAGCACTAACACAACAGGATGTCCTCAATGTAAAGTGCTTCGTGAATTTGAATGGTTCGCCAGAATTGCGGAAAGAGAGAGAAAGGTGTGAAGAAGGATGATTAAATAACATGTTTCAGTATTTAACACCGTTCTTTGGGGATAGTTCAAAAGGAAGCAACCTACTATTTGAGAAGAAAATATGCCAGTTAAAGGCTATTATAAAAATATTTTATTTAATACACATTCTATCCTTTAGAATAGAAGATTCCTTGTAGAAACATTACCCCTAAATATAAGTATATAAAAATTTACTCACAATATGCAATTTTTTCATTTAATAATTTTTCTCCCGATCTTAAAATTTTACAATATTTCACATTTTTATTCAATATTTCAGGGAAAAGGAAATGAAACATTTCTGGCAATTGGCAATAGCTATTTGGAATTATTGGACCATGAAATGATGATTGCCTTGGAGGACCACTATTCCCAATTTTACACATATGCAATTTTTTGTTGGTTTAATTAATAAAAAATTAAAGAAAAAATAAATTTAAATATTTTAAAATTTTTCAGTTTGTTCGCCTTTTCACACTGACCAAAAATATTATCCAAAAAAATCGAAGGAAAATCCCTGGATTTATCGCTACGAAGTCTGCGATTCATTCGCCAAAAGTGCACAAAATGCGATTGCCATCATTCAACCCGATGTGCTCATTTTGAGTTTTCGGTGGGTGCATTTTATTTTATTTCCGTAAATGCTAAAACCCCGGAAGAATTAAAACCCTTTAAAATTTGGAGAATTAATGATCTAATTCCATAGTTGTTTATATTTCTGAATAAATTTTAGCCAATTTTATAGAATTCTATGGAACTAATAAGAAAAATCAATAAAATTTGTTAAATTTTATCTTTCTAGGAATTTTGGATAACCAAAATCGGGACAGGGAATTATTAGAGAAGGGATTTTAATAGAGTAATTACATTATGTTTATTTAAGTTCCTAAAAAATTTTGGCTCATGGTTCAATGAAGCAATAACCAATTTAGGAAAAAAGCATTTGTAAAGCCCAATTTTTGGAAATAAATCTAAAATTTCCGAAATAAAAACCTAATAATTTTATAAATTTTATTTAAAATCTTAGAAGAAAATTAGATATTAAAAACTTCCTGAATAGTTTAATCTTTCAATTATAGCCAAAAGAATGATTTAGCTATTGTAAAAATATACAATTTCCATCCAAAATAAAATTTAACAATTTCTCATCTTTCAATATATTCCCTTTCATGCACAGATGGTATCATTCCTACTTTCCGGCCGAATCAAATTCACCAGAATTTCATGCCTCAATGATTTCATCCATTTTGGATTTTGTTGAATTCGCACAAAAATATGTGAAAAGACGAATTTTCTTCTCATTGCCCAGTGTTGAATTCAAAAAGGGAAATACATTGGAATTGTCGAAAAGACTTTGGCTCAACAAACCGCTGGACACTTTGAACATTCAAACCGAACGAGTAAGAATATATTAGTTCTCTAATTTTTAAAGAAAATTTATTAAATAGCGAAAAAAAACATTAAATTATGACCTTCTTGTTATTTTAACCTTCTTAAAGGCGGTTTAGTTTGAGAAAATCGATGAAATTTCATACCGAAATTGGAAAATTTTGTCCAAAATAAAGGAAAGTGGGAGAAACGGTTACCGATATTTTTCGTAACCCCAATACCATGTTTTTAAAATTTAACACTTTAATAATCGATTTTAGACAATTTTACTTTTGACTACAACTCAAAATGGAAGGAAAAAAATTCGGAAAGACAATATGATTTATAAAGTCCTAAATTTCCAATAAAAATAGACTTCTAATTTTGTGAAAATATAAAATAATTTTGCAAAATAAGCAACAGCTTTTCCCCCAAAAAATCATGCTAATTTAATTTAAAGATATAAAGTAATTTTAAAGTGATAAAATTTTTAATAATGCCAAATTTTAGAGAAAATTTTGGACTTTATAATGGTTTTTTATTGCTTTCCCAGATTGGTTGTTTAGCTCATAAATTGATGCTAGTGCTAAAATAGTTCCACTCTTCTGATATCAACCAAAAATTCCTTCAGTTTTTTGTAAAAATTTTATCAATAATTTTAAAAAAATAATATAAATTTTTCTCAAATTATTTATATTTAAATTAAAATGTTTTAGGATCATAATCAACCAAATCAATGGATTTTGGATGGATTGGATGCGGCCAATTTCTCATCCAAATGTCCAATTTGTGTTTTATACTATTTGTCCAAAGTTTTTTGCGACAATGAAATTTGCAATTATTTTGATCCAAAAACGGATTTGGCCTATTTCTTTGATGAATGCCATTTGAGTTTACATGGACAGCGCAAAATTCGACCATATTTGAGGGAATTAATCAATGAATGATATAAAATTACTTTGGCCATATTTAATGAAATGAAGTTTTTGAAAAATGCAAAAAAAACTTTTATCTTATACTCAAAACAAATTAGCATTTAATATATTCAAAATTTAAAGATAATAAATTTTTTGAAATTATATAATTAAACTTTGAGAAAATATTTTAATCGAACATAAAATATGCCGATAAAAAAAATTTTTTAATTTCAATTTCTTTATCAATTTGTTGAAAAAAATTTCATAAATGAATATTTTGCAAGATTCTGTCCAATCTAGGTACTCAATCCTATTCTGTAATCTGTAATTCTTATTCAAGCATAAGTTCAAATTTCTTGAATTTGAATTCTTCTTTGCCAAAGTTCATGCGAATTAATTCGCCAGCAGCATACAAATTGACAGTTGGAAACAATTTGATGTTTGCAAATTTTGAGGGCAATGCACCCTTTACTAAAATTAATCATTAATCAATTTTTTGTTTAAAATAATAAATTTTGTAATTATTGTTTAAAAATGAATTTTACCCAGCAATTCGCCATTACAAGTTCCAAAATATTGCATCTTTGAATTTGTATTATGGATTATACCAAATCCAACAATATCGCCTTCAACGAAATCTCCATTGGCATTGTTGGATTTGATAAATGTAAATTTATCATCAATCATTATTCTCCGCTTACTACAAAGTCCAATTGAATTATTTTCCCTTCCAAGATCTTTGTATTCCATTGAAAATTGCAGGTCACAAAATCCAATGACAATTTCATGTCTGAAAAAAATATAAATATAAAGAATTAATTTTAAAAAAAATTATAAAATACCCTTTCAGAATTTCCATTTCATAGTAGAAAGCAATGAGCGGTTTATTAATGGCCTTCAAATTTAATGCTGGGATTGGGAGAACAGCTCGAACGGAATTATATGCTAAAAATAATTTTATTTTTTAAAATAATATTTATACTAATTTCCTTGGTTTTAATTTTTACCATTAGGGCCGGAATGTCTGGCTTCGAGTCCATCTACAGAAATTGACAATTTTGACCCCGAATCTGCCGAATTCAATTTGTTGCACTTCATTTCCTTATTTTTTTTATTATTTTTATAATTTTCTATTAACATTCTAATTCACTTCTTTAATGCCATTGATCATTTTTTGGACATTTCTTGCCAAAAGGCCATTTGGCATTTTGGCCAAAAGATCAAAAACATTTTTCAAAGGCATTGAGGCAAATAATTCGTTCAATAATTCTGCTGACATTTTTCGTTCAGGAATTGATAATTTTTTCTTAGAAATTTAAAAACAATAGAATTTTTATAAATTAACTTACTTTCTTCATATAATCCTCAATTTTTGCGATCTTTTCCTTCAATTCGTGATTTTCTACTTTCAATCCAATAATTTCTCCATTCATTTTGCCCTTTTCTTCCTTCAATTTCTCAATTTCATTTTGCAATTCGTTGATTTTTTGGTTCATTTGCAGTTCCATTTTTATAAAATTTATAGATTTGTTTTTTTCTAAATTAAATTATTTATTAAAAAATTAATAGATTTCACTTATTAATAATTTATAATGTGCATACCCCCCCCCCCCCCATTCAAAACCGGGATAATCCCGGTTTTCCTGGTATTATGCCATCAATGGGTTCCATGACATTTCGGCAAAGCGACATTTGGGCACCAAATACCAAAAATGATTAAAAATCATTTGAATATTAATTTATTCATTATTAGATGAATTTAATGATCACATTATATTTTATATTCGCATTTTTGTGATTTTTTTGAGTCCAAATTTTTAAAAAATATTTTCTCAAAATCAAACTAATCTTATATCTCACTCAACGCGTATTTAAGAGCTGGTTACGAATCTACATTATTTTCGCATAATATTCAAAAATAATAAATTTATATACCCATTTGAAAACTATATTGCTTAAAAGTGTTTTATTTTCGAAATTTAGAATTTTTTATATGAAATAAATTAGATTTTTAAACTCAGCTCTTAGATGCGTCGAATGATATATGATTTGTCTGATTTTGAGAAAATATTTTTTTAAAAATTCGGACTTAGAAAAATCACAAAAATACTAATAAAAAATATAATGTTGTCACTAAATTCATTTAATTAATGAATAAATTATTATTCAATCCAATTTGGTGCCCAAATGTCGCGGTGCCCAATAGTCATGGTGCCCAAATGTCATGACACTTTTGGGGGTACCGCCCTCAGGTTTTTTTCCAGGTTTTTGTTTTTGCCAGTATTTGGCCGGATTTTTATATTTTACTTTAAAATGGTCAAAATTTTTCGCTGCGCGGCCAATTTTGTAATCGATAATGATGGGTAAAAAATTGAGAATAACCGAGAATGAAGGGTAGAAAGCTGGGAATGATCGAGAATAAAGGTTAAAAAGTTGGGAATTGTCGAGAATGAAGCATAGAGAGCCGAGAATAGTCGAGAATGAAGAGTAAAAAGCCGGCAATGGTCGAAAAAATGAAAGGTAAAAAGCCGAGAATGATCGAGAATGACGAGTAAGAAACCGGGAATGGTCGAGAATGAATGGTAGAAAGCCGGGAATGATCGAGAATGAAGGGTAGAAAGCTGGGAATGATCGAGAATGAAGGGTAGAAAGCTGGGAATTGTCGAGAATGAAGCATAGAGAGCCGAGAATAGTCGAGAATGAAGAGTAAAAAGCCGGCAATGGTCGAAAAAATGAAAGGTAAAAAGCCGAGAATGATCGAGAATGACGAGTAAGAAACCGGGAACGGTCGAGAATGAATGGTAAAAAGCCGGGAATGATCGAGAATGAAGGGTAGAAAGCTGGGAATGATCGAGAATGAAGGGTAGAAAGCTGGGAATTGTCGAGAATGAAGCATAGAGAGCCGAAAATAGTCGAGAATGAAGAGTAAAAAGCCGGCAATGGTCAAAAAATGAAAGGTAAAAAGCCGAGAATGATCGAGAATGACGAGTAAGAAACCGGGAATGGTCGAGAATGAATGGTAAGAAGCCGGGATGGTCGAGATTGAAGCATAGAGAGCCGGGAATGGTCGAGAATGAAGGGTAAAAAGCCGAGAATGGTCGAGAATGAATGGTAAAAAGCCGGGAATAGTCGAGAATAAAGGTTAAAAAGTTGGGAACGGTCGAGAATGAATGGTATAAAGCGTGGAATGGTCGAGAATGAAGGGTAAAAAGCCGAGAATGGTCGAGAATGAATGGTAAAAAGCCGGGAATGCTCGAGAATAAATAGAATTTTGCCGGGAATGATCGAGAATTTTTGGATTGAATTAAGGGGAAATTGGATAATGAATGAATAGAACTATAAATAATGAATTAGAGATAGAGATGGAGATGATGATCATTAACATTAATTAATCAAGCGAACGAATGGAATTTGTGTTTTTTATTTTTTTCATTTAAATAAAATTGAAACTGAGAATTTAACTTTCCATCATTTTAATTTTAAAACGTTTTGACGAGCGCTGGGATGCCGCGCAGCGGCATCCCAGCGCTCGTATTATTAATTTTGGATTAAAAACCTTTATTTCTCTCTCAATTAATGTGGCATTATGATCTTTTTTTCTCTTGAAATGCTGCCAATTTTTGGTTGTTAACCAATTTTGGCCTCAAACTTTGTTAAAATATTTCTTCCATCCATTACATTTTAATTTTTAATCAATTCGACAATTTTTCTAGATTTTTTGGAACAAATATAAATTTTTAAATAAAGCATTTTTCAGAAAGTTTTTACCTGAAAAATGCCAGACTTTGACATATTTTGGCCATTTTTTAAATTTTTTTAGTCATAATTCTTTTGCCAATTTCCTTCAAATTCACTATTTCTTTGTCCCAATCAATTCTTCTCAAATGAGGGCTAAAAATGATACCCAATTTATAAATTTAAGTTTAATATTCATGGGTAATTTTATTCCAGAATTGAAAGAAAAAAAAAGAATAACAAATTAAATTTTTACAATATTTATAATTCGTTTAGTAAAAAATAATTTTAAAAAATATATCAAAATGCTAGTTAAAATAATTTGATTAAACTACTGAGGTAGCTGAAATGAGTAATTATTTTTTTACCTCAAAATAATATTTTTTTGCATCAAAAAAGTATTTTTTTGCATCAAATGATTTAGCATATTTTTTTTACCTCAAAAAACATTTTTTATGCATCAACATAATTATTTTGAAACGAAAATTATTTTTTCACATGAAAACTATATTGGCGAGGGATATATCCGGATATAGGGGGATTAAGGTGGATATAGGGGGATTAAGCCCCGAAATGGATGGGAAATGGCCCGGAAGGCCACTCGCAGGTCAGGTAAGTGAAACTGAGGCCCGTAGAGTGCGCACGATTAAGCCGGATATAGAGGGATTAAGGAGGATTAAGGTGGATATAGGGGGATTAATGCTGGAAATTGATTGGAAATGGCCCGGAAGGCATGTAGGAGGCCGGGGATGTGGTCCGAAGGTCCAGAGAATGCGCAGGATTAGGCCGGATATAGGGGGATTAAGGTGTATATAGGGGGGATTAAGCCGGATTAAGCTTAGTTAGGGGCTAGGGGTTAGGGCTAGGGGCTCGGAGCATAGGAATCTCGCGAAGCCGGAAGTAAAACAGCTAACAGGAATTTATTTCAGGGCTTAATCTCCCTTAATCCCCCTATATCCGGCTACATCACGCTCACTCTCAGTCACTTCCCCGACACCCCACTGGCCCTCCGGACCAATTCCAATCAATTTCTAGGCTTAATCCCCCTTAATCCTGCTTAATCCACCTTAATCCCCCTATATCCGGCTTAATCCTACGCACTCTCTAGGCCTTCGGACGACATCCCCGACACCCCAACTGGCCCTCCGGACCTTTTCCAATCAATTTCCGACATTAATCCCCCTTAATCCACCTTAATCCCCCTATATCCGGCCTAATCCTGCGCATTCTCTGGACCTTCGGACCACATCCCCGGCCTCCTACAGGCCTTCCGGAGCATTTCCCATCCATTTCGGGGCTTAATCCCCCTATATCCACCTTAATCCTCCTTAATCCCCCTATATCCGGCTTAATAATATGCACTATAGGGCCTCTGTTAGAGAAATAAGTTTTGATGTAAAAAGATTATTTTCGTTTCAATAAATTCAATTTGATGTAAAAAAAGCATATTTTGATGCAAAAAAAATATGCTAAATCATTTGATGCAAAAAAATACTTTTTTGATGCAAAAAAATATTATTTTGAGGTAAAAAAATTAGTATCCTAGCTGAAATTTAAAAAAAAAACAAAGAAAATTAAAATAATTTATTTTATAACAACAATATTCACCATAATAATTCCATTGTTAATTTGTGATTTTGCTCCAATCGCTGAATTCCTGATAAATTGAGTATGCCTTGAATGGACATTAGCCACCGCATTTTCCTGTTTTTTATTATTTTGATGGCCAATTTTGATCCATTTTCGAAAAATTTTTAGACATTCTTTACGCAATGTTCGATTCATACCCAAATAGATAAATGGAGGCAATCCTTTGATAATTAAAAAATTAAATTAAATAATTATTAAAATTTAATAATTAAAATACTCAAAAAAAATCATTGAAATTGACATAAAAATTAAAAACTATTATTTTTCTTATTTTTATCCTATATCTTTTTTTAACTAATGAAAAAATAATAATAAATACACATTTAACATTTTAAAGGGAAAATTTGGAAAATTCATTAATTTTGGGCCCGGTAATAAGCAAATAGCCAATAAGGAAGGTGAAATACAATTTAAAAAATTGAATACCCTTTATAAATCGCTTAAAAATTATTTAATTCTTCTTTTTAAAAATGTTACACGTAAATATTTGAAACAGGGCTGCCAGATGGTTTTTCAGTTTTGGGGGGCATTTCGTGAAAAAAGAGGGCATTTTGGGGGCAGTTTTAAAAGTGCCAAAAATGCAAAAAATTTTTGCCAATAATGGCAGCGCAGAGAAAAATTAGACCAAAAAATAATAAAAAAGGGAAAAAAGACAAAATTTTTAAAAAGGGGGCATTTGGGGGGCAACTCGGCTCGGGGGGCAAAAAAGAGGGCAAATGCCCATCGTGGGTGGGTATTCTGGCAGCCCTGATTTGAAATATAATAATTGCAAAATTTGAGGAAAAGTCACTCATTTTTGCAAATTAAAATTACAAAAAATTTAATAAAAGCACTTTTTAGAGGCCAATTAGACTCTTAAAATAGCATACATATTTTTCCCAAATTGATTGCTTATTTAGTTAAGTAAAAACCATTTTTAATAATTAAATATTGGCAATTTTCATACCATGAATCAATAGCCATCCATATGTGGTACAAATGATTGTCACCATTGCGTTCACTTCGATAAATCCCATAAATAAATAACAAATCGAAATTGCTACATTCAATAAACTCAACAAGAAAACTTGCATAAATATCTTCAAAAAAAAATTCAAAAAATAATAAAAATTCAAAATACAATTTTTCGCTGATTTGCCTTTCCTCCGAGTCCATTTATTGGTTGTGGATTATTGTTTGTTGCAATTTTTTGTTTTTTATTCAAAAAAATGAAAAATAAACAATAGAAGAATGGGATCAAAATGGCCATCATTGCTTCATGGACAATATCCACATAGGATTTGTACTGTTTTTTTAGAGGGTGAAAATATATTTGGGAGAGAGTCGATTCGGAATTGACTATTTTCTTCTTGGTTATTTTGTTATTTCAATCCCATAACAATTTTGACAATTTAAATTCAGCCGTTTATAAAAACCAATTTTTATGTTTTAAAAAGAATTAATGGCTTTTTACGGTTTTTACTACAAAAATATATGTTTTGAAAATTCTAAAAAAAAATAAAGCGTTGACCTATTAAACAAAAAATTAAAAATCACTCTTTTTTGCATTTAACTTGATCAAAATTTTATATTTTTAAGTTCAATTTCAATTGAAATTTGCGCTCTATTAAATAATATTTTAAAACACTAAATTTTCCTAGGAGATGTTTTTGCTTTTTTGACACTCTTTTTTTAAAGAAGGGTGGAGTGATTGAAACTTAAGGCAATAAAGAGGAAAGAGGGGGGGGGAGCGTAATTACCGTAAGACAATTGAAAGGGGACGGACGGGGTGGAGAATTAGAGAAAAAAAATGGTAAATTGTTTTATTGACTGCTAATAAATTGTCAAAAAAATTGCTTAAAATTGAAATGACAGAAATGAAAATGAACCCAGAGCCCTTGTTCTTAAAATTTTACCAAAGGATACTTACTATTTAATTTGCCAAATAGAATGCTGAAAATGCCAAAAAATCATTCGTGTCGAAAAATAATCTTTTTAGGCCATATACCTTTTCCATATCAAACCCCCAACACATAATCCCTAGCCCCTAATTCCATGCCTGCACTGAACCTAACCCTAGCCCCAAACCCTTAGTTAGGTTCAAGTTATAAACCAAAAACGGCTGTTTGCGACATTATATCCTATTTGGCATTTTCAGCATTCTATTTGGCAAATTAAATATTTCCCTTTACCAAATTGTCGATGCCATAAATGTAGCTCATATGAGGATTGAATACCCACGTATATGTGGTGGAATTGAACACAATGGCCTTATCAAATATAGCAAAATAGAGGGAGTAAAGCCAAACAGCGCCGATCCAAAACTGAAAAATAGTATTTGGTACAATTAAATGTAAAAAAATGTGATATTCGAATAATAATTTTGTTCTTTAATTCAACAGGAAAACAACCCCAATTAGGGAGGCGATATGCTATTGATATTGAATCTTCTAATAAATAGAGAACACCGGCAAAATGGATTTTCCGTATTCCGTACCGTATTTTCTCCCCCAAAAATTTACGGTATTTTTCGAAAAAAAGTTCCGTATTTGACCGTATTTTGGAAAATTACCAAAAAAAATTGCTATATTCCGGACCGTATTTTCCCAATTTTTGCCGTACCATATTGCCTTATTCCAGAAATTTGCCCTATTTTTGGCGTATACGGTACGGCGCCGGTCTCTACTACTAATAAGAGGTTCTTTTTAAAAATAAAACTTTTACAAATAAGCAATTTTTCTTTCAACAAATTCGAGTTTAAAAAATAACACTCAAAAATATGCAAAGTTTCTTAAGTCTAATTATAAGACTTGGAATATAAATACTAGGCCATATTTTAGAGGACATTTTTGAATTTTTTAAAAGTAAGTCAATTTCTACTAATTCCGATAAGCAATTAAAATTTTTAATATGATATATAAACAAAAGAATAATATTAACTGGTATCGAGATTTCCCGCTAAAATAACTCTTACCCATGTTTTTTGGCCCGAAAAGAATCGATCAGCGATTTTTGAATTGATTGTCTCCAAACATCGATTGGCAGCCAACAAAATGGAGGCCATTGTTTCGAAGCCGTAAAAGACTGAAATCAAAGGAATAATTTTATTCGAGAATTAAGCTAACAATTTCCGATCATTCCCGCCGAAAACATAAATCGTGGAGCCGAACAAAAAACGGTGTCTTGGATGCCAAAAATGCCGGTCAATAAGCCAATGAAGAAAAGGGCGAAAAAATCCAACAAACTTATGCAGAATAAAATTTTATAGCAACTTTCCTTCAAATATCGCGAAATGGCAACAATGCAAGGAATGTAAAGGACCTATGGAGAGAAAAAAAAAGAATTTTATTTAAACATGCTCATCTACAATATTTCATCTATCTTTCAAAAAATTATTTATTTTCTCTATGGAGGGTTAAAAAATTGAACCGAAATTTATGGCCAAAAATAATGAAAATTAAAGGATTTTGGCGTATTTACTACTTTTTTTTATCATAAATATTTTTCCATTTTCCAATCAAATTTATTAAATCTCGAGCAAATAACAACTCGTCTCAATTAGAGTCATAAAATTGTATCTAATTTACTGAATCTAAAATTGATATAACATTGAAATTTGAAATATTCGATATTATAGACATTGTATACTCTTTTTCAACATGTAAAAAGGTAAATGGCCCAATTTTTAGCATCAACATTAGGATTAGGGTCATTTTGTAACCTTAGATTATCCTATTCCATAATGACCCTAACCCTAACCCCGACCCTGATGAACCCAAAGCCCTTCATTTTTTGCTTTCCCATCAAAAAAAGAGGATACAAAAAAATTTATAAGTACACAAAATTCGAGTAAACAATTTTTCTTTAATAATTTATATTTCATTCTGATGACTGCTGCTGACCTCGGCAACAATGAAAAATGCAATGCTGATTGTGCCAAGAATGGGATGCCTTCTATCTTCTAATGGAACATCATCCACTGAATAAAGGGAACAATTGTAGAGTTGTTGGAATGTTGAAGGGTCAAACAGATAAATTGCCATTTTTTGGTAAATAAATGATATTTGAAGAAAATGATGCCAAAAAGTGCACGGACAATCTGTCTATTGGACCCTTTGTGTAATTCAGCGAATTGGCCGTAGCACACAAAAATTAATCAATGTAATTATGGCAAATTTTATTAAAAATAATTGATGCCAAAAAGTGCAATGGAATTCTGTCTATTGGGCCTTTGGCCGTAATTCAGCGAATTGGTAACAGAAAATAAAATGAATCAATTTAATTATGGCAAATTTTATTAAACCCATAAGAAAATTTTAATTTTAATATTAAATCAGTGAGCAGCTGAATTATATTTTTAATTCACTTTTTGAAGAAATGCCAATGCCGAAAATTGCGTTAATTTTTGTACCAATTTCTGTCTTCTTTCTGAGTAAATTAACAATCTGTTAAAAAATTCAGTCACAAAATAATTTATTATTCAAATGAATGACAAAAATATTTTTTGCCAAAACAAAATATTTTTGATGAATATTAAAAATATTGAAGGAAATTCAGAGGAAATGGCAAATGGAGAGAAAATATATAAATAAATTTTTTGCGTTGACGATAATAAACTTCTGTGAAAATTTAATTAATTTGTCGAATTCAATATTCCGGCGGTTGAATGGTTTATTTACTAATTCATTTTAATATTTTAAAATTATTTTATTTATATAGACTTCACCAATTCCCCTCAAATTGAAGAAAAATGGCATTGACGAAGATGAGGTGGTTAAACGACGAATGGTAAGCAAAAATTAAAGAAAGATTAAAATTTGATCAAAAATAAGGAAATAATAATTTAAAAATTTAAAATCACCAACATTTTACTTATTAGCGAATAGTGAAGTGAACCGATCGAGGGTCTAATAAGTACATCCTCTTATAGAAAAAGCGGCTTTACTTATCTCCCTTTCAGAGGAATGCGAAATTTTAATACTTGAATTTATATAATTTTAAAAAACATTTTGGGCTTTCCAATGGTTATAATTCCCTTTCACACTCACTGGACTATGTGCCAAAAAATGTTGTATCCTCTGTACCGAATTGTAGCCTAAACCCTAAACTATATCTGCTGTTTAATAATATTTATGAAAAATGGAAAATTCTCCACTAAAAATTAATCATAAATATTTTTTAACTCTAATTATCCTCTTCACAAATTCAGACAAGATCGAATGCAGTCAAAGAGGTGCTGGTTGAATTGGATGAAAACTTTGGAATGCGGAAAATAGGTTTGTTCCAGAAAAATCCATAAAATCAATGAAAAAATAAATTAAGCCCCTTCGAATGCGAAAAATGAATTAGTGAAAATTGAGGAAAAATTGGGCATGAAAGCAGTCCAAAAGAGAGAAATAGCACGAATGCGACATAGAGGAATGGAAGAAGAAGAGGAGGAAGAAGAAATGTTGGACACGAAAAATTTGAATGCAGCAATCAAAAATATTTATTTTTCTATATTCAAAGTATAAAAATAAAGTTTAGCCTCAACAAAATAAGCAAATATCAAATTTGACAAATTCACCCAAAACTTCGAAGGGATTAAAGGAAAGTCGTGAAAATGACGGCTTCTAGTGAATTAATTGAAAAAGCATTTTGGAATTTTTTTCATTTGCAGTTTGCACCGTAAGTTCAATTTGCTTCGCCATTTGGAGAAAGGAAATTGATAGTCATTTTTCCCCGGGATAGCTAAATTTGTCGCCATTACATTGATTCATCGAGGATTGAACCAATTTTGGCCCCGTCCCCGCGTGGAACCCCGTTCAGAGGTCATCCCCGTCCCCGATAGTGCTTTCCCCGATCATCCCCGTCCCCCGTTCAACCTGTCCCCGACCTTCAGGGGCGCAAACCTAGTTGAAAACTAGACACTATTCCTGTGCTAAATAAATCGGTTCTGCGACATTTGCGGCGCTGACAATTGCGGCGCTAGGCATCTGCGGCGTCTCTGTTTTAAGTAAAATATGAATGAAAAATATAATTTTTAATAATAAAATTCGCTGTTATTATAAAAAGTAAAATAGGATAAATTAATTAAATTTATTTTTTATCAATAATGGCACCGGACCCGGCAAAACCCGGCCCGGGCCCGGCTCCAGACTCAATAACCTGTATAAATCATCATAATGAATGTTAAACCAATAAAAACATAATTTAATTGAAATGTTTTAAATGCCTTTTAAGCATACCTACAAAGTACAAATAGATTCATTTTGAAGTACTTTTTATAATAACTGTGAATTTTTATTATTAAAAATTATATTTTTCATTCATTTTACTAAAATCAGAGGCGCCGCACAAATGTTTAACGCCGCAAATGGCAGAGCCGCAAAAGACGCACCGCAATTGTCGCGCCGGAAAAATCCACGCCGCAAATGTCGGTGTTAGCAAATAAATCATAACGAGTGAGTGACTTTATTGGAAATGTGAATGTAAATAGAAGTGACTGAAAGGACATTTAAAGTGCGAAAGGACGGAAAAGTGCAATTGGGCTCGGAATATTTACTTCATTTAATAAATAATATTCACTTTATTTAAATTGAACTCAATAATATATTTGAACATCATATCGGCATTCTGCTGTTTAGTCTGTCTAACAAATTATTTGTCCAAAAATGTACTAATAAATTAAATTAAATAATCCGATTAGTGTGGGCTTGTGGGGTCGGTGGATTGATCTCTTTGTTTGAACAATTGTCGTGGGTTTGGCCAATATATAAAGAAGGCACATTTTAAGCTGTAGTCTAAAAAACTAGCTATTATTTGCATTGTGTCCAGTATTCTTATTTATTTAATATATTTTAAAATGATTGACCAACAAAGACAATGGCACTTTTTTGACATTGCCATCAAATTGTTCATCATTCTTCATGCTGGCGGCATTGATGCAATGCAGGGACCACAAGCTGGCACATTCGGGTCGACATTCACCAATGCATGGGGCCCACCTGGCACAATTTATGGCTCAGCCGGTGTACTCGTTGGAAGCAGAGTGATCATTCATGTTGGCCATAGTCGGGGAAATGGCAGGTGATTATTAATAAATGATTTATTAAAAAAATGTGAGGAAATATTTTAAAATAGAAAATCTGTTTTTTTACAACGAATTAAGTAATAATTTCATTTAATATAGGAGTTGGGCCGAATTCTGAACTACTCTAATGGGGCGGGATTCGAGCACTAGACCTATTCAAAGTAAGCATTCCAAGGACATCTCTCTCCGCCATTTGACCAAAATTTCGGTCACCAAAATCGACTATTTTTCACATTTTTAAAGCAAAAAAAAGCTTGATCCACTCAAGAAATTTTCGCATATTTTATCCAATATAGATATTTACCAAACCATCCGCCCCTTAATAATTATTTGGATAAAAATTTCACTTTTTTTGTATTTTCAGAATTTTTTTTCCTTTTTTAAAGAATTTAAAATTTTTTTAAAAAATTTTGATTTTCGATTTCGATTGTTGAAATTTCGATATTTTAGTTTCGTTTTGATTTCGATTTCGATGACAATTTCGATTTTTTTGAGTTTCGGTTCCGCCCCTGATCGGTTGAATTTGAATATAGAAAATCTAAAAGGCTATAATATGCAAAAAATTGATTTAGAATATAAAACAATATTCTATGTTTGTTTTAATCTAAAGTTGTGATGGAACAATTCGTAATATCAAGCAGCAAAGCGCAGATTCATATGAATACCATTGGACAGGACAATTTTATCAGCATCCTCTATATAGCACGTAAGCAATTTAATTTAATGCAAAATATAAATTGTTTTTTAATTCCATTATCATATGTCGGTAGATGGGTCTTTAGCGAATGAATGAGGAAGGAAGGCAAAATTTCTAGACTCGTTTTCCCCTTTCTTTTCTAACAAAAAAATCGAATTTAAATAAATTATCACGGATAAAAATATTAACGAATCAAAATGGAAAAAGTAAGCAGATGAATGTGAGTTTTGGGGGTCAGGAATAATATAAGAGGAGAAGTGATTTTGGGGAAAAATTCCAAGGCTTATATTATGGTCCAAAAAAGGGCGGGGCGTTTATTATTACAAACATATTTATGGAATTTTGGCAAAAATATGTTGACAAAACAAAAATATTATTGATAAACAATAATAATAAGGAAAGGCGGGAAAATCGCGGAAACGAATTGTTCGTTTTCACGACATCATATTCCAAATATAGAGGCCCCCAGCTATTGCTATTGCCTATTAAATATTAATTTGAATGGTTTTGGTATCAAATTAAAGAGAAACTAGTGAATATTAAATTATAAAAATTTTATTTAAATTAGCTCAGAATTCTCAGAATTATGTTAAAAATCTCAAAAAAATTAATAAAATGTAATTTTTATTTCCAGAAGATTATTAGAGCATAGCTCTATCAATTTATATCATTGTATATCTATGAATTTTTTCTATTATTTATACCAAATCTCAAAATTAATTCAGCACTTAATGAGTAATAATTATTAAGAACCATTTAGGCTGTTACCCCATCTCGAATTATTCAATCAAAATTACAATAAATTGCAGTGATACAAGTTTATACGATTTTGCTGTGATTATTTTGGATGCACCAATCCCAAATTTGTGTGTTTCGCCGGATTCGCCACGTGCCCTGCCACTTCCCTTCAATGTAACAACGAACAAAGTGATAGTCAGCACGGATTCATTGATGCCAAATGTGACCAAATGTCGTCATTATGGCTATGGATATCCTGATTTGACATATTTGCAATTGGGCTTCAGCACCCACAATGGCATTGTGGGAAGTATGAGCAGTGTAGAACGTGAAGTTTTTCTCAAACAAATTATGAATGTTGGCTCATTGTGCAATGTGAGTATATTGTTGTATAAAGCACGAATAGGGAATAACTAGGTATTTATTGTAAATCTCTTTTATTACCCCATGGGGAATTATTTTTAATCCCTCAGAAATTGGGAAAATTAGGCCTCTATTTATGAATATTTATAACTAATTATAACGGATTTTGCGAGCAGAAAAAAATTCAAGAAAAAATTTTTAAATTTCATTCAGCCCAGAAACTATGGATGATCCTTAGAATCGAGGGTGTGGGAATAGAGTTTATTAATGAGGGTATACGGTAATACAGATCAATTTTTTATTTATTTCAACAATAAAATTATAAATGTGAAACAAAGGTAAGATCTCATCAAGAAAATAATCAAAAATGAATGATCATCTCTATGGGTTATGATTTATGAAGAATAAAGAGCAAGAATTTCCCTTGAAAAATATAAAATATATCCGTATTTTGTGCTCATCAGTGTAGAGAAGATTAGTTTATTAATTACATAATTAACTAGAGACAGGCAAAATGGAATTTGCTGAATTCCGTACTGTATTTTTTCCTTCTAAAATTTGCGGCACTTATTCCATATTGTATAATACAGCTGTATTTATACAGCATTTGCTGTATAAATACAACAATACAGCGCTGTATTTCGTCAAGAAATCTGCTGTACGGATACGATGCTGTATAATACAGTAAAATACCGCAAAATACAGCAGAAATACAGCGCTGTATACAGTACAGCGCCGGTCTCTATAATTAACCGATACGTCCTTATAGTATTTGGTAATTAAAAAATAAACAAAAGTAAAATTAAAAATAAATAATGATCAAATAATCGTTTGCCACACTTTAGGGCGATTCTGGTGGACCAATGCTTTGCAAAATTGGCTGTGAATGGCGATTGGTATTTTTTATATAATATTTTTACCCAATTCTTATTTTTCACCAAAAAATTCAGATGGGATTGAACAAAGGAATTCAAGAGCCTTGCGGGACTGTCAGTCAGGATATTGTGGCCAATATTTTTGTGAAATATCAATTTCGCGATTTTTTCCGTCTTCTCCTCCAACAGCACAATTTGATTGATGATGTGGCCCAATCTCAACAAAAATGTGCAAATGTTGCATTTGCATGGGAATCGGACAGGTAAAAACAAAGGTTTTTATGGGTTTACCATTCAGCGGAAATTAGCTTTTGAATTCCATTAAAATTATTATTAATTATAAAAAGTATAAACCGCTAAACCCTTTTAAGGAAATAATTAATTTCTTTGAAATGAACATAGGAGAACATTGAATTAAATCCATTCTTTAAGGATAATATATATGTACTTATCGGCTATCTGGGAAATTTTAAAAAAATTTTTGCAAATAATGTACAATACAGTAGTAAATTAATTATTTATCTCTCACCGAAAATAGCAAGGATATCCGTTTCAATGAAATTTTATAAAGATTATGGCCAATCTTAATGTTCAAAATCAATAGAGGGAACCAACCTTTCACCAATTTTCTCAAGATTTTAACTTATTTTTGATCAGAGTATGATTCTAATATTTTTCAGCAGTTTGTATAATTATTTTTGTTGAAACAAAACGTTTTAATTTTAAAATATGTAGGAACCATAAAATACCAAATTCCTTCTTTAAAGTTCTCTTTCCTTTCACAGCGAGCCAGCATGCAACAATCCAGTTTCGAGCACAATTGCCCCAGTTGGTCTTTGGATTTTCATCAAATGCAACAATGGAATGTACATGACCGTCGAGGAAGGCACCAATTTGATGTGGTGTAAAAGTCAAAGTGCTGGTCAACGCGAACGATTCATCGTTGTCTATGCGGGCAATGGGAAGGTGGCACTCAAATCGGTGATGACCCAAAAATATGTGACCAGTGAATATGGCTATTATGAAATGCATTGCAACAAAGATGCAATCAACCTTTGGGAATACTTCAAATGGATTGACAACGGGGATGGCACTTTTTCCCTGCGAAATGATCAAAATAAGTTGGTTTCATCGGAGAATGGCCAAACGGCGATGTGGTGCAATAAAGATGTGGCCTACACTTGGGAACGATTCCAAATGGAATTGGCACCGCCGATTGGCCGGGTGGTTCGAATAAAATGCAACAATGGAATGTACATGGGCGTGGAGGCAGGCACCGATTTGTTGTGGTGTAAAAGCCCAATTGCCGGTGATCGCGAGAAATTCTATTTCATTGATTTGGGCAATGGAAATGTTGCCTTCAAATCCAATACATTGGGGAAATGGGCAACCAGTGATGGGGGGCAATCAGCGATGCATTGTAACAAAGATGCCATCACAACGAGTGAAACATTCAAATGGATTGCCAACACGGATGGCACATTTTCACTGAGAAATGGGGCAATCAACAAATTGGTCTCTTCAGAGAATGGCCAAACGGCGATGTGGTGCAATAAAGATGTGGCATACACTTGGGAACGATTCCAATTTGAAATATTGTATTATTAAAGTGAAAAAGAGATGAGAGAGAGGAATGCTAAAGGAAGTGAATGTAAATATAAAATGTATATAAATTTTATTGGGATTAAAAATTTATTTAAATATTTGTTGACTCCAGCAAAATTCAATCCTATTCTTACTTTTTCAGTTATTTTTTTATCGATTTTTCTTATAAACTTTTCTAATTTCGTATCCAATTTGTAAATTTACTTTTTTTCAAAATTATATTTCCATTGTAATTAATATTTTTTCCGTATTTATAAGGAGGCCTCCGGAATTCCCTCCGTTGCAAAAATTACTCTAGATCTAGATATAAGGACAGCCCAGGTCAAGCGAATAGGTAAGCGACTACTGAAGGAGCAGATTTATTCATTCATTTCATTAATTGATGGCAAACAAATTGAATGGGAAGCAGCGAAAGAGGCAATGAGATTGATGCCTTTTGAGTTTTAATTAAAAGAATATAGAGACAGTAAATTCAATAATTCTTGAACAAAAAATTTATCATTCCCAACTCAAACCTAAAAATTTTTCAAATTCACACTTTTCTATAAAAATTTTTTTGTATATTTAATGGAAAATCGCCACGTCAGTGATGTCAAGTGAAATAAAATAAATAAAATAAAAATATTATTTACATAAAATATGAAAATATTAAAATTTACAAGATTTTGAATAATCAATAGAGGGAAATCCATTAATTCTTTCCCCAATTAAATTCATTTGCCAACCTTACTTTTTCTCTTTCCTCATCCATTCTTCATCCGCTGTTAGCATGCCTTCAAATGGGGCCACAAAATCGATTGAATGAGGTGACTGAATTGCGCGAGAAGGCAATATAATATGGCCATTTGGTTATAAAATTCATTGTTTGAGCGCATATGGCCAAATTACCTGCTTCACTCAATTTGCAATTTGCAGGAAGAAATATTTCCTAAAAATGCCCTTTCAGAAAGAGAAACAAGGAAAAAAACGCGCGCGACTTTGCATTTGCAGAGAGGGGAATAGATTTCACGACTGCCGTAAAAATTGGCCAATATAAAATTTTGCTGCTGACATTTCAGACAGACAGCCTCATTCCTCAATTCTCATTTCTTTAATAAAATCACAAATTTTTATCCCATTATTTCCAATTTCAGAAAATATTTCCATTAAAAATTAACCAAATTTATAAAATAAATATCAATTTCTAAAAATAATTTTTAAAAACTTATTTGTTTACCTGCCATATTTGACAAAATTTTTTTGACCATAAAATAAAATAGGGAAAATTTAATTTGCAGAAAAAAAAACATTTAAATTGAAGAAAAGTTTATACCGATTTAGTGGTTTGTCCAAAATTCACAAACCATATACAATTGGATAGAGCTCGTCAAGACGCATCGATTGGTATATAATTTGTCATGGTTTAATTGGTTTTGAACCAAAAGCAATATGATGGTTTAAGTGGTTTAAAACCCTTTATTTTCGATCAAATAAAGACAAAATATATACCAATCGACGCATCTCGACGAGATCTATCGAATGTGTATAGATTTTAGGGTTCTATGACAAACCACTAAACCGGTATAAACTTTTCTGCATTTTCAATAATCTTTTCTGCAATATCAATGTTTTTTTCTGCAAATTAAATACCATCCAAATAAAATATAGGATGCATTGAAATGTTTCCAAATAAATAAAATGGAATTTTTTAGATTTTTTTAAAAATGGTGACAATATATTCCCAATTTTTCAAAATCCTCTTCTTAATTTTTGTTGCTTCAATTTTTATTGGCCAAATCGATGCCGGGAGCAATGCCTTGGAAGTTTTAGAACAAGTGAAGGGAAAACATGAGAAAAAAGAAGAAAATTTTGCAATTCTACAAAATTGTCAAAATTGGAATTTGGTTCAAAATGAACAAATACAAATGGAAACCCTTAGAAAAGAATTAAAGGAATTGAAGAAGAATAATAGAAAATTTATGGAATTATATTTGAATAATCCAATTCCACTTAAAAATATTTATGAAGCACTGATGAAAAAGAAGGAAGAGTTGGAGAAGAAACAAAAAAATAAAAATAATAAGAGTACAAATAAATTGAAAAAATTCATACCAAAAGTGATACAAAATTTGGTGAAAAAGAAAAAAGAGGTAAATAAATATCACCAAGGTTGAAAGGCGAAAGTTCATTTCATTTTTAAAGGTGTAGGATGTGGGTAGAGGCAATAAAATTTAAGTAAAAAAAAAAGATGGAGATTTCATTTTATATTTAAGGAAATAATTTGTTTGAGAAATGAAATTATTTTTAGGAAGAATTGTATTCCGGACCGGAAGAAATGTAGATAAGATAAAGTGTGGGAAGGGCTATGTCTCATTATTCTCAACCGCAGTTATTTAAAAAAAATGACAAAAATTTATCATTTGGAAGGGAGGACCTTTGATCAAAAAGTGTTTCATTTTGTTCCAAATCTTTTTCTTGCAGATATATGAAAATGTGAAAACACTTTATGATAATAATTTGGATCCGCTAGTTTATGCAGCAAAATTTTGCAAAAAAATTGAGGAAAATTTTCCGCATCAGAGAATAAATGATGCAACCAAACTTTGTGAAGAATGTCAACCCATAGCCTTGGAATTATTTAAAGGAATTTATGTGTTTAATAATTTAGAGGATGTACCATTAGTGCTCTATCAAGAAGAGCCAGCAGCCGCGGGACAGCAGCAGGTTGATACAAAACAAGGGAAACAGCAGATTGTCCATGAAATTGGTGGAAATGATGATGAAGACGAGGCGAGTTCGAGTAATGTTGCTTTTGATGCTGAAGAAGAGGAAAATAGACAAAAAGATCTTAAGGAAATGGATCAAATATTGGCCAGCAGAATAGAAAGACAAAAAGCAAAGAAAGGAAGAAAAGGGATGCAAATTGTCAGGAAAGATTTGGACACAATTGATGAGGAAGTGCCTGATGAAATTGTTGAAGAATTAGAAGAAAAATGATTCGATGGAATGATGGAATTTTTGAAAGCGTGGAATTTCAAAATTTCAAAATTTTATTTTCTATTATTTAATTTGACTATCCATTTTTCATTTTTTTTTCATGGGTGTTGGATAAAAAAAAATTCACTTCACTTCATAAAAAATAAGTACCAAATTTTATAATTTTATGATTGAATCAATTTTTAAATGAAATTTGAAAAAGAAGGCATAAAATTCTTTTAAATAACGACTCTCAATTTACAAGGTGATTTTTCCGTAATTTTTTTTATATTTTTTATCATTCTCATAAAATTAGAATTACTTTCTTTCCATAAAATTTAGATTTAACCAAAAGTTAACAGGCAATTAAAAGCCAAAATTTGAAGAAAAGGTAGAAAAATTCAAATCAACATAGCCTATTTGATTATTTAACAAAAAATAAAAAAAAATACTAGTGGATGTGACTTGTATAATCTTTATTTAAAATGTGAAAGAATAAATTAGATAAAGCAATTTTTCCAAAATTTTATCGATTAATTTATAAAAAAATGATTGAAGAAGAAAGGAGGTCAAAAATATTAAATTGAATTCCTGAGTTTTTAGACAAAAAATGCGAATAAAAATTAGGAACGAATCGAATTCGACTTGAGCCGTTTCTATTGAATAGAGGCAAGAGGCATAATATTTTCCTGATTTATTGGTAATTTTCTGTCAAAAACTGGCGCAATCGGCGAAGATAGGCTCCCAAGTCTTGGCATCGTAGCATTTGGTCGACCAACATTTGCAGAAGAAAATCAGCCTCCTGAAAAAGTGCAAAAATGTTTATAAGTTTAACAAAATTCCCCGTATTATGACAGTTGCGGACGAAACAGACTGTAGCCGATGATTGTAAAGCTTCTCTGGAGATATTTATAGCATTTTATTAGTCATAAAATTAGTTACAAAATGACATAAAAAGCATTGGCCAATGTAGGATATTTACCGAGTTACGGCCAAAAAATGGCCAGAAACATAATTTGAATCAAACGAATGGTTTGTTTGGCCATAACTCGGTGAATATTCAACATTGGCCAATGCTTTTAATATCGTTTTGTAGCTAATTTCATGTCTAATAAATGCTACAAATAATTCTACAACATTTTGGCATTCGGGTCCGCAAATGTCAGCTAACCAAATTCCCAACCTGAATAATTTCTTGTCCTCCGCTCTTCGCTGATTCTCGTGAATGATGACCACCCAAACCCAACCCTCCTTCTGCTGATGCCAATTGGTAATTTCTTTGCTGTGCTTGTTGGTGGCCAGCAGAGTTGAAGAATTGCTGTAGCAAATGTTGCGCATTCGGATTAATTGCTGCTGCTGGACTCGGGCTTTGTTGTTGTTATTTGGAAGAGTGCTTGAAAAAGTTAAGGAGCGCTTGAAGTTGAAGAAAGGTCACTGCCGACAAATTTGGGGTTTGTGGGGTGACGGAAAAAGAGGATGATGAATTTGTGGTAATTTGTTGCTGAAAAAATAAAATATTGAAATAATATTAATTTGCCATAAAATATTGAAATAATATTAATTTGCCGAAATTAATTCATGTTGAAAAATCTTATATTTTTGAGGCCATATAACTTGATCTTTTAGGTATTAGGACTTAAGGTTTGGTTTAAGATTTAGGTTAGGATTAGGGTTCGGAGCATAGAAATCTTGAAGAAGTCTGATTTGGCCAAGTTATATGGCCTCAAAAAAAATAATATTTTTCGACACGAAAGAATTTCGGAAATTAATTAGTTTTTTCGGCAAATTAATAGACTCCCATAAAATATTTATTATATTACCAGTTGATTCTTGAGAGCGGTTGATGTGAGCATCGAAGAAGCCGTAGCCGCATTCCCAGTCAAAACATTAAGCTGCTTTCGGCTTTGGGCCGACGATGATGCCATTGTCGTTGATTTCTAAATACCGTAAAACTTTTAATAGAAGCCTCTAATAGAAGCCCACCCCAGTCGAAAAATTTATGTCAAAAATGACCAATTTTTAAGTGAATTATGTCGAAATAAGCATTTTTTGTTTTCAAAAATTCCGAAAAGTTCACACCTCGGAGGGTCTCTGAGAAGTTTTACGGTAAATAAATTTCAAAAAAAAATTTTTTAAAAAAAACCAACCGCCAAATAATGTTGGCTATTTTGCTGATGATGATGTAAGGGAATATTTTGATGGACTTGAGGGCTTATTAGGCCATTCAGAATGCCATTAATTCCCAGCAGGACATCATCATTATTTGCTCCTTCCGAACTGCTTTGACCACCGGCGGATGAAGGTGAATGATGGAGGCCAGCAGATTGGAGGCTAAGCGGCGAGAAAGATGGGTCATCAGCATTTGCAGCGATCGACGAGACCGTGCTATTTGGGCTAATAAGCTCTATAGAAAATAAATTATTAAAAAGCATTTTGATCCATTGTCAATGGTCCTACTTCCTAATTCATTTTTTGGTGAATTCTTCTTCACCCGTTTCATTCCCGATCCTCCGATTTCCTCATTGATTAGCGCATGATCATGATTATGCTCAGTAAACAATTTTGTGACGCAAAGTGAGCCTCCATTTTGTGCGTGGAAATTGAGACGCATTATGGCACTACATCCACAAGGTAGATCTTAAATTTAATAAATTACAAAAGTTAAATTATAATTTTATTTTTCAATTTTATAAAACAAACCAGGTGCTTGCTAACAAGTCTGTTTAAATTTGAGCTTCCGGTTCTGGGTAGGAAAAAGCGCGGGGCGTTTTAAAGGTTTCCCAGTAGAGTTTTTATACCCATTTTCCATGTCTCGCTCAGTTCGACGATTGGACATTTTTCCATATTAAACCTCATATTTTCACATAATGGCCACTCAAAAAATTTAAACTACCTTTTAAACCGGTTTGCCCTCTCTCAAAAATCCTTACTATCTTTTGTTCATCTAAAAAATTATTTGCCCCGGGTGGGATTCGAACTCGTGACCTCCATCTTCCAACCCTCCCGCCTTCACCATTCGACTACGAACACAAATAAGAAAATGCCAAAATGATTTTCCCAGTTTATTTTTCGATTTTATATAAGAATTCAAAAAATATTCACAATTTTGATATGGACGTTTATCGGCTCCCCTCTTCCTTTTCTCTCCATACCGCGAACAATGGTAAACAACGCATCGGTATTTGAAGCGTTCAGCCAGCTGCGTATCCTTAAGCTTTTCTGAACTGGCTACCTGAAAAAACAAATAATAAAATAGAAAATGAATTCTATTTTCTGCAATTACCCGGAAAGGATGAAGGAAAATGTGTTTCCATTCTTCGAATGTCCGCTCAAATTCAGCAAAACTGAAAATTCATTTTTTAATTCAGAGTGGGATGGAATAATGAATTAAAAGTTGGACCTGGAAAAATTTGCGCCTATGTAGATTTTCTCTGCACAGGGCGGCGATGTTGGAACAACCGCCGGAATTGTTGTTGCCTTCAATGGAGGGAGTGCTTTCACTTGGAATGATATTGGTTGTTCCATGCGAAATGATTCACTAATAAAAAAATTATCAGACTTATGAGGGAATATTTCTGTGCGCTGAACAAGGATGAGTTCGATTTTCGATGGGATCGAAATTTAGTTTTTCTATTTCGAGAAATTTGAGCCTCCGAAATTTCGATTTTTGAGAAATTTTTAATTCTTCGAAATTTCGTTTTTTCGATTTTGAAAAAATTTTCGACCCTTCGAAATTTCGATTTTCGTATAATTTTTTTGAGAAATCGAACCCATCTCTAGTGCTGATGAATACCAACCCATTATTATTGCTGGATTGACCATTTTCCTCAATAGCTGGTTCCATTTTAATTTCACCAGCTTTTTGATTTGGCAAATTTACATTTGTTGTTCCAACTCTAGCAGCTGATGATGATGATGACGCACACAAAGTATTATTTTTAGCCATTTCAATAACTTCCTCTCCAGAAGAATTCTTTTGCTGCTCATTGCCATCCGCTTCTTGGCCACTTGCCGAAGAATTGCTTTCGGTTATGGCCAAAGGATGTTGAGAAACAAAAGGGTCCATCTTAGTTGCTCACAAAATGATTTGAGATTGAAGAAAAGTGAATAGAGAGGACAGACTTGAAATTTATTATACAGGCTGGCTATTCAACTGCCATCATCAGCCATGCTCCATGACTGATTTTCAAACCAAAATGACAGTCTGTGGATGGGAAAAAAATTAATGAATGGTGAGTGGAACGAATGAGTGAATAGACAATTCACAATTGTGAACATAGTTGCAAATGTTTGGGGCCCCTAAAAATCGGCACACAGAAAATGATGGCGAAAAATGGGTGGCAAATTAGAAATGACGAGCCATCTCTTCTTTCCTTCATTTTCTTATGGTAATGGTCAGTCTTCTCAATTCTCAAATCTCAATCTGAATCCAGTCCAGCCATATGAAGGGAAATTGTGGAGGCCTGAGTCTCCTGTCTCCTCTCTCTGCCTGGCAGGGGTCAGCGTCCCATTCTCAGGCCCATCGGTTGATATGACGCAACCTTTGACCCAGCTCCAGCTTCCCCCACCCAAATTGCAGTTGCCGCGTGCAGCCATATTCGTTGCTTGGTTGCTGGTTGGTTGGTTGTCCCACAGAGATTTGTTTTCTTCGTCAGTTGCCGGCCCCCCACATAGGTTCTTTCACTCGCTCCTCCACAACACAACTCTGACCAAACCAAGTCCACTTTTTTACCTCTTTTCCCCTCATCATTGCCAGTTCCCTATATTTCCTGCAAAAAAAAAACGCCAGATTCACAGAAAAACAGAAAAAAAAGGCGATTTCTTGGTGGTGGTTGAAGGTTGACCAAGGCAGACTGGACCACCGGCGACCAATGTGTCCATTTAACCCAAATTATTCTCCCTCCAAGCCACCATCACCACAACATTCCGGAAGACCTCTTTGCTGCTGACCCCTCGGGGTGCTGTAATTCTTTGGCCGCCGGCGCCTTCAAAACTCATTGGCCAGTCAAAAACAATTTAGAAAGATAAAAAAAGAAGAATTGAAGAGAATGAGCAAAAAATAAATAAATGACAGATTATGAATTATATAAATTATCATAATTAAAAAGTTCGATTAATTGCAAGTCATTGGACTTTTTCCTAATCAAAACAGTTAACTCATCCATTTTATGCTATTTTATCTTCTCCGGAATTGATCAATTTTCTCCGCGCTGATCGCTGCTTTCAGTGTTGATTATATAAAAAAAACCAATTGGCCTAATTATCCTCATCAACCAAATATTCTTTTTGTTTTCGTTTCCAATGTCAAAATGAATTGTGCCCAATTCACAATTCTTGCCTCCATTTTTCCTCAAAATTTGCATCTATGCCCAATGGATTGAGAGCGAAGATAATGATGATCAACTGATTATTTCCCAAATCCAATGAAGTTTGGCAATTGATGGTAAAAGCAGTGGTTTTGATTTTCCTTTGAATGACACCATTTTTACAAATCCGACGAATTAATTGTATCAAATAAAAGAATATTATATAGGATATGATTAAAAATTAGAGACCGGCACAGGACCGGATCCAGCGCAGGATTTTGCTGGATCAGGATTTTGCTGGATTATCCTGTTGCGGATCCGTCAGCAGCATGAAATTTAGTTCAATCCAGCGCAGGATTTTGCTGGATTTGCTGGATTATCCTATTTCGGATCCGTTCAGCAAAAATTGGGGGAAAAAATCCTGTCCGCAATCCAGCAGAAGGCATTTTGCCGGTTTTTATTAAAAATCATCTCGATCAAATAATGAATGTAAAATGAGTATGCGCCATCATCATCACACAGACCCATTTCTTTTTCCCTTTAAGAAAATTATGACGGCCTATATTTGAACATTTGATGCACTTTTTATGCTCAAAAAATATTTAGAAAAAGTGTTTCATAATTCTTTTTTTTTGATATAATTTCAAATTTTAAAAAATCGTCAAAATAAAGGAGTATAAAGGAGTATTGGTAAAATTTTTCATAATATAAAAATATCTGAATACTCGCAATATTTATTCAAGATAAAATCCCATTAAAATAAGATGACACATATATTTCTCATCAAATCTGATCCGTAAAAAATATCTCAAAACCTAATAATCTGGGCTCTAAAGATTGATGAATGACTCATGATCGAATATCTTATTAGCTATAGCCTATAGTGAACAATTGATGAGTAAAGCCTTATGTTATGTGTTATGTCCCCTTTTAATAGGGTGGGGATTTTTCTGCCGAGAGATTTGGGTTCTTTTGCCGAGAGATTGGGTTCTTTTGCCGAGAGATCGGTTTTTTGATTATAACTTGTTAGTGCTTGATCCCAGAACCCCAAACCTTATACTCATTTTATAGAGCTCATCGAGACGCGTCGATTCATGTATAATTTGTCGAGATTTGGCCAAAATTCAAAGTATTAAACCGTTTGAACCATATTTTGGTTTTTGGTTTATAACTCATTTATTTTTGAACCAAACCGGGCAAACTATACATCAATAGACGCGTCTCGATGAGCTCTATAAAATGAGTATAAGGTTTGGGGTTCTGGGATCAAGCACTAACAAGTTATAATCAAAAAACCGATCTCTCGGCAAAAGAACCCAATCTCTCGGCAAAAGAACCCAAATCTCTCGGCAAAAAACCTTTTACTCCTTTTAATATGAAAACAAACAATTAATCCAAATCAAAATATAGATAGGTATATTGAGAGAATAGAGACAGAGAAAAATATTCTTCGAACCTGGGCATTTCTCTTTTTTGTTTATATTCTTTTCACTTTGCTATTTTGTATTTTAGTTTTAGCCGATCTTTTATAAATAATTCATTATTTTTCCAGAATTGCGTTTTTTTGGATAAATTTAACATCAAAGTTTGGAACAATGTCTGATGAAAATGCAAAATTGGCTAATGAAATCAGTGATCTGAAGAAAAAATTGGACAAAGTTGATGACCAAAATGCTGAATTGACGAAGGAAAACAACAAAATGAAGGAACAAAATGCAAAATTGCTGGAGAAAATTGAAAAAATGGAATCGAAAAAATTCCAAGTTTCTTTGACAATTTATGAAAATTTTAAAAACTTATTATTATTTTTTTAATTAAGCAGGAAATTCCAACACAACAAATTGAAGCAAACTCAAATCTCCAAGAAATGCTTGAAGAGAAATCCGAGGATTTGGGAGAGAAAATGGACGAAAAAAGCCCAAAATTGCTGAAAAGAAAAAGGTTTAACAAATATAAATTATTAAAAGAAATAAAAAAATGTTCAGTGTGTCAAATTGGCTGATTGATTCATTGCCATGGATTAAACGCAAAGAATTGGCCGATTCCAAATTGAGCACCTCATGCGAGATATTCAGACAATTATGTTGGCCAAAATTGCATGGAAATGTGAAGCCACACAATATTGATTATCTTTTGGTATTTGGATTTCGATACAATGAATCAAATGGAATTTATCAAGGCAAACTGAAAGGATGGAAAGAAAAGAATGAATTGGAATACATCGAATGGGGCATTCCAATAGCTTCAATCCAACCGCCAAACTACATCACCGGATTTGACAAGATTAGGATTCAGTAATAAAATTATACAATTGAACAAAATAGCAAGGCTATATGTGTTTTGCAGTTTTCTGAATGGCCAAATTATGCAATTCATTGAATGCATTCTTCCAAAATTAAATGGATTTTGCTTAACTTTTGATTCTATTGAAGTTAATATCTGCAATTCCGATGATAATTTTGGTCGAATTCAACGATTGTTCAAAATACTTGCAAAAAAGGCCTTTTCACTTGGTTTTGGACGTTTCGCTGATTTTTTGCGATTCAATCAAAATGCATTTGGTCTAATTGAAAATGTTCAAGCAATGAAAGAAATTCAAATCTCTCATCAAGAGGAGGACATTGAATTTTTGGTCAAATGGTTGAACAAATCCCTTGCTGACAATCAAAAGCCAAAATTGATAGAATCTAAACATAGTGATGCCGTACAAATTAATCTTATTGAAAAAATCAAAGAGGTTCTTTAATTTTATTATTTTTAATTTATGTAATTATAAATATGCTTTATATCCACAATTTTTCAAAATTCTTCAAATGTCAATGTCTCGACGAGCTGAGTAGGAATCTTTTATTATTGTTATATAAAAAAAAACGAATGCCTGCTAAAGATTAAATTTAAGCTATTCCTAATCGAAATTTGAAATGTTTATAACTCAGAGGTCGGCGCTGAACTGGATCCAGCGCTGGATTTTTGCTGGATTATTCAGCACCGGATCCAGTCCAGCAAAAAATTGGGGAAAAAATCCAGTGCGGAATCCAACTGAAGACATTTTGCCGACCTCTAGTGATCACATTTTATTTTTTTTTGTTTTATGCTTAACTATTAGTAGATTCAAGTTCAGCTGGTCCAAATTTATCAATTAAGCTATAATTTGATCAAAAAAAATTTTGAACCATAGTCTCCCCTGGATAACAAAAGCGACAATAAAAGTTTGGAATTTATTTTTAAAAATTTTAGCAATTCATTGGTACATCTCAACCGGCTAATTTCATAATATCATTTGGCTGGGGACCAGCAGATTATCCAAATTTTAGCATGGAAAATGATCAGACTGGAGAAGTTCTCGCCCTCTATCCAAATCCAAATGCGGTTCCGAATGCAAATCCACAACAATGGGATTATATTTCGCGGCTATTCCTTATTCGACATGCAAAAGGCGAAGAACAAATAAAGCCAGATTGGGAGAAGCAAATATTGCAGTTGGAAAAATTGTCTTTGCCATATGTCATTGTGGGAATCGCGGGAATCGGGGTAAAAATGCATTTTTAAATATTTAAATATGTATTTTAAATTAAGGAGTTCTAAAACTTTACTTTGATGGCCAGAAATTTGCAGAATCCAGAAAATGGAGAAGATATGATCAGACATATATATTGGTTTTTTTCATATAATAATTCCATTATTTTCTCATTTAATCGTAAAATATTTTTGAAATTTCAATTCTTGATTTTGACAATTAATTTAACATTCTTTTTTTTTCAATAAATCGGCTTATTTTGAATTTTAATTTGCAATCAATTTTCAATCCAAAGAATCAATACAAATTATTAATCAAAATTTTGAATAGTAGGCTCAATTCGCACAGGGTCAATTCCCGAATAAGCAAAGGACCGTGCAAATGTGGGCGATTCCCGAATAGTGCAAATGTGGCTTTTGTGATTTCTATTAAATCAGAAACCTGTTTTAGAACTTACAAACCTTATACCATTTTGTAGATCTTATCAAGACGCATCGATTGGTATATAAAATGTCAGTTATAAGCCAAAAATTAAATAGTTAAACAGTTTAAACCATATTTTTATGTTTTTGGTTTAAAACTCTTTAATTTTGGATCAAACCATTACAAATATTATACCAATCGATGCATCTTGATGAAATCTACAAAATGATATAAGGTTTGTAGGGTAAACCGATTTCTGATTTATTATAATCGAAAAAGCCCACATTTGCATTATTCGGGAATCGACATAGCACCGACTCAATTCTCAAAAAATGGGTTTAAGGATATCTATCTCCTTAACACTAACAGAAAATACATTCGGAGTCTGTATAAAATAATGAAATTATTTTTTTTTTTGATATCGAATTAGATCGATCAATTTCCTGATCAATTGACTTTAACAAATTTTGTAACTTCAATTGGAATGAATCCAAATAATAAAAATAAATTTTATTAAAATTTATACAAATTTATTAGGTGAATATTGTAATAATAACTTTAATTATCCGCATTTCTTTATTTCATAATTTATTTTACGCATTTCATCATTTTTATCCCGCCAATTATTGGCCCAAAATATCGACAATATTATTTTCCTCCTCACATTTTCCCACTCCTTCTCCTGCTGCTGAATTTATTTTTTGTCCTGTATTTTGGCCACTTAATTTTGTTGAATTTGTCCCTTCATTTGTGACCACCTTTGTTGTTGTTGTTGAAGTTTTGTCTTCGCAAATAATTGATTCTTTTGATTTGGCATTCAGTAAATCATCCCATACATCGCCACATGCAATCGGGGGCAAAAATATCTGATTAAATAATTTTTTTGTAATTATTTTTTTAAATTCAATTTTATTATTTTTAAAAAATTAATTTTGACTAAAATTTTCATTTTTAAATCAAAATTTTAAAATTATTATAAAGAATATTAAATTTTATTTGATGGGAAATGTTGTCTAAAATTTTAAATTTTATTCATTAAATCACATGCCTTCAAAATTGTAAAGAGTTCTTCCATTTCATAGGTCAAATTCTGTAAAAAAAGAAAATTAAATAAATATTTTCTCCCATTTTGCAAAAGGAAGTTCACATTTAATTTCTTCAAAAAATTAGAATTGTCAAATTTGGCAAAATCTTAATAATAAAGTTGGAGAATATTTATGGCTTCATTAAATTTTCGATTTGATTTTTTATACAAATTTCTTTATTTTAATCCATTTTAAATTGACTAAAAGTAGTTTGATTATTTATTATAATATCTTTTTATTCGAAAATTTTTATGAGATGCAAAAAATATGAAATTAAATTGCATACTTCATACAATAATTTTACAAATTTCTATTTAAATATTCAGAACCTTATGTAAAATATGGAATTTTTTAAACAAATTCAATGATGTTTTTTGATCAATTCAAATTTAATTACATATTTTCCCTTGAAATGATTACCACTAAATCCAACATCAATGTCATTAATTGACCAAATCGGACTGCAATTTTACTGCTATCACCATTGAATTGTTGAGCCAAAAGTGTATGCAATTCTGTGTAAATCTCATTCCGTTTGGCCACATATTCTGGAGACAATGTAATGAAACGGTCCACTGAAAAAAAATATTTGGCGCAAAATTGTGTATTTTTTATTAATAAATACTTATTAATTTATTATTTGTTAAATTTTATTAGAAAAATGTTTAATTTCTTTTTTTAATTCATTAAATTCTTACTTTAAAATAAAATTTAATTTGTAATTTAGAAATGTCTTCTTCTATAAAAATTTAATGTTAAATAATATTTTATAAAAAAATTAATATTTATTTTTGTATTCATAAAATTTTAAATAAAAAAAAATAAAATTTATTGCAAATATTTTTGCATCTCATAAAGAATTTATTTAAAATAATTCATATAAAAACCTAAATAAATGTACTTTTTATAAATTGGTCAGAGAACCTCAACATAAAATATTATATAATAAAAAAATTTAAAATTTTCTATTTAAAATAATAAAATAAAATTTTATTTCCTATTCGGATGCCCAAATAAATCGCTTACCATTGTTGTAAAGCAAAAGACGAGCCAATGCGGCAAATTCCATTGGATTGATGGCCAACGGGCGATAACGATTCATGACGAACGCAGCAATCCGATCCATCAATGGAATACAAAGACTAATTAATAGGAAAATATGAAGTTAATTAAATAAATAAACAGTTAAATATATGTTTTAAAAACCAAGCATTGCTTTTAGATGCGTCCTTATAAATTTTCGATTTTTTAAAAACATTACGAATTTTATTCAAAAAAATTGTTTTGTATTGTTTCATTGAAATCCTATATATAATTTTCTGTGGGTTTGTTACCAAAAAATATTTTGAACTTGGCGTTTTGTTTTTTTTTTGAAGAAACAGAGAAGAACATTCTTTAGATATAAAGAATAAAAAAGGAAAAAGAAAAGAAAAATTAGGATAAAAAATTAAAAAATGTGCATGTTCTTTTTCAGTTCTTTATTAATTAATTTTTTTCTAATCCAGCAGACTGCAAGCTGCAACCAATGTTGATTATGAAATTAAAAAAAGCAAAAATGGAATAATTTAAAAGAATAAAACGCATCATTTTTATCTTAACTAAATTTTAATGACAGAAAACAATACAATTTTTAATTCCTTATTCTTTACACATTCATTCAATCTTAATAATTATTTCGATTTTGCTTGGAATAAGAAAAACACAAATGTTTGGAGAAACAAAAACATTAAAAAGTTTGGACAAACAAAACACAAAATGTTTGAATGAACAAAAACACAAAATGTTTGGAAGAACAAAAACATAAAATGTTTGGAATAACAAAAACACAAAATATTTGAAATAACAAAAACACAAAATGTTTGGAATAACTAAAACAAAATGTTACAAAAACACAAATTGTTTGAAATAACAAAAAAACAAATTGTTTGAAATAACAAAAACACAAAATGTTTGAAATAACAAAAACACAAATTGTTTGAAATAACAAAAAAACAAATTGTTTGAAATAACAAAAACACAAATTGTTTGAAATAACAAAAAAACAAATTGTTTGAAATAACAAAAACACAAAATGTTTGGACGAACAAAAACACAAAATGTTTGGAATAACAAAAACACAAAATGTTTGGAATAACAAAAACACAAAATGTTTGGAATAACAAAAACACAAAATTAGAAAATTAAAAAGATTTAAAAAAATGAGAAATGTTGAACGTGTTAGGATGAATGAGAATAATAAAAATGATGAATTGGAAGTTGAGAAGAGATAAATATGAAGATGAAGATGATGAATAAATGAATGTGAAAATTGGAAGATATGATTGGGAAAATGAGAATGGATGAATAGGAAGATGAAAAGAGATTTAATAGGAAGATGAAATAAGGATGAATTGGAAGATGAAAAGAGATGAATGGGCGGATGAGAAGAGATTAACAGGAAGATGAGAGGATTAAATGGGGGGATGAAGAGATGAATGGTAGGATGAGAGGGATGAAAAGGAAGATGAAAAGAAATGAATGAAATGATTAGAAAGGATGAATATAAGAATGAAAGGGACTGAATGGGCGGATGAGAAGAGATAAATTATAAGATGAGGTTGAAACATGAAAAAAATGGAAGAGAAGATGAAGAATTAAAAAGAATAAAGGAAGGGAATTTAGAGTAAAAAAAATGTTAAAGGATGAATGAAGATGATGATGAGTTATGAATGATTATGACTTATGAGTATAGGGAATAAAGAATTAATGAAGTTGATGAGAGATGAATTAAAGTATTTAAAGAATTTTTTCCTATCCTATTTTTTGTATAAAATTATTCATTTATTATTAATTTTTTATATTTAATTATTTCAAGTATTGGTTCAATTCAAAAAGTAACTAGCTAAGGGACGCGCGCGATAGCGCGCGTTCCTGAGCTAGTATTAATAATTTAGATGTAATAAAAATTGTTTTGACCATTAATTAAAATGACAATTTGACCCAACAATGGAGAATTGAAGAAAAAAAAATTAAAAAATAATATTGGGTATTAGCATTTTACTAAAAAATAATTTTTAATTTTTTATTTAAAAAAATACCGAATATGCTCCTCGGGCGATTCCGTTGTGGAGAAGAAATGTTCCAAATTGTTTCGATCAATGCCACAGCCCGGATGCAACAAATGCTTGTCAAATTTTTCTACTCCCGGAAATGTTTGGATCTGTGAGAAATAAATTGTAAAATTTTAACAATTAATTTATTTTTAAATTTATCAAAAGTTCCAAAAAAATCTTTAAAATAGAATATTTTTATTTTAAAATTTTTTATAAATAAAAAAAATGAATTTTTACTTTTCATAAATTTTCTTTTTTCATCGAATAATAAATAAGTAAGTAAATTCAGAAATTTTATTTTTTAACTATAGAAGAATTTAAACATTTTTTAATAAATTAAAATTTATCATAAAAAAAATAATAATTTCATTTAAATAGTTAAAATTTACGGCATATTCAGCATTTCGAATTTGGCACAATTGGAGATGGAAGCATTTGAGGATTGCAACCTGAAAAAATTAATTTTTAATAATTAATATTATTTTCTTATTAAAAGAATCTAAAATTTTAAAATTTGAAAGAATAATTTTTAATAAAAAAATCAAAATGTTGTTACGTAAACAAAAAAAATGATAATTTAAAGTAAGAAAAGATAAAGATAACGTTAAAATTTAAAACTCATAAGAAATTTCTATTTTTAGCAGATTTATTTCTTGTAAGAAAGGCCTATGAAGTTTGAACAATTCGAATTAAAATAATATCAAATATATAAACCGAAAAATCAGAAAAAAAATTAAACTCACTTTTGTTTCATTGTTGAGCCCATCCAATGGGGGGAAATATTCGCGCAGCAGATTTAGCATCATTGTGATTTGTCCACGATCCAAGTTGATGTGCTCCTCGAGGGTTATTGGCCGAAACTTTAATGTAATTTGGAAAAAAATAAATTTTATAAATTTTTTAAAATGATATTTAAAACAAAAAAAAAATAAATAGAAAAATTATTAAAAAAAAATCAGAAATGATTCCTAAAGATTTAAAAAAAGACTATTAAAAAATTTTTGACAACAGAGAATAGAAAAATTATCAACCGTTATCAGATATTTAAAAATCAAAAATATATTAAAAATAAATTTAAAAATAAAATTGTGACGAAAGAAATTAAAATGGTAAAAATTTATTTAAAAATTACAACTCATAAATTTTTTGCCTTAAATTTAATAAATAATGCCCAAAAATTATTTGATTAATAAATCATCGACAAAAATTTCAACATTAAAAAATTTTAAAAATTAAAATAAAAAAAATATACTTCATTTTTGAATTTCGTTGACAAATCCAATTTACCGATTAGCACATTGACCAATGCTTTGTGGCCATTTTGGAAATTCCTCAAAGATTGGGCCATTTGAAGGATATTTGGAATGCATAAATCAAAGGACATATCCATTGAGAGCTGAATAGGATTAAGTTATATATTAGCGAATATTTTGAGAAAACTTCTTTTTTCATGTTTTATTAAAAATAAATTAAAAAATTTATTTTAATTAAAATGAAATTAAAATATTTTTTAATTAAAATGAAATTAAAATATTTTTATAATAGAATTATAAAAAATTTTAATTTTGAATGAAAAAAAAAGAATAATTTTTCCTTAAAATTTCAAATTTGAAGAATCGAAATTTATAAAAGGAATTTGGCTTTTGCACTTTTTCCGATTCAAAAAATGTTTTGAATAATTCAAATTTAAAAGAAAATAACCTTCGAAGACGAATTTAAGTGGCTCATTGATGTGCCCGGCGGATGCAAAATTTCCGCAGAAGAATTTGGAACTGAAAAATGTATTATTTTTAAATAAATTTAAAATTTTTTAAAGTTTGGTTTAAAAAATATTTTCTTTAAAAATAAATTTTAATATTATATAATATGACAAGTTATATAGAGTGAAAAATTTTAAAATTCTTCAACCTATAAAAATAAATAATTATTTTTCTAAGTTTTTAAATAATAATAAAGAAATGAATTGCAAAAAAGTTAAAAAAGGCAATATTTTTATTTACTTTATAAATTAAAAATATTTTTAAATAAAATACACACTCATTGTGTTTGCTGGCGAAACCATGAAGGTGTTTGCCGTAGAAATAGTTGGGTTGATTGAATTTGTGGCGGTTGAAGTAGAAGATGCATTTGTTATTGTGGATGAAGAAATTGGTGTCGTATCAATATTCATTCCTGCCTCAATGCATGCCCGAAGTCGACAGGCTCGACAGGAATTGCGCATTCCTTCTGAATGAATACCCTTTATATTTTCTTTTTTTAAATTTATCACTGAATTTTTTTGAATAAATTTTATTTTTAGAACATTTTGACTATTTGTATAAATTTGTGAAAATTAACAATTTTTGCACATATTTATTAGCAATAGTTTATGGGTTATATTTTTATTATAAAAATTAATTTAATAATAGTAAAAGGAATTGAGTACTCTTTCTGAAATTATTGCAAGTTTTCAAATATTAAAATAAAATTTAAGAAATTGCAATATTTTTATTTCATTTAAAATTAGACATTTTTTAATTTTCTTTCTTTTTGAAAATTATAATTTATCTATAATTTTATTAGATAAAAATTGAGAATAATATATGGGTTTAATTTTTTCATATTTAAAAAAAATTCAAAAAGTTTGCGCATTCCTTCGAAAAAATAAATTTTGGATCTTAAAAAAGTGTTTAATAATTAAAAATAATTAATTATACATTATTTTTCATAAATATTTTAATAAAATAACGATTTCATAATTTTATAATTTTTTATAAACAATAATAATTTATGACTTTGTTTGAAAAGTTAATGATTTCAAATTTAAAAATATGTAAAAAAAGTGTGTGATAATTTTTATGTAGAAAATATTTTGCATTTATTTTCTTTCCAAAAATTTATTAATGAAAAATTTTATTTTCTAAATTTTTGGAAGATAAATTGGTAGGTCATATCATATAATTTAATTATAAAAATTATTTTCATAATTTTTATAAATTTTTGTTACAAAAAAATTTATAGGTTTGTAAATTTATTAATTCAAAAATTCATTATTTCTCACTGACCTGCCCGTATTTCGCATTGTCCACCTCTCCGGCATTCATATTGCCTCTTTTCCAGTGCGGATCGCCGAAAAAAGGAGGCACATGCTCGGCAAGAGAGGACTCCAAAATAGAAGCCATTGCTTGGGCCACAACAAATGGAACAGGGACGAAATGTGGTGCCAGCTGCTTGTTGCTGCTTAAATGAAAATAAAATGAATGGAAAAATAATAAATTAATTAATTAAAATTTTTTAAAATTATCTTTTTTTTTCTATCAAATTAAAGACAAATATATGGGCTAAATTTAGTCCAATTTATGCCAATTTTGGTAAGTAAAATGCCAACTTTTACCATTGATATGGTAGATTTTGTAAGTGTTGACATTTGTTTACCAAGATGGTCAAATATGAATTAAATAAACTTAAAATGTATGACCTTTTATATCGAAAATTATTGTCGAAAAATTTTTAGAACAAAATTTATTTCCCCAAATTTTTATATTTAACCGTGTTCATCGGCGAGAAATTCGCCGATGAAGATGAAGTTGCCGAAGAAGGTGACGAAAATGGTTGGAATAATGAATGAGAGGATGTTGTATTTTGTGGATGAATATTTGTAGATGATGACGACAAATTTGTCCCGCCGATTGCAGAGTTTATTGGATGCATTTTTGGAAACTTATTTTGTTCTAAATTAAAAAATTTCCATTGAAACTTAAAAATGTTAAAGTCTTTTAGTGAAATACATAATTCTAAATTTTTTGAGGAAATGGCTTCTTCCCGAATTGTCTAGAGCTATACAAAAAGAATTGCCAAATGTGATTTTCGTAAAATACAGCTTTCAATTTTTGCTATTTTTAATTACTTGGACAAAAAATTTCAAATTTTATTTTTATCCAGAATTTTTGAGAACAATCCTAGTCCTAATACCAAATCGACCTTTAATCGTTTTCTCTTTATAAGTGTAAAATAAAATTTATTTCCCATATAAAATTTCTTTTTATTTTTACTATATTCCCAATTTGCGCGACTGACTAATTTAAAAAATTTAAAATTCGGTAATTGTTTATGGAACGTTTAATAAAAAAAAGGAAAAAGGAGAGTGCAGTATTAGTGTGAAGCGAATTTACAATTTTATTATCCAATTTTTGTGACAGATTAATGTATTCAATGTGTTCATTTTGTGTTAGGCACAAATACGTTCAAGGGAATATGGAGTGCTCGCACATTCCAAACACATCAACATCAATTGGGACAGATTTTAAATATTATTTAGAAGAAGGAAATGTGTGTGTTTGTTCTTTGAACCCCTAAATTGCGAGCACAAATATTTTTGGAATGTTTTATTGAATATCAGAGAATGGAACATAGATTAAAAATTAGCCAGAGTGGCCTCTTTTTAATATCAAACGCGTGTATTGTAAAAATAATTCAAAATTCAGGGTGGTAATTATACCGGTATTTGTCTCGTTTACACATCCCCTTTTTGGGTCACCTTGGAAAAAGTGAAGGTCCCCCCTTTGGTGTTAGGGTTTGGGTTTAGGATACATTTGAGATGTTTTTTAAATCATCCTAATTAGAGACCGGCAAAATGAAATCTGCGGGATTGCGGACCGGATTTTTTTCCTCCAATTTTTTGCGGGACGGATCCGGTGCGGGATAATCCCGCAAAATCCGTCCCGCAAAATCCCGCAATCCCGCGCGGGATTTGCGGGATTTTACCCAAAATTTCATGCGGGACGGATCCGCTGCGGGATAATCCCGCAAAATCCGTCCCGCAAAATCCCGCAGAATCCCGCAATCCCGCGCGGGATTTGCGGGATTTTACCCAAAATTTCATGCGGGACGGATCCGCTGCGGGATAATCCCGCAAAAATCCGGTCCCGCAAAATCCCGCAAAATCCCGCGCGGGATCCGGTCCCGCGCCGGTCTCTAATCCTAATCCAATCCCTAACATATCCCTGAATGACCCCAACCCTAACCTGATGACTCATAGGGGTGGGGGGGGGGGGAGCAAGTACTTTTCAAAAGGGGATGTAAACGAGACAAGTACCATTATAACCAGCAGAGAATTTAGCATTTTCCAGAATTGAAGTTTTGTTATTGGCAAATTTTTATTCTAGTTTTTGTAGGGTTTTTGAATCTCTCTGATAATTTTTGTCAGTTTTTTGAATTCTGCTAATGTTGGAATTGCCATCTTTGACATAACCAATTAACTAATCTTAAGACTCTAAAATATTAATAAACCTTGAAAATCCCAAAAAATTAAAAAGTGAGACAATTTCTTGTATTTCTTTTGATTGAACAATTTATTCGAAAAATGATTTTCAAATAGATTTTATTGTCCCAATTTATGTAAATTTTTTGGAGAATAATTCGGGAAACGAATTAACGGATTAATAGTTGGGCCCTTCATGGCCAATAAAATGATAATAAAATAACAATAAATGGGCAATCGAGAATGGAAAAATGAAATTATAGTGGAAAAAAGCAGCAAAAGTCCCTTCACAAATATTACGGAAAGTGGAGAATGGGAAAGGGATGGTGCTACCTACGTGGGGGAAAATCAATAATGACACTGATGTTTAGCGTTTTTATATTTCTGCTGGGGCACAAAAATAAATGCGGGCCAATTTGGATGGAAAATGAGGGAGTTTTGGTTTATTTGAGCAGCAGAAAATCGTTATATTAGTTGTTAAATAATAAGTAATAACTGATAAAAATGATAAGAATAAGTATTATATATGATAAATGAAGGAAAAAATAAGAAATAATATTTTCATATAAATTTTTCGTTGGAAATGGTAACAGAAGGCTTCATCCAAATTTATACTGGCCAAAGTAACACTTCAAAATTCAAATAATAATTATTAAATCTTTCATAGTAATATGTTTCTTTTATACAGTAAGTAGAGTATTTGTTATCACATTGATTAAATGGCCAGAATGTTATGTCAAAAATGGCCAAAACTACACGATTTTGGTAAATTAGAAGGACAAAATTGATCGAATGATAATTGAAATGAAGTGAAAAAAAGAGCAATTCCTAAATTGTAAAGAAAGTGAAAGAAATTATTAATTAATTGTGCCCAAAAGCCCAAACACCAAAAAATTGACGGGTGGAAATGGAAAATTGTAAAATGCAATGGGAAAATATAATAAAATGACAGATTAATCTAAGAGATATCCGCAAGCAATCGCAGGTGAAATTTTATACAATTTTTGATTGATTATTTGAATTGTCTTCGTTGTTTATTTCCATTTTGTAGTGATAGACATAACTTGCACAATGTACAAAATGAAAACGAATTACTTTATAAATAGATCAATTTATTGTCCGAAAATTGTCAATGAAAAAAAAATTTTACAATTTCCATTCACAATTATTTGGCTATTATAAATATTATAATTATTTATATGTATATTTCATTCAAATTCTGCCATTTTTCTGCTTGCATTTTTCACAGTTCACTGAAAACAAATGATGTTCGCATCTGTTTGCATTTGCTCTATATTCTTTCATTTCAACATTTTCTGGCTGCTTTTGCCTCAATTTTGCCAACAATCTCGCCCTAAATTCCTCCACTTTATTATTTTCCTGCCGTTCCTTAAATTGTCCTTCGTTGGATGCCGTTTTTGCGCCCATAGATTGGCCCCTTTGCCGCAGGAAATATTTCGATCCGGCCACCGGATTTTTCATCAAAGCTTTATCTCCGGCCGATTTTTGCTAAAATTTTATTTATATTTTTTAGATTAATTTTAATTATTCTAAATTATTTATTTAATTATTTTGAATTATTTTTTAATTAATTTAATTTATTTTAAACTTTTATATTTTTCGATATTTAAATAATTGTTTTGGATTTTCATATTTTTTCATTAAATTAAATATTGAATGATTTTATTCTATTGAAATTTATACCTTTACCGTGCTAGAAGAAGAACAAATACCGGCGGTCGATTTTCTGGGATCTAAATATAAATAAATTGTGATAATTACCATTCTAAATATAACCATTTTCCATTCGTTTTTTCTTCGCCCACGGTGGTTCATAATCCGAATCCATCTCATATTGTGAGAGTGCTGAGGGTTTCTTTTTCTTTTGTCCAATTCTTCCAACATTTTTCACCTGCTGTTGCTGCTGAAAAATCAAAATTTATTTTATATTTAATTTTTTTTACCTTTTTTGCCTTTTCATTTTCATCCATTGCCTCAATTAATTCATCAAATGTAGATTTGGGCTGCTGTTCCGTTTCCCTTGAGACATTCAAAATTGAGTTCTAAATTAATTAATTAATTATTTCTTTAAATTCTTTGTCTTTTTTTAGAAATTTTCTTTTCTCTGAAAACTGATTTTGTCCATTACCGATTTAAGTTAAAGATTTCTTCAAAAAAGTTGATCAAATAATAATAATAAATATATAAAGATTTATATTTTTATAATATTCAATTAGAATCTAACATAAAAATTTCCAAATAAAATTTTAAAATATTTTTGAATTTTTAAAATGGCAACTTCAAATCCATTATTAAACCTTCTTCTCGTGTTTCTCCATTTCCGCCTCAATTTTGTCCAATTTTGCTTGCTTTTCATCCCGTTCCTTTTCCACTGTTCTCATTAAAATTTCCATTTTGGCCAAGTCATCCTTTAATTTGATTTTTCCAAAATAATTTTTTTTTAAAATTTTTTTCCCACTCTCATTTTCGCTCTATCTTCATTTGCTTCAGCCAATTCCTTTCGAATATTTTTGAATTTGAATTCATGCATTTTTGCATTTGCCAATGCTTTTGACATTTTATCATCAATTTCTTCTTTTTCAGTTTTCATTTTGTCAATTTCTTCCTGAAATTTTTAGGAAAATTAATTTTTTAGATTTTCTTGAAATTTGTTGGGAAAAACACATTTTAATGAAAGAAAAATATGCATTCAATTTTTTTAATAATGATTTGCTTAAAAAAATTGACCAATTTTTCATTTTTATGTGCAATTATATTAGTTTGGAAATTGTGAAAAATTCTGACTATAAAAGAAGCAAAATAAACGAAAAAAATACCATTGAAAAGAGATTAACCAAAATAATATTTAATTTTTTTAATTATTTAAATAATTGAAGATAATTGCCGTAAGCGAAAAATTCTGTATGAGTATTTGAATATCATTAAATGTTTCCTTAAATTATAAATATATTTCGATATTTTTCAGTCAATTTTAGGACCAGGTTTTTTAATAACCAAAAAAAATGATCTCACAATTTTCTTATATCATTTCTCCAATTTCATTATTAATTATTCCACCTCCGATATCTTACTTTAAGCTTATCTCGATCATTCTCCGCCATCATTAAAATTTGCCAATTTTCTGAAATTTTTTGGGAATTTTTATTGATACTTTCAATGAATAAGGTCGTGTGTTAAGTACACTTTGGTCCTGGCTAATTTAATTAAAATAGATATTTTGGCGAAAATTTTAATGTATACTTTTAAAGCCCAATATTTTGTCCAAGTTATAGTCATAAAATCGTTAAAAACTGCCAATTCCAGGGTTTAATATTTTTATGACCAAAATTTTTAAAAATAGATCAATCATTAACTTCTGAATTATATTGTTCCTTTTCTCTAGACTTTTATTTGGACCGAAAGAATTGCTTCGTTACGTAAAAATGGATCCCCAAATACCATCCAAACTCATTATCATTATCCAATATTTCTTTTTCTTGCCTGTTTCATCCGCCTTCCTTTGTTCTTCCTTTTCATCAATTTCCCTTTGTTTTTCTTCAATTTCTGCCCTCAATTTTTGGATTATCTCTTCATTTTGCCTCAATGATGCCTTTTGGTATTCGTAGGCATTCAATGAAATTTCCATATCAATTTTGTGCTTTTCCTTCATTTTTTCCATTTCCTATGAAAATTCAATGTTCAAACTTCAAAATAGCTTGCCAAAATATTTTCCCACCTCATTTTTGGCCTGTAATTCTTCATCCTTTTGGGTATATTTTTCATTTATGGAGGCCAATTCCAATTCAAATTGCTTCTTCAATTCTATGTTTTCTATGCATTCTGTTGGCATTTGGGATTCTTCTAAATCCTTCAATTTCCCAAGCAATCGATTTCGTGAAAATTTAGAATCGTCCAATTCTTTGGAAATTTTCTATAAAATGCAAAAAAATTTAAAATATAAAAAATATTATAAAATTTATTAAAATCAATTCCGAATTTTGGATACTTCTCGGCAATTTTTATTCTTATTCATAAAATTTTTATATCATTGAATTAATTAAAGAAAATTTTTCTTATTAAAATAATTGGTAAAATATAATTGGCCTCTGAAAACTAAGGCCAAAATAACGAAATTTTTTTGTCTATTTTGCTACTTTTTTAAATTAAACAATTTCTAATATATTAATTCTTTTAAATTAATTAATCTAAATCATTGAGAGATAATAATTCTAAATTTATCTATTTGAAAAATTAATTTAGTTCGAGTCCGCTTTTCTATCATTCAATTCATAATTTAGTTATTCTAATTTTTGAAATTATTTACCCGATTCAATCCTTTTAATCTAATTATCTCTTTCTCCTTGAATTCCACTTTTTTCGCTTTTGAATAAATTTGTTGATGTAATTCAGTGATGCGATCATTCAATTCGGATCGACACTAAATTTGAAGGAATTAAAATTAAATTAATTTGAAAATTACCTGTGCAATTGCAATTTCCTTTTCCCTTAAGAAATTTTTTTCCATTGTTTCCTTATCCCATTTTCGTAAAATTTCCAACTTTTCGATTTTTTCTCTATGTTCTCTGCGAAAATAATCAGAATTATTTTTTAATTTTTTTTCCTTAACTCAATTAATTTTTCCATTTCCATTTTTTGGCGTTCCATTTCCACTTCCATTTCTTTGATAATTTCATTTTTGTTGTTCAAATCATCCTTCAATCCTTCATTTTCATTCTTCAATCCTTCATTTTCATTCTTCAATCCTTCATTTTCATTCTTCAATCCTTCATTTTCATTCTTCAATCCTTCATTTTCATTCTTCAATCCTTCATTTTCATTCTTCAATCCTTCATTTTCATTCTTCAATCCTTCATTTTCATTCTTCAATCCTTCATTTTCATTCTTCAATCCTTCATTTTCATTCTTCAATCCTTCATTTTCCTCCTCTTTTGATTTAATTAATTCATCCGTCTATTAAAAATGAAATTAGAGAAAAAAATTGTTTTATTTTTTGAAAAATCCAAATAAAAGAAAGAATGGATTAAAGAGGTGGAATTAAATTAAATGGAAAAGCAATTTCGGAAATTTGTTTTTACTAGAATTTAGAAAATGTTTGCCAAAGTTTATTTTCCCCTTAATAAAAAATTTCCGATTTCCTTTTCAAAAATGTCCAACAAATTTCTCTTTTAAAAAAATACCCGCCAACATGTATTTTCCCTTTCTCAAATGAATTATAGTTTTAATTTAATTTAACTATGAATAAAGCAAATAATTATCGTATAACTTCTTTTAATTTCCCATGGGGAGTTATTTTTCAACCCTTCAAAAATTGTGAAAATTTTGGGGTCTAAAATTATAGTAGCTTTTATAGAGCTTTAGGTAAATAAGAAAATACAATAAAAATTGTTTTTTTTTTAAATTTCGCCTACAAGAAGCTGAGTCCTTAAGTCTTGATAGGAAATTGATAGAGGGTGGGGAATTAAAAGAGGTTTTACGGTAACCATTTGATTAGTCTTCATAAAGATTATTTTTATTTACTTTTGGATCAATGTCCATTGTTAAATTTGGCAATGGTAATGAATGTTCATGTTCAATTGGATCCGTTTCAGTCGATTTATTCTCCATTTTGCCCTGTTTCTTTTCAATACTTTGTAATAATTCATCAAATTCTTCGGATTTCTTCTTTAACTGAAAATGTAAAAATTAGGGCCATTTCCATTTTCACGATTTTTGTCTTAACAATTTTGGCAAAGAATAATTCAGAAATTATTCTAAGATACATTTAACAGTAGCGGAAAAATTTCACAGCCTTTTACCTTTATTTCCGTTTCCTTTTCCGTTGCCTCAAACTTTGTCCTCAATTCTTTAAGTTGTCCTTCCAAATCAATCTTCTCTCTACAAATTAATTACAATTTAATTAAGAATATTTCTTCCCCCAAAACATTGCTTTTACTTTGTTAATTCTTTGTTTGATTGGCGCAGTTCATTGATCGCCCCATAATTATTATTCTGCTTTTGCTGCTGCTGATGATGCGGGGGTCGAATGTAATTTTGATTTGGCTGTTGGGGGAAAAATTGATGTTGCCACACTACCACTGGTGGACGATTCTGCTGATGAGTAAATTGCCCATATTGGCCTGCATATTGCGGAGATTGCTGTTGATGAGGTTGCCTCCATGGCTTCGGGCAATTATTTTGCGATTGATGGATTTGTGGTGCCTTTGACGGTTCCATTGTTGATTTCGGAGGAATATATTGTCCCGGATGATTTTTTGGATCATCATTAGGCATATTCATTATTAATAATTTTTTAATTTGTCTCTCTAAAAATATGTTTTTTTACAGTAGATAATAGATTGCTAATTTGGCATTGATTTTTTGAAAAATGACAATTAAAAAATCATTTCTTTAAAATAAATTTTAATAAAATGTTAAATTTAAACAATTGGACTCATCAAATTTAAATGCCAAATGTCATCCATTCCGACATTCTTTTCTTAAATAATTTTTAATTATAATAAAAAATAAATGATAAATTATATATATATGTAATATTAAATCTATATTTAAGCTAGCATTTTTATTACCTATACATGATGGAAAAATGAATGGGAAAAATGAACAAATGACTCCGTAAAAATTGCAGGCAATTATGGGAAAGTAAACATGTTATTTGTGCAAATAAAAATGGCGAAAAAATGGATATGGATGAAGGACCAAGAAAACCACTAGAGGATGGAGCGATGAAATTTGTTGACCCATTTTAATTGTTGGTATTTATTATGAATTTTACGGTGAAATCAGCAGAAAGTATCCGATGCAATTTTCTCTTTCTATTTCGATTCTTTTCTAGTTTTATCAAAAATATTCATAAAATTAAAAAAAATTTCTGGACTTGATAAAACACAAGTACACCAATAAAAATAATAGATAAAAAGAACCATAATTATTATTTAGACATGGGACATGGGACTGTCATAAAATAAAATAATTGATGGGAAGAATTGGTACTCAAAAACTGGAAATGGAAAAGGGACGAAAAATTGATTTTGCGCAAAAAATTCGGGGATGCGCATGCGCAAATTATATTCAACCATTTCTACTATTAGTGATTTTTTATACCAAATAAACAAACAATCTTCCAATTTCAACCAATTTCACAGTGAGCTTATGGCAGTGGATGGATATTTCGCGGATAGTGGATATTTCAATGGATGGAGAGAAAAGACGGATGTGAGGGCCAAAATCGATAATGTTATTTTCGGCCATACACAGCTGTAGCAGCTACCGGGATGTGGGACAATGAAGAATATGTCTTTCTTTATTTTATAAAGCTATTGGCTTTGGCTTATCTTTGTATAGTAAGTTAGTAAAATCTATCAGCAGAAATAAATGTGTAATAATTTAAAAATTTTTTATTTTATTTATTTTTGAAGAATTATATCATTTTTAAAGAAATATTTAAATAATTTAATCAGACAGAATTTTTATTATTAAATTATAAAAGGAGTCAATAAAACATCGAATTGAAAAATGTAATTATTTAAAATTTTATCTTATTTCCTTGATAAAATAGACATTGTTTTGCCAGCAGGATAGAAAATTATGTCTTGCAAAAATGATTCATTAGCAGATTCGAATTCCATTTACTCGAAAATTTTTAAAAAAGAATTAAAAATTTGAAAAATTGATACAATCCTAACTATCAGCAAAATGTTTGTTTGGTTCGAATATTAAAATTAAAATTTAATATCAGAATTTAAAAAACATGTGGAAAAATTTAAAATCTATCTGGAATAATTTTGAGCAGAAGCATCATTTGCTGTTGTCACTAAATTCTTTCATTTTTTTCTGATTTTCTTCGATGGTTCCTCATCATGACTCCATTCGACATATGTTAGTTTTTTTATGCCAACACAAAGAGAACTCAATATTGATTTGGAATAAGAATCAAGAAATTAATTTGCCTCAATATTTTTCCAGAGTTTTATTTTCTATTTATTAATTTTTTTTCTTTTTAAAAGGCCTATAAAAATGAACTTTGGCACTGGTCCAACTCGCAAATTCTGTCACATGTGCCGAACTTGGATTGATGTTTTCGACGACAAAGTCCAGTGTGAAAAATTCACAAGTAAAATATTAAAATATGATCTAAAAAACTACAATTTTATAAACTTAAATTTTGTTTTTCGAAATTAATTCAATTTTTTTAATTTTTAAAACAAAAAATTAGAAATCCATAAAAGAATATTTCTAATAAAAATTTGAAATGTATTAATTTCTATTTATTATGAAAAATTTCGAGAGAATCCATCATCATATAGATTTTAAAAATAATGAAAAAAAACAATTATCGAAAATTGAATTTATGGAATTTTCTCTAAATTTTATCGAACAATTTATTTGAATGCAATTTCAGTGCACAAAAGCTGCTTCAAATGCGCCATTTGTGATTGCCAATTGCAGCCAGGCAGTTGTTCCCGCGATGATGGTGTCATTTATAGGCAATTTATGTATGATATAGATATAATATTTTTGGAAGTTGAGGAAAAGTTTATAAGAAAAATTTAGTTTAATGATTCCACATATTGTAAAATTTAATTTTTTTATTTCTCATGTTATTTTAGTTGCTGACCATAAATTCTACCCAGACAGTCTGGGTAAAAATAGAAATATTATTTAATATATCCTTTTGTAATTTTATTCCATTATTTTTAGGTGCGATAAGAAGACACCTCTTTGGTTTTGCCATACCCATATGATGTTGGGTTCGGGCGAAAAATGCCAAATGTTGAGGCAAAAAATGGCTGCACGAATGCAAATGCAACAGCAGCAATGAATGAGAATGAAAATATTACGGACGGGGTCTTCTAATATTTTTGAATGAATTCAAAAAAAATGCAAATAATAAAATGAAGAATTTCACAAATTCCGAACGAAAAAAAGCTCTGAATTTATTGTTTTAAAAAGCTTTAATGTTAAAAGAAGAAAAATAAATTTCGACTTCAATTCAATGCTGATTTGATGCCAATTCGGCATTTATTTTCCTCATCATTGAATATTGGTTAAAGTAGGGAAACAAATATGCAGGCTGACCAGTGTGACATATTTAGTAGGGTTGGAGGCGGTCGGTCAACCGAACCGAAACCGAACCGAACCGAGGCGATTTTTGGCAAAAAAACCGAACCGAAAACCGAGGTCCGAAAACCGGGAAAACCGAAAACCGAGGGTCCAAACCGACCGGTTTTTCGGTTTTTCTCTTTCAACTTAAAAAGCAATTTTCGATAAAAATTTACTTTGTGCAGCTATTTTTAGCTAAAATTTCCCCTATCGGGCCCATTTTTGACTAAAATTTTCCCCTATCGGGCCCATTTTTGACTAAAATTTTCCCCTATCGGGCCCATTTTTGACTAAAATTTTCCCCTATCGGGCCCATTTTTGACTAAAATTTTCCCCTATCGGGCCCATTTTTGACTAAAATTTTCCCCTATCGGGCCCATTTTTGACTAAAATTTTCCCCTATCGGGCCCATTTTTGACTAAAATTTTCCCCTATCGGGCCCATTTTTGACTAAAATTTTCCCCTATCGGGCCCATTTTTGACTAAAATTTTCCCCTATCGGGCCCATTTTTGACTAAAATTTTCCCCTATCGGGCCCATTTTTGACTAAAATTTTCCCCTATCGGGCCAATTTTTGACTAAAATTTTCCCTTAATCAGGACCATTTTTAACTAAAATTTTCCCTTAATCAGGACCATTTTTGACTAAAATTTTCCCTTAATCAGGACCATTTTTGCCTTAAAATTTTAACCTTCTACGAGTCGATTTTTGTTCGAATTTTCCCTTCCAGAGCCAATTTTGGTCTTGATTTTCCCTGGCGGGGCCATTTTGGCTTAAGTTTTCTCGCTACGAGACAATTTTTGGTTAAAAATTTCTCCAATATAGTAAGAATATTTAGAAATTGTTGAAAGAAAAAGTATTGGGAATCTTATTTATATTTTGTTCGATTTTTTTTCTTTATTATATGAAAAATTAAATTTTTAAAAATTTTATGACCATTTTTCAAAAAAACGAAAAACCGGAAAACCGAACCGAAAACCGAGCATTTTTTTCAAACCGAACCGAAAACCGAGGTTGGCAAACCGGGCCAACCGAAAACCGAAGACCCCGGTTTAAAACCGACTCTCTCCAACCCTAATATTTAGGCTCGGTGGGGGACGTTTCATCCCCGCTGTTTCATCGCCAGCTACATTTGAAGAGTCATAACTCAGCAAACAAGAAACCGTTTGAGCCATTCTTGGTATCATTGAATAGAGCTATTTAAGCTTTATTAAATGGTATAGAGTAATATGTGAAAAGTTGAATATTCGCTTAATTACAAGCTTCTAAATAGGGAAATTGCGACTTTTATCCAGTTTTTCGACTTTAAGTCACTAAATTTTTATTTATCAAAAAAGTTTTATCCACTATTCGATAGAGCTTGAATAGCTCTATCGAATGACACCAAGATTGGCTCTAACGGTTTCTTCTTTGCTGAGTTATGACTCTTCAAAAGTGTCTGGCGATGAAAAGGCGGGGATGAACCGGCCCCCTCCGATTTAGGCTATGTTATTGTCCCTTTTTTCCGCTTTTCCTTTCACAAATTTTTATTATTTTCCTATTCGCTAGCAAAGCATAATTTTAAATGGGAGTCTATTAATTTGCCGAAAAATAATTTTCCGAAATTCTTTCGTGTCGAAATTTTTTTTGAGACGATATAACTTGGGCAAATCAGACTTCTAAAATTCCTATTCTCTGAACCATAAGACCTAACACTAACCTAAACCCTAAACTAAACCCCAAGCCCTAATACCTAATATGGCCAAGTTATATGGTTCTGAAATATAAAGTTTTTCGACATGAAAGAATTTCGGCAAATTTATTATTTTTTCGGCAAATTAATATTATCTCATTTCAAATTAAATAAGTAAAGGAATCCAACAGTTTTTTCCTTTATACAATTTAAAAACGCAATAATAAAATATTGATAAGGGTTTTTGCTATACAGAATCGATAAAAATTTTAATGAAATCAATTATAAAAAGTGATTTTTTGTCAACATATTTATACGTAGCATATTAATGATGAAATCTATTGATGATTTATTATAAAAAAATTTAAATTAAATTTTCAAATAATTCTATTTATTTTCCATAAAAATATGGCGAATAACCATAGTAGCCATAATATGGGTAGGGATTGTAAGCAAAACCATAGGCAGCACTCTGTGTTCCTCCACCATCCAAATAAATACTTGGAGGACAATAGCCAAATAATAAACAATAATTCAGGGCAGAGCCAGCTACTGGAAATGTGGTAGAAGAATCCCGGGCAACTCCAACGACGGCATTTGGATCTTTTGGAACCAATTCATATTTTGTAATCGGATATCCGCCCTTCAAATTAAAGGAATAAGAAATAAATAAAATGTCGAGAAAATTAATTACAGAAATTGCAGAAAACAGACTTACATATTATCTGTACGGGGTTTTTTCTTTTGGTCAAATGGAAAAATAACGGTGCCCCCTGGGTCATCCAATTTAAAGGTTAGGGTGATCTTGGGTAGGTTATCATCTCATATATCCCTAGCCTTAGCCCTAATCACCGATAAGGGATACCCTTCACTTATTTTACATCTCCACACAGATAATACGTAAATACCAGTATTTAATTTGCAGTGAATGCTGCGTGTAATTTTACCTTGGATATATCAGAAATTAAAATATATTAAATGCGTTAACCGATTTCCTTTTTTTTGGACCAGAGAGCTAATTTAAAATTGGCATATTTAAGTCATTATCGAATGATGCCAGTCACTCAAAACGAGATCTATCCATGAATATAAAATTTTGAAATTGGTGGTGTTTTTTGATAAATTATTAAAAAATTAAGTAGTAATTCAATAATAATAAGAGAACTCACAATTATCCATTGAGAATAGGCAACATTTATTTTTGCATTAAAAATTAAAATTAGAAATAGAAAATTGCAACATAATTTTGGGAACATTTTTTTCTCCTCTTCAATTTTTTTAAAAAAAGTATAAATATGTTGGTAGAATTCTGAATCATTTTTTTAGTGACTTTTGTTTACAAAAAGCATTAATTTAGTTAACTGAAATTGGAAAGCAATTTTTATATTAGCACTTTGATTTTCTCTTTTTAAAGATAAGCCCGGCCCACTTTAATGACACATTCGCCCTCAAAACTCAATTGGGAGGAGAAGTAGGAAGTAAAGCAAATATTTACATAATTACTCAAAATTATCAACGATAAAAATAATTGCAAATTTAAAAAAAAATTTTTTAGAAAATTTTGATGATGTGATGAGTAGAGCACGGATTGCTATTGTTAATATTTTGTTGATTTTTTCACCCCCTAAATTACCTTATGTTACCCTCAAAAAATGAAAATCCTAGAATTATCTAAAATCATGCTTTTTTCATCGTTTTACATTCAAATATGAATATTGAAATAAGAATCTCAAAAATATTTTTTCAAAATCTGCCCCCAGATAATACGTAAATAGCAAAATGGCTTAAAAATGACGTAAAACATGTTTTAATATTCATCAATATTTTGGCATTTTGGCCGTCAATATTTATATCAATGTTTTTTTTACCATTTTCGTCAATATTTTGAAGATTTTCACTAAATTTTTAATTTTTTGAAAAAAAAATTGAAATTTTTTGTTTTTTTGAAAAAATGTGAAAAATGTCGAATCTGAGTTTTATTTTTGGATTTAAGCCGTTTTTAAGAGTTTAAACCGGTTTATGCCAACTGAGTACGCGTGGTTTAATCCGAAAATGAATTTTAAATTAATTTTAATTTTCCACAATTTTTAATCAAATATTTTCCCATAATTTTAAGCTAATTTATAGAAATTCCAATTTCTAATTTGAACCATTTATATATCCAATATTCTTTTATGTTTTCTCCAATTAATTTCTTCCCTTCATTAAATTAGGTCATAAGAAAGGTAAAAAATGGATAAAATTTTCGCTTTTTTGCCCCAATTAATTCGCCATTCTTCCAGCAGATATAATAAAAAAAAAGAAAGAAAAGTTAGAAAGGGATTGAGCTGACTGAATTGGAATGGGCGTCCCGCCACGCACAATGTGCGATAATGTGATTGACCCAAAATGTGATTGGATCATGGAAAAGAGTGCTTAAAAACCCCTGCTGGATTCTTCCAAAAATCTCACATTTAGTATTGCGCGCAATTTAGAGGCGAAAATGATTGGAATGGTGGGTATCGCTTCGCCATCCCGTACTTTGGCGAATGTTGGCATTTTTGTCAGCATTTTGACATTGTCCATTCTTGGCATCTCCGTCCCATTTGTCATCCATTGGGCCAATCAATTGAAGACAGAAATTGAAGGAAGATCGGTCCAATTTAAGGTAAATTAGTCAATAAATGATTTAGGGAAGATTCAATAATTATACATTGATTTTTGGCCTTAAGCCCAGCGAAACTTGAACCAAACTACGAAGGCTATAGATATACCATTCGGAAGCCTAAAGTGTCATCTAGAAAGTGGCTTTTGAAAATTTTATAAATATTTTGTTTTAAAAAAGTTACATGTCTCTGAGTGTGATAAATTGCATTTTTTAATAAGTAAAAGGAACTTATTTTAAAAAAAATTTTAAAAAATTAGAGAGCCACTTTTTAGAGGACATTTAGAGCTTTCAAATGGTATATTGCCTTCTCAAATTAGTTGCTCCCTATTTGAGTTATGGCCATAAAATTTACCCTGGGTGCACTCATTCACATCAACTATTGCGGTTAGAATGAAAATTTTATAGCAAAATTCCGAACGAATTTGGCAACAATTGATCGATGCCGAAAAAGTATTAATGCAAAATGGCATTGATCATCGTCAACAGCAGCAATCTTCGCCACCACTCATCAATGGATTCAGCAGCAGCAGCCGGCATCGTCGTTCCGCCTATCAACAGCACATTTGCCAAGGATGCCATTCGCTGACGTGCCAATCCGGATTGCCTGGTCCCGGCGGAGTGCGTAAAATAATTTATAATTGCTGTAGCCAATACTAAATTTTTCAATCATACTGATTTTCACTGAGCTTGAGCAAAAATAATGTAATTAAAGACATTGTAAAGTTATTGGGTGGTCGTGCTGAGCCAAAGCCCCTCATTTGGAATATCTTTATTAGCTTGACTGTTCGCTCTTGAGCGATGAGATATTCGCCTTGGGATAATTCTTGGGGGCTGGAAATAAAAATGGAAAGATGGAATGAATGATGAATGTTCCCGGGAAGAACATCTCTCCTCTAACAAGAGGCGGAGATATGGCCATAAGGATGAGAAGAGGCGGGATTTAGATGTGAATGGAAGATAATAGGAGTCCATGAATATGGGTTGAATTAGAGATAATGTCTAAATGCGCGACTCCCTTAATTTGTAATCTATTAGCCATATCTCCTCATCAACTCATAGATATCCATCCTCGCCTAATCATCATTAATTTATGGTCCATTCGATTCTGGTCAATTTAAATTGGGAAAATTTGGAGAAAGATATAATTATATTTAAAAATATTAAACCGATTTAAAAGCCAGAAAAAATATTAAACCGGTTTAAAAGCCTGGTCATAATAACTGGGGTAAAATCAGTTTGAAATATTGAAATCTTATAAAAAATTCGACTCCAACTAATCGAAGTAGCCATAGATCAATACTCACTGACACAATCGGAAAATTCCTTAACAGTGTCGGCTCAATATAAATATTAGGGAAATAATTTTATTTGTTCACATTTTATTACAGCCACCTGGACCGGATGGAGAGCCTGGCGAGGTTACTGTACAAAAAATTCGTTTGGTACCGTTTTCCAAAATTTTAGCCAGGGAAACAAGGCGCCTCGGGCGAAGATGGTTTCGATGTTCAATTGCAACCGGAGGCGGATTTGCCGTGCGTGATATGTCCAGCCGGGCCACCGGGACAAAGGTTAAAAAGTGCCAATGATAATTTGCATAAATTTGACATAAAATAGGGGACCACAGGGTGAAAGAGGTCGCCTCGGGGAGCCGGGAACGGCCGGTGAACAGGGCCCTGAGGGCAAAATCGGCATCGATGGGCCACCAGGCCGACTGGGCCCTCCAGGAAATCCTGGCGTGAAGGGGCCAATGGGAAGGCCAGGTCCTCCGGGCGATCAAATCATTGCGGGTTTGTGGCCTCAAATTTGAGGAAAATATAAATTCCTTATTACTTTAAGGCGTTGGCATTAAAGGCCCTCAAGGACCACCAGGACCGGCTGGGCCAAAAGGTAGGCAAAATTCGCGGGAAATTGGGCAAATTTCCTCAATTTTGAAGGTCCTCATGGGCCACCTGGAAAAGCCAGTCGGTAAGTCAGAAGGGGTAAATGGAAAACAAATCCGTATACCGTATAATACCGTATTTTCTCTATTATTAAAAGACAACCCTAAAGATTCTCTGAAATTTATTTAAAGCCCAAAGGCTTTTCTAATAAAAAAATACGGTATTCCCAACATATAATTTATAGCGATGTGGGGATGCCAGGCAAACCAGGGCCGCCCGGACCACCGGGTCCAATGGGAGCACCCGGGGTGGCAGGCGAAAATGGCGGATTCGGACCACCCGGTGAACACGGAGAACCGGCCAGCTATTGTCCATCGGTATGAATTTATTTGGGGAAAAATGGAATGGAAATGTGGAGAGGCCCTAAATTCTTTACCGGGCCATTTTGATGCCGTCTATGAAATCTCATCAAGGACTGAATTAATTTTGTTAAATTTGGTATAAAATTAAAGGGCATATTGTTGGCTATCTATGCAATATTTACTTTATTTAATTTGACATAGAATTAATAGAGCTAAAAATGCAAAATAGCCAAGGAGGAGATGGAGCAGTTCAATCAAAATTGATTATAAAACTTATAAAGGAATGAATCGATTTTGATGATTTTGTATCAAATTAAAGGGCAGACTTTGGATTATCCATCTATATTAAAAATGTATTTTAATTGGTTCAAAATTAATGAATTTATGCATAAAAAAACCTTTAAAATGATCTTTATTATGTGGATTAGCGAAATTCTCATTGTTCTTATTAGACCATAACTCCATCAATTCTGAATCAATTTAAATAAAATTAATATTTTTGGAAAACTAGAAGTCTGCTTTTTTTGATATGAAAATCATATAAATTATTTTTTTAGTACATGATGAGTTATTATTAACGACGACAAATCGACTCGACAATAAGACTCTTTGGGAATTAGTTTTTACTTTTTATTAATTAAAATTTCAAGAAAAATTAATATTTTAAATGCAAATTTTCCTAAAAACTTTCTTTCTAGTCATTAGCCTTTTAATTTTTATTTTTTTGAAGTGGCACAAATTTCATTCACTTCCCATAAAATAGGATTGTGGCGTCTCTCATATAAAGGCACCAAGTTTTGCGGTCGAAGAACCACCGCCAAAACCTGCTGCAGTGGAACAACCGCCGGTGGATAATGAGGACATGGAGGCCGTAAAGGCCACAACAACAGAGGGATATCGAAGGCGAATGGTGCAGAAAAAGCATTGAAAAATGAGAAATAATAAAATGGAACAATTTTTATGCAATAAAAATGAATAAAATATAAAAAACATCCATTCAAAAAGTCCATTAAATTTTCTTTACACAAAACTCAATTTGAAGATGTTTTGGTGGCATGGAATTCTTATTAAATTTTTTTATGGTAAATAATTTTTAATAAATTATCAAAAAAATGCTTTTGGGCATCAAAATGTGAAATATTTAAGTCTCTTTGTTGGTCTCTTTTAATGATTTGATCACTTGTTGCCAATCTTTCCGAGCACGAATTGCACCGATTTTGCCATCTTTGAGGTATTTTGGCTCCGTGTGAAGGAAATCAAAATCATTTTCCGGATTTGCTTGATTATTTGCGAAAATCGCCTAAATTTAAAGCTCGTTTATAAATTAATAATTAATTGAATTACCTGAATAATAACCCGCGCATATTCAATTATATAAATTCCACAATCGCCAGGCATTTCCATCGGTGGATTTTTCGACAATGCACGAATTTCGTTTGACACCCCAAAATAAGTTTGCATTTTTGCGGTGAACTATAAATAATAAGGTTATACTTTTTTTACTGACAAAACAGTTTTTGACTTCTAATAATCCAAAAACCTGTTTTAGTCCCTATAAATTTATACAAATTGTAGATTTCATCGAATCGAAACGCATCGATTGGTTATAATTTGTCATGTTTTTATCAAAAATCAAGAGTGTTAAAGAGTTTAGATCATTTTTTTGGTTTTAAACTCTTTAATTTTGGGCAAAAACCTAATAATTTTTTATACCATCGATACGACTCGATGAGATCTACAAAATCATTATTAGGTTTTTAGAGTCTAAACCAGTTTTTGATTTATTAGAAATCAAAAGCTGTTTTTGTCTACAAAAAAAGTAACAAATAAATTTTATGGCCAAAGTACCAAAATCTTTGGATAAAAAAATTAAAATAATAAAACCTTTTTAACGCCGCCTTCCACTTCCATGTTTCCCGTATAATTTGCCGGGTCAATCCAAAAGAATTGTCGTTGATTTGGATCGAACAAAATTAGTGACCTAATATTTATTTGCACAAATTTAATTTTTGGAATTTATTTTTGTAAACCAATGCGTTCCACTGTAAATTCGATCCGGATTTTGGCTGTCATTGTAAATGAAAATTGCCCATTTTGTTGGATCCAATCCAATATTTTGCAAAAGTGTTTTGAGTTCCGCATTCTCATGAAATTTGATTAATTCACATTGGCTGGCATCAACAATCTTTGTAAAATTATAAAAGGAATAAATATTTTTTGAAGAGAATTTTCATTTTTTTTACCGAAAGAAATGCATTTTTTGCCGAGTGATTGGTTTTCTGATTCAACTTTTTGTGCTGGTTTTCTGATTACAACTTTTTTGTGCTGGATCTTAGACCCCCAAACCCTATACCCATTTTATAGAGCTCATCGAGACTCGTCGATTGATGTATAATTTGTCAGAGTTTGGCCACAATTAAAGGTATTAAACCGTCTAAATCATATTTTGGTTTATTAACTCTTTTAGTTTTGATGAACCAAACCACGACAAATTATATATCAATCGACGTGTCTCGATGAGCTCTATAAAATCGTATAAGATTTGGGGGTCGAGGATCAAGCACAAAAAAGTTATAATCAAAAAACCAATCTCTCGGCAAAAAAAATTCGCACCAATTATAAAAGCAAATATGGTAAATGAGCCATCGCATTTTTTGGCCATTTTCTCAACAATTTTTGAATTTAATGATATTTTTTGAAAATTTTGTTAAGCTTTTTCTCTAGACTAAAAAATTTTGCTAACAAAATGATTAATCCAAAGATAATTTGGATAGAAAATTGTGGCCAAAATGACAAAAATTGTCCCATATATTTTGGTATATTTTGCCTTTTTTGGCCATATATATTTTTATTTTCAATTGTTTGCCAAATTTAAGGCTAATATTCGATTGAAAATTTCGTAAAATTTTATGCAAAAATTGCACATGAAATATTTACCAAAATTGTTGTTCTTTTGTTTTGGCTACAAATTTGATCGGCCAAATAATTAATTGCAAAATTGACCATATTGTCCGTGAGCCAATTATGCCCAATCAATGAATGAGCTTGGAAAATAAATAATTTTAATAAAAATATTAAATGTGAAAAATATTCAAACCATCTTCTTCGTTGATTGTATAATCTTGGTAAATAAAAAGGCGAGCCATTTTCTTTTCTAAAAAATTCAATTATTTATTTTTATTTATATTAGATTTTTCTTTAAAAATACAAATTACAAAAAATAATATTATTATTACAGACAAATAATTTGAAAGAAAGTGTATTGCCCTTATTAGGTGTTTTATTATTATTATTAATTATTTTAATGGAAAATTAATTAATGAATAATTTTAAATATAATGTATTGGGGTAGAATGTTCGGTTGAATGGTGTTTTAAATCGACATTTATAATTTAAATTTAGGTATTCTAATGAATCAAAAATAAATCAGAAATAGGTTTTATACCCTACAAATTTTGTACTAATTTGTAAATCTGATCGAGAGGAATTAATTGTTATATGATGTTAAGTTTTGGCCAAAAATTAAAGAGTGTAAAACCAAAAAATTGAAAATATAGTTTAAACGGTTTAATACCCTTAAATTTTGACCAAACCATGACAAATTATATACCTTTCGATGCGTCTTGATGAGATCTACAAATTGGTATAAGGTTTGTAGGGACAAAAACCGGTTTCTGATTTAATAGAAGTCAAAAACTGTTTATAGACATTTTACTGGATAGACATTTTGTGAGTCTGCGATCTGCGTATGTTTTTTTTTATTTAAAAATGTAATTATTATTTACAATGACGAAGCCCTCCAACTCTCAAAAACTAATCGATTTTGCATTAGTTGTCCAATTTTGTTCATAAAATTATTCGGAAAAATTCTTCTAGAAATTTAGAAAATTAATAAGTTGAAAATTTAACTAATAATTTGTAAAAAGAATTTACAAAATATAATTGGATCAAAATTAAAAATCATTTTTTACTTTTTAATAAAAAAGAAGTGAGCATTTACCAATATTTATTTTAGAATTATTTTTATTTCCTTTTGGTTTTTAGTACATATTATCTGGGTGCACATTTTTTTCTCCCCCAGAATTATACCTTAAATTACACCCAAAATTGGTTAACCTTGAAATCATCTAAAATCACTGTTTTTCATCTTTTTTTACAATCAAATATGAATACAATAAAAACTGAGAATCCCAAAATAATTTTTTTAATATCATAAACTATTTTTGAATGAATTAATTTAACTCTTTTTTAATAATTTCCATATAAAAATTTATACAAAAATTTCAATCATTTTTTCAATTCTTTTCTAAAAGATTACAAACGAGTATTTTTTAATTAACTATTTAAAATTTTAGTAAAAATATTTCCAAAACTAAATGTCAAGAACTCGGGAATATTATAAAATGAAAGATTATAATAAAATGAAAGCAATGACCGAAGAATATTGCGCCAAAGGGATTGGTGCTGTCGAAACGAATCAAAAAATGCTGGAGAAATTCGGCGATTCGACACCAACAATTTGTACAATTTATAAATGGAGACGTGATTTTCTGGATAGAAAGGTTTACTTACGCAAAATTGGAAATTAATTATTGATTTTTTACTGAAGAAAAATAAAATTTTAAGGCAACTATTTTTACTATAAAAATTTTTTACAACATTGAAAAATAATTTTTATCATTTCTATAAATTGATAATAAATTTTCTAAAATCAATTTTTTTTAAAATTCTAAGCGAGGACATGATGACGAAGAAGGAGGAGGGAAAATAAATGTGTTGGATGATGTCCAACAAAAATTGGCCAAAATTCCGCGGAAAGTTTCGTTGGAAAAATATTGTGCCGATTGCAATCGAGATTTGTGCACCCGGCAATATTATGAATTGCATATGCTCAAAGTATGGGGAAAATTAATTAATTTGTATATTTTTGGAAAATATCAATAATTTCTAGCTTCACGATGTTCTTCTGGGCGATTCAAAACCGGCTATTGAATATTTGGATGAGTTGGAACCATCCTGGACACAACATATCATTTTCAGGTTTTCGCACTAAATTAAATAGAAACAAAATTTGAGTATAATTGGAAAAAAAAGAGTAAAAATTCGAAACTATTTCATCAATAATCGGATTTAAAAAATTCGACGAGAAACCGGTTTAAAAAATTCGAAACTATTCTACGCGAAACCGGTTTAAAAAAAGATTCACCTCGAGAAACCGGTTTAAAAATCCGAACAATTTTTTGCACGAAACCGGATTAAAAAAATTCTCCTTGAGAAACCGTTTTAAAAAATGCAAATTTTTCCATGAGAAACCGGTTTAAAAACTATTCCACCCGAAACAGGTTTATTCGTATTAAATTTTTGCAAATCACGAAATAAACTCGATACCTATCTGCGATCATCAAAACCCCTAAAACCGTCTACTAGTAGTAAAAAAATATTAATAGGCCTAAAAATAGAATTAAAATTGAGAAATGTGCTAGAGTATTACATAATTAATAAATAATTTCCCTAATATTATTTTCAATTTCTATTGGATACTATTATTTGTGGTTTTTGAACCCTAATAAATAAGAAACCGTTTTTAGACCCTATAAACCTTATACCAATTTTGTAGATCTCATCAAGACGCGTCGAATGGTATATAATATGTAGGGCGCGGATTTCTATGCACCAAAAAGTGCCAAAATATGCAAAATTTTGATCAAAAACCATTAAAATATGCAATTTTTCGTTTTTTATTGCATTTTTGTAGGAAAATTTTTGCCAAAAAAGTGCCAAAATATGCATTTGCATATAAATATATGCAATTTCATAAAAATCCGCCACCTAATAATATGTCATGTTTTGGCTCAAAATTAAAGAGTTAAACAAAAAATTGGAAATATGGTTTAAACGGTTTAATACTCTTTAATTTTGGACCAAACCATAACAAATTATATACCTTTCGATGCGTCTCGATGAGATCTACAAATTGGTATAAGGTTTGTAGGGTCTAAAACCGGTTTCTGATTTATTAGAAGTCAAAAACTGTTTTGTTGGTAAAAAATATTTTATCAATTTTTATATTTGGCCCCCACAGATGCGATGCTTGTTTCGGCGGAGCATTGGATTATGACACAATTGAAGAATGGCAACAGCATAAATTGTTGGAACATGGCCAACAAATGCGAATGCCAAAATGGTGTTCCAACATCGCCGCTGCAAAATCATCGGTTAATTCATTCAAAAAAATAATATTGGAAAATAAACTAAATTATGTCAATTTAAAGAATGTCAAATCGCCGCCGCCGCCATCCAAAATGTCATTACAAAATGTGAAATCATCAATGTCACCGCCAGCGCCAGTAGCTGCTGCTGCCATTCCACCAAAATATACTAATGTGATGATCATTCGCCGGCGGGACCAATCTTTGCCCGCTTCGAGCTTTTTACGGTGATTTTTTATGCATTGTATTCGATTTTGATTTACACACTGCCAAAAATAGTATAGTCGCCGACATTATTATTGTTTAAAATCAATGGAGATACTCCAATTTTAACTCATATAGACATCCTAGAGAGCATTAATTTATCGTTCATTTGACCTCTGTTCTCTGCTGGTCGATTTAATTGATTGTGAGGAAATGTTAATTCTGGAAAAATTTTTCACAAAAAAAGAAGTTTTTTACTTATGACAAATCTGAAACCTATTTTAGACCCTACAAACCTTATATCAATTTATAGATCTCATCGAGACGCATCGATTGGTATATAAAATTCATGGTTTGGTCAAAATTAAAGGGCTTTAAACCATATTTGTAATTTTTGGTTTTAAACACTTTAATTTTGGGCCAAAATCTGACATTTTATATACCATTTGATGCGTCTCGATGAGATTAACAAAATAATATACTTACATTTTGTTGTGTCTAAAATCGGTTTCTCTGATTTAATAGAAGTCAAAATTTGTTTTTTACAAAAAAAAAAAGTATCCGCATAACTTTGGTCCAAACCTCCAAAAAAGTAATCAAAATTAAATCGATTTGAAAATAAAATCTTAAAAATTAAAATGACGAAATGAATCAAAGGGATCTTAAGATCAAAGTTATAGAATCGAAATATAAATCAGCTTCTATTTATAATATTAAAATATTTCCTTTTTCTAGTCGTTCAAACCGTGTCCCAAAACCAATTTCCCGATTGAATTATTTGTTATTGGCCAAGGATGACAATGATGAGATGGAAGAAAGTGGAGATGAGGAGGAGGAAGAACGCAAAACTACACCAAAAGGTGGGAAAATTTTACAAATTAATAAAAAAAAATTTACAACCCGTAAAGTATTTCCGAAAAAAGTGCGCCATGTGAATTTTATGAAAGGAACAAAGGATGATGGTTCTTCAACAAATGAAGGGTCGTCGAAATTAGAAGGAAATAATAAAGAAAAGGTAGGTGGGCTTTAAGTTTGTTAATTCATTTGTTTGTTTTGGTAATAAATTGAGAACTCTGCATATTTTGATTCATTCAATTATTTTCGATGAGATAAACACTTAAATAATTTTTTTAGACATTTCAATTTATAGATGTTATTTTTTTTGAACAAATTTACCCATTTTCGCATTTTTTGATGGAAAATTTCATTATAAAAATGAAATAAAAATCAAAAAATGATTATTTTATTTTAAAGTTTTCAAAATCAATTTTGGCAAATATCACGAAATAAAATTTAAATAATCAATTAATTTTTTTTCAATATAAAAATCCCCGGTACGCTACAACCTACAACTGAGCGACGGCGATTGCAACTAATTAAGGGCTAAATTAAAGATTTTGTTATCAAATTAAATAGCTTCTCACTTCTTGCTATCAATTGATATAAAATTTATTTGGATTGATTCAGAATTAGCAGAGTAATACTTAAAAAAACTTAAAATAAGACTATTAATATTTATAAATTAGCGAATTTTTCATAGTTTTTTGAACACAATTCCAGCAAATCTTAACCAATTCAAATAAATTTTTTATCTATTTGATAGCCAAAAGTGCACTCTTTAATTTGATATCAAAATCATCAATATCAGTTTAGCCCTTAATTAGCTACAAGCGCTGTCGCCCATTTCCTGTCCTTAATAACAGGTATTTGATATTTATTTTAGATAAAATTATAATTTTATTCCAATTAAAAATATAATAATTTTTTAAATTTATAAAAAAATATTTTATAGCCATCAGCAGTACATGTAAAACAACAACAACGAGAAGAAGTGAATGTAAATGGGGAAGTGAATGGTGGAATTGGTGGATTTTCAAAGGAAGAAAAGGTGGAAATTGTGATAAAGGAGAAAGCGGTGGAAAAAGTACAAATTCGAATTCAAAAACCACCGCAAGAAAATCCACCGGTAATAAATTATGAATAAATGGTAAAAATTTTATACTAAAATTTTCAGCAAGTCAATAAAAAAGCCGACGAATTATTCACTCCTCCACCAAAAAGAGTTCGGTTGTTATCGACGGACACGTTGGATGCGGCCACTACACTTTTGAAGTTGACATTCGGTTCACAGCTCAATTTAACGGACGACGATATTTTAGAAGAGGTAATAAAGTAAAGGGAAATATTAAAATTGTCCAAAATTTTTTTAAAATTATTTAGTGATTTTCCTATACACTCTATACCACCAATCGACATAACCAAACAATAGATCTTCTAAAGATACATCAATGGATTTTGGTTTGGCTTATGGTTGTGTAATCCCGACTTGTCGTACCCTAAACCCTACCCTACCCTACACTAAACCTCATTCGACATCAAGGCAATTAGGGTTAGGGGGTAGGTAGGTTCGGATGGATTTTAGGGTTTTAGGAAATAAGCTTAGAAATTAAGGTAGATTTTTCTCTTTGATAAATTTTTGCGCCCCACCCCCTCTCCTGATAAATGTTTGTCCTTCGTTAAATGACTATTACCTTTTTTATTTAAATAAAATAAATACAATTCAATATTTTCAATGTTTATTTTTGCATCAAATTAAAATGGCAATAATAATATTTTATATTATATTCAATTAAAGCAAAATTCGCCCACAATTGTCAATGAATGCAGCAATGGTGCTGGTGAAACGATTAAGACGACCACAACAAAAACAACAACAATAAGTGGCACCACCCCCACTTCCAGCTCATCAAATTTGCCACATTCTCCCCCGCAAACCGTGTCCACAAATAATTCCGTTTCAATTCAACCACAATCTATGCCAGCAGCCAAATTGATGCCAATCGAATCCACCAATTTGAAATCGCCACCGGCGCCTCCTCTTCATTTACCATTACCACAACCATCAACAAATGTGGGTTTTTTATTTCCGAAATCCAAAAACATTTTATTTGGATACAATTGATTGATTTTTCTGATTTTTTAATGCATTATTATCCTTAGTTGTCAGATTTTTTAAAATTTGGTCATGAAAATATTTAGTAATTTTAGAATCGAAGAAAAATTTTCTTAAAATAATATGACTAGGAAATCGTTAAGATTTATGTCAGAGGGATCTTCAGATTTTGAGAAGTATCATCCACTTTTCAATTTTAAAAATTTAATACGAATAAACCAGTTTTGCAGGAAATATTTTCGGATTTTTTGAACCGATTTTTCAACGTGAATTTTTTAAACCGATTTTCCACGGTAAATTTTTTTAAACCGGTTTCATGCTAAAAAAGTTTCAGATTTTTAAACCTTTTTTTGGGTGAAATAGTTTCGAATTTCTTTAAATTTTTGAGCCACAGGCAAATTTTAAATTTTAACGAAGAATGGACCTAGGTGAAATTTAATCAAAAAAAATTTCGTTGAAAAATTTTACCAAATACGAACTTGTTGAAGAAAAAATTTATACATTAGTTCGAATAAAGTAAAATTATTTAAAAAATATATCTCTGATCTCTGATTTGTATTTATTCCAATTTACTTCAGATTTCATCGGCTTTATCCAATACGGCAGAATTGGCGACAGAATTGCATAAAGCAGAGGAGAGGAAGGCAGCTGAGAGACGCATTCAGGCATTGAAGAACATTCAATGGCTATTCGATCAAGCCATGCTTCAATTCCAACAATATTTGGCCGCAATGCCCACATCAACAAATAATGGGAATGGACCACAAATCAATGGAATTCAGCAGGTGAAAAATTGATGCATTTTTAAAATATGTTTTTATGGAATTTTACATTTTATAATAGGGAGGGATTTTTATTGATATAGAATTCCGAAATATAGTAGGAATAAAATATTTATATAAAAATAGGCAAAATATTGATGAAATGATGACAAAAAAATTTTAATTCAAAAAATTTCGCTGTTAATTCGATCACAAATTAAAAATTATTCAAACTTCGATGCTTTTTTCAGAAAATTTTAATAAATATTTCATTTCCAAAATATTCAATTTTTAGATTAATTGTAGAAAAAATTTCACAATAAATTTGGTTAATTTTTTTTTATTGAAAATCCGAAATTTTCAAAAAAATCGAAATATTTTCAAAAAATTCTAAATTTTTGCAAAAATTTAAAGTATTTAGAAAGTGCAGAAATTTTTTCAATAAAGTTTTAAAATTTTCAAAAATTTTATTTTTTAAAAAAACTTTTCTAAAAATTATAAAATTTTAAAATTCTTCCAAAAAACTCAAAATATTGACAAATATGTAATGAAAATCAACAAAAACATTAATAAAAATATGTTTTTAATTGATTTCAAGCTATTTTATCTTAGCAAAAAATATTGATATCAATAAAAATCCGCTCCCTATAATTATCAAAGTACAATTTGACACGGTTATGGTATATCGAATTTGAATCATTTTTGAACACAGGATGAATGTGCCATTTCCAATTTGGTGCCATCTTCTTCATCAATGAATTTGGGGACAACCTCTTCTACATCTATGCCAATGGCCATCCAAAATGGAAACAATCCTTCTTCATCGATGGCAACGACCAAAACAAACAATAAATAATGATAAAATGAAAAAGGAATGGATAATGAAGTTTATTTTATGTGATGTTGATTTATTATTTTCTTTCATTAAAGTTTTTTTACCAAATATGCAACAAACCAATCCTTATCATCATATTTCCTCCCCCCTTCCATCACCAAAAATATTGGACTTCTTTTTTTTCGATAATTAATGCTGGAAACTTTTTAAATTTAAATGTTATTTTATTTTCGAATAAACTTTCAATACGTTGAAATTTTTTATAATTTTTATTTATAAATTTGAGGTGAAAAATATTAAAAATAATATATGATTTATTTTATTGGATTATGATAGAGTTAGAAAAGAAATTCTTTGTTTTTATTATTCATTGAATTCAATAAAATTAAAATAAATCAATATTTTTTTAAATAAAGAATTTTAATATTGATTTTATTTAGATTTTTTATGAAGGGGAAACTATTTTTGGTAAAATAATGATTTTAATATCGGATAAGTAAAAATCGAAATAATTTAATAAAAATTAACATTTAATCATTTTTCTTTAATTTTTACAAAATTTTTTGGTCAAACCCTCGCATTTCATTGTTAAATTTCACCAAAATTTAATGGCCATAATAATTCAAAGATTTGCAAATTTTTATGAGTTTAATATTTTTTTAAAAATGGAAAAATGATACAATTGCGTGTAATATTTCTAATTTTCTATAATTAATATATTATTTTAACTTTTTTAGAAATTTTATTTTATCAACTCCAAAATCTCAAATTATTTGAGCTGTGCCAATATTAAAATATATAGTAATGAATTTATCATATATTACCTATTTTTTGGAAAAATTTATAGATATTTAAACCAAAAATAAAAAATTATTTATTTTCACCAAAAGAATCTGAGTCAATTTGTTGTTTTCCCAGAAATTATTGCCATCGTAATATGCATTTAAAATTCCATTTTATTTATTGAAAAAAAAGTAAAATGTATAATAGTTAGGGAAGGGGCACAACCGGCGAGGAATTTTTGGATGAGAAAATTATTTAATATTTTTTTATAAAAATGCATAAGAAAAATTCAAATAAAAAAGGTAAATTAAAGAGATCATCATTGAAAAATTGCAGAAAATGAGGGAAATTCATTGAAAAATCAAATTTTTGAGCAATTAAACCAATTTGGCCATTGTTCTTCCAAAATGGGAATATGATGATTAAATGGGAGAAAAATTAAATGGGTCTCATAAGGATGAATAATTTTTGGTATTTTGGAATGAATAAGGGCTTATCAAAAGATATGGAAGAGTAGGCAAAAATGATGGAAATTATAAAGAAAATGGATAAATTGGCCATATTCTTGGCCCAAAAAAATGCAAAAAATTTGGTTAATTTAAATGTTTTTTGAACTTTCTGAATTCGATGGAATATTCTTCTTATTTCATTTGCGCATCCATAAAAAAATCAATAATGTTCATCATAGCCGGCAAGGAATTGGATGGCGGCTTGATAGCAAAATTCATATTGTTCTCTGTTCTCCACCATTTGGGGCCGTTGCATCCGTAGCAATTTCACAGTGGTGAACATATCCACAACATGCTCCAGTTTGGCTCTGCACAAATAAATTATTAAAATTTAATTATTTTAAAAATATGAAAAATAAAACCCATAAAATAAAAATTATTTCCTCTAATTTAATTTTTTTTTGAAAAAATCAAACTCATAAAAAATTATTAAAACTATGTATTTAAATTTTACATTTTCAAGGTTAAGCAAAGTCACAAATACGTAAAGGCAGTCGAAAAAATATTAAAAAATATAAAAAATAAATAGAAAAATAAAATGAACATATTTTTCCATTATTAAAATTGAATATGGATTTTTAGATAAAATGGATCCAAAAAATTCTAAAATTTCTTTTATGCCAAATTATTTAATTGTAGATGATTTAAAATTAAATAATTTAAATAAAATAAAAATATTAAAATAAAAAATAAATTTTGATAATATTTTTTACAAAAACTTAAATAAAATGAAAAATAAAAATAAAAATTTAAAAAAATTCTGTTTTTAAAATAAATTTAGATAAAATAAATTAAACCCATTAGATATCTTTTCTTAATACATAAAAATAAGCAAAATAAATATTTTAAAAATGCATTTTAGAATAGGGTTAATTACCCGTTGACGGGTAGGGTAGTCGGGTAGGGTACCCGTAAGGATTTTGGGCAAATTACCCTACCCGTTACCCGGACCCCAATTACCCGTATTACCCATTACCCGCACCTTGACTACCCGACTACCCGCCTACCCGTAACCTTTTTTAAAGCCACCATTTAGGGAACAAAAATTGTATTTTTTATGGGAATTCTGATATACATTTCAAAATTTGCGTGGCATTTTGTTTTTATTTCCTTTTTTGCACATCATTTATCTTATAAAATCATCATCATTCACCAGTCTCGAACTCCATTATTCAATCTCCAAATTTCTTTATCATTATCAAAGAATATTAAATATAATATTTAAGCAATTCATTATCCAGATGATCATTAAAAAATCAGAAAATAGTCTTTCTGGGAAAATGGTCGAAAGAATTCTGATCATAAAGCACACATCAAAAAGAAATTGAAGCTGGGTCCTTACACTGAACCACAGAAGAATCAGATTTGAGTGAAGAAGAATTTGAAGATGAAGAAGAGTAAGAAGAATAAAAATGAATGATTTATTTTTTTTATTATTTTTTATTATGATCCTTATTTTGGCCATTTTTAAAATTTTATTAAACGAATTTCAAAAAATGTCTTAACAAGGAACGGGTAGGGTAGTACCCGCGGGTATTTTTCGAGTTTGGCCTACCCTACCCATTACCCGGACCCCAATTACCCGTATTACCCGTTACCCGCTTTTTCATTACCCGCCCCCGGGTAATTAACCCTATTTTAGAATAATATTAATTTAATTTAACATTTTTATTTATATTTCATAATAAATCAGTTAAATACATGTAATTTATTTTACTCCCCTTTTTACCTATCAATGGTGAGTGCCACCGCGCAGAATGTGCCCGTCCTTCCGGCCCCATCCAAACAATGCACACAAATTGGGCCAGTTGAGCCGAATTGTTGTTTGGTTTGGTGCACTTGACGCACAAAATCCACAAATTTCTCCGGGCATTGTGGCACATCTTTGGCATAGCCGCCGCCCAATTGTCTGCTGGGTCCATCATCAGCCCAATCGATGAATTGAAATTGTCGAATGGTGCGAGAATGGCGATTCTGAAGGTTCAGATTTTTTTACTAAATTTAAATTTTTTTATTTTTATAATTTTGTTGTATGGTATAATGATGCTCTTTAAAAACAAAAAAATTCTCATTTTTATATTAATTTTTAATATCAAATATTTTATGAGATGAAAAAAATTTAAAAAATTAAAATATTTCTATATTTTTTTAATCTTTATTGATTGTTGTTCTTTTTATACTGATCGAAATTTTTTATATTTACCAAACAATTTAAAAAAAAATTAAAAAACAATTATAAAATAATTATTTTATTTCCTTCAATTTTGTATCAAATAAAAAAGATTTTAAAGAAAAAAAAATTAGGTTAAAAATTTATAAATTTTTAGTTGAAATTATTTTATGGGTTAATAAATAAATTTAAAAAAAAATTGAAAATAAATTCTTTAAATTCTTTGTCAAAATTATTCGCATTTAACTAAATCAACTTTTAGATAGAAAATAGAATAAAAAATAAATTTTTTATTAATTTCTGAGAATAACTTTAATGAAAACAAAATATTTACATTTTTATTAATATTATTTTTTAAATTAATTTTAATTGTCTAAAAAATTAAATTTTAAATAACACTAATATAATTAATTTTTGATTTATCTAATTAAAAAATCTATGAATTGAATAAAATTTATGAAAAATATTTTTAATCGATTTTTTTCGTATACAATAAATTTAAAAAATATTTAACCTCATCTGTGCATTTGAATTCGCGCACCCAATAATGGGTCATGTCAAATTCGGAAACAAAGTCCACAATGAGGCCATTGTAATTTTCGGGATAGCCGGGGCTGGGCCAATATTCATAGAATTTGTCCACTGGATCATTGGGTTGTCGAGCCAACATTGCAATAATTGCTGTAAAATGGAAGGGAAATATTGAACACATAGAAAAATTATTAGAGGAGAATATTTTAAAAAATTTGAAATTCTAATTAAAACTAAGAAATATGAATATGCCAACAAACTCAAAAATCAATTTTATAAAAATTTTGAAATAAAAAAATTCCTATTTAAATTTAAGAATTTAAATTAAACTAAAATGGAGCAACAATTGTTACAAAATTGAAGAAAATTTATAAATTTATTTTAAACTCATAGAAAAATTAATGGAGTAAAATTTTAAAAATATTTAAAATTTGAATAAAATAAAAAGCATTTAATCGCATTTGAACGAAAATTAATTAAAATAAAATTTATAAATATTGTAAAATATTAAAAAAGTGGAAATAAATTCCAAAATTTTAATTATAGAATTTTAAAATTTTTAAACGAAGCTCATAAAGAATTTTGAATATTTCAGCAAAATAAACGGGAAATAGGTATTCATTTTGAACTCATAAAATAATAAACGATTAAGTTATTTTTAAAAAAATGTTAAAATTTAAATAAAAGAGTTTTTTTTTGTTACATTAATTTGAATAAAATTTTTATTTCGCAAATATTTTTTAAAGTCGAATATAAAAATAATATAAGAATTTTTAAATTTAAATGAAACTTATAAAAAATAAAAAATTTTTGAAAATTAACTTATAAAAATCATGATATTAATGATGACTAGTTGAATTATACAGGACCATATATTCTACTAATGCTCTGTCCGAGCCTTCCGGTTCTTTGATCAAACCCTTTTAATTTAACTCAATTTTCCAAATATGCTTTACTTCCAAAATAAATAAAAATAACTTCAATTGAGATAAATAAATGTAGCTTCAATTGAGTAATGTGAAAGTGGGTCGAGAGGGAGGGGTGAGAGTGGGGATTGGCATTATGAGGGGGCAACTTAAATAGGCCAAGAAATTGGGAGGAGCGAAGGGGGAATTGGACAGAGATAAGAATATTCGCCAGAAGGATTGGATGGACATCAAAAGGGGAGATTTGGGGAATTGGGCAATGCCTAGAAGGATTTACAACACAAAGGAAGGAATATTGAGAGGGGAAAGGATTGGATGACATTTACGATAGAATAATTGACGGGAACATAATAGGGCGAGTGGAAAGTTTTAAAAAAAAAAATTGGAATAAAGAAATTGAATAAAAGAATTAAATTAAATTTCAAATTAAGACAGCACAACTAAATTTCTAATTTAAACAATAAAATTATACTTTTAATAAATTTTAAATTGCTTACAGCAATCATGGGTCCAAAGCATTCGCCAAAAATCGGCCACCGTGTTCGCCAATGGAATTTGGGTGGCAATGTATGCATTCCGGGAACTGCAAAAATGGGGAAATTTTAATTATTTTATATAATTATTTTTTTCGAATTACAAATAAAAATAATAAAACATAAAAATTTCATAAATAAAAATAAACAAATCTAATTTTTCATTGAATTTTCTTTTAAATTTACATAAAAATTTCAATATTTTTAAAAAATTCTGGCTCTACTGCTGACCGATATCCATCAATCCATGATGCGTTGATATAATCGCCGCCATCGGCACCAGCCTCCCTCGGCAATTCCACTCGATTGAAGTCCCAAGGCACAACACTCAATTTGACATTTTTGTTCCCATTGTAGACGGCATTTGCCACTTGAGCCCGAAAACATTTTGGTGGTTTCAGTGAAAGGAGTGTCTGAAAATAAATTTTTTTTTATTTATTGGCTTAACTTTTATAGCATTTTTTTTACATTTTTTACATTTTTTACATTTTTACAATTTTTAATTTTAAAATTTTAAATTAAATTAATATATTTTTATTAATAAAAATTTTAGACCCTTAAGTAAATAAATTAGTGAATAAATATATTATGATAATTAAAATTTTTATAATAAATTTTTATTACATTGAATTCGATGTCAATGCCGGAGAATTCGTTATGCATTTGAGGCCTTGAAAGTGTTTGGACATGTTGGAGTCTAAATGGATTAGAATAAAAAATTATTAATGATTTAAATACTCATTAAAAATTTTTAGAATTTTATTTTACATTAAAATGCCATTATGTCTTTTTGCAAATTTTAAAGAAATTTAAATAAAATTAAATTTACATCACATAAAAATAATACAAAAAATTTTTATATTTAAATGAGAGAATTAGTTTGAAAATAATTAATGCCATGACAACAATATCCGTATTAAAATAAATTATTAAAAAAATCGATAAATAATATATCAAATCCGATAAATTTAATTCAATTTTTCTTTTAAATTTTTTATACAAATTTTTGTTTTTGTGAAATTTAACGAAAATTTAATGAAATTTGAATCTCATAGAAAAAAATGTGCATAATTCATATAATAAAAAAAATAATTTTAAATTAAAAATAAATAAAAACCAATAGAAAAATTTAAAGGAATTAAAAATAAATTATTAAAAAGTTTATTATTTAAATTTTTTGGTAAACTTACAATTTTGAACTGGGAATTTCAGTGGATCCAGATTGTGCCGCATCCAACAGTGCATCATGAATGAAAATGTATTGATCATCGGTTTGTACCATATATTGGCGTTGGGAACGGATGGCACGAACACATCCATAAATGTCCACTGAATTTTCGTAACGCAACCGTTCCAGCTGCCAATCTATGACGATGAATGCTCCGGTACGGCCAATTCCAGCACTGAAAAAAATATGAAAAATGAATAAAATTATTTTTTTCCAAGACTTTTTTAAATTTTGTTCGATCTTTTTGATTGACTTTTTAAAGTTTCAAAAATTTAAAAATGTTTATTTTCTGTTTCACTGCAAAATTTTATGGTTTCAATTCGTGATTTTTTTATTAAATCACTAAATGCAATTAATATTTTTAAATATTTTCAAATTTTTTATGGGTTTAATTTTTTAGAGAGAAAAGGGTACTTATGGAGATTGGCCCCTACAAGAGAAAGGACTGATGGAAGGGAGGGAATTGATGGAAGGGAAATGTGTCACTCATCATATTGAGATGAAGGGAATGGATTCTGCGAGGGAGAAATGAATTTCCTCGTACGGGGAAGATTCCTAAAACGGTAAAATGTGAACTAAGAATTAAATATAAAATTGGAATAAAAATCAGAGAAAAAACTTAGTTCATCACAAACAAAAGTGTTTTTATTTCATCCAAACATTTGTGTTTTTAATTCTATTATTTTTCCAAACATTTTTTTAAAAGATTTGTATTTTTGTGTTCTAGACATTTTGAATTTTTATTTTCCTTAACATTGAATGATTTTGTTTTTATAAATTTTAAAAAATATTTAGTTTTTAATCTTTTTTATATTTTAATTTTAAAAATACTGTGTAACCTCTTTTGATTTCCCATGGGGAATTATTTTTCAACTCCTTAAAAATTGGGAAAATTAGAGTCTAACTCCTTTAAATTGTGGATATTTATGAATTAAACACATAAGATTTTGTAGATCTTTAAAGAATTTAGAAAATTCGATAAAAATTTATTTTAATTTATATTGCCTAGTTTTGAATCTTCAAAATCGAGGGTGGGGAATTAAAAGAGTTATACATTAAATATTTTATTTTTTTTATTCAGAATTATTTTAATTTTTAATCAAAAATTTAAATTAGAATTTGCACCGTTTTAGGAATCTTCCCCGTACGAGGAAATTCATTTCTCCCTCGCAGAATCCATTCCCTTCATCTCAATATGATGAGTGACACATTTCCCTTCCATCAATTCCCTCCCTTCCATCAGTCCTTTCTCTTGTAGGGGCCAATCTCCATAAGTACCGAGAAAAGTAATAAAATTATTCCCTAGTGCCTTTATTAAAAAATATTTTATTTTTTTCTAAATGCCAAAAGCCATAATTAATTTAAAAATTTTTTCAATATCATCTTTTATTTTTTTTAAATTTTAAAATTTTAATGATTAAAATTATCCAAATATCCATTATTCCAATTCAATTATTTCCCTCAATTAAAAAATAACCTGCAATGTGTGACAATTGGGCCAGCATCCACCGGATGCAATGCTTTCACCCTCTTGAGAAATATAAGGAATGGGGTTGGATGAATGGGCACTCCATGGTCAGGCCATGCCGTGAATTGACAATGTTGAATGTCTCGGCCCAAATCATTTCTGCAACGAACATTTTCCAGCCGAAGTGTCCGTAGGCAATAATGCGCCAATTCTGTGGTCTCCATTAATGTAATCTATAAGGGAAAAAATATTTTTATAATTTTACAAAACATTTTAATTTACTTATTTTATTTATTAATTTTTTAAATTCATATTTTTTTGATTCATTTTAGAAATGTGAGAATTCATTTTTATCTTCCTTGCTATTTTTTTAAAATTTTTTTATTTAATTTATTATTTTTAATTACAAGCATCGTTCGCCACCACCAGTTCTATTTTTTAGTTCTTATTTACATTTATCGATTATTTAATAAAAATTAAAAATAAAATTTTATGGGTTAGAAACAAAATTTAAAATTTATACAAAATAAAATTAATAAAATTTAATTAAATATATAAATCAAGTACCCCCAATAATTTACCTTATAATTGCCATAAAGTGTTGTTCCCCTTGTTGGCCAATATTGATCACATTTTGTGCGGGATCGTTCCTCCAGCCGTGTTAACATCACAATCGTCCTTACCCTTTCCTCCCAAATCATTCGCCAAAAATCGGCAAATGTTTCAGGCAATGGACCTTGCGTGGCAATATAGGCCTTTGGCTTATCATAGCTAAAAATTTGAAAAATAGTATAAATATATTTATTTTTTTATGATTTAAATCATCAACTTACCCATCAATATAATTTGCATTGATGTAGTCATTGCCGGGCAGCTCCTCGTCGGCATCATCCTCGGGCGGTAAAATCACTCGAGAATGGTCATAGGCAACAACATTTGCATAACTTTAGAAGGAAAAAAATTTGAAAATTTTTTTTATTATTAAAAGTTTACCGATTTTTGTGTTTGTTCACTTCCATTGCAGAATTCTCCCATGTGAATTGTTGGCCGGTGTCAATGCTTTCAAATTCCTTGAAGATTTTTTGAATTTTGAATTTTTTTAAAACAAAATTAAAATTTTTTCTTTTTAATTATTCTCAGAAGAGAGAGAGACTCAAACAAAAATTAAATAAATAAAAATCAATTAAAAAATATGCATTTAAAATTCACCTCACTGTTAGATTACTTAAATTATAAAATATTTACGTTTTTTAAACTCCTAAAATTTTTTTGAAAAAAATAATAAAAGAGAATTAAAAAATTTATATTTTAATTTATTCAAAAAAAATCACCATTCACCATGAACAAAAATTAAATAAATAAAAATTTTTAACTAAAAATTTTATTGAAAAAATTAAATTTTTGAACTCATAAAATTTTATTTTGAAAAAAAAATATTAAAAGTGAATTATTCTTTTAATTATTCAAAAGCGAGAACATATAAAAAAATTAAAATAAAATAAAAATCTTAAATTAAAAATTCTATTGAAATATTTCAATTTTTTAAAACTCGTAAAATTTTATTTTGAAAAATAATAAAAAAGAATTTAAAATCCTTCTTTTAATTAAATTCGCAAGAGAAGAGACGCATACAAAAATTAAATAAAATAAAAATCTTAAAAAATTCTATTGAAATGAAATATTTTAATTTTTTATAACTCGTAAAATTTTATTTTGAAAAATAATATGAAGGAATTTTCTTTTAATTAAATTCGCAGGAGAAGAGACCCATCAAAAATTAAATAAATTAAAAATCTTATTAAAAAACTTGCACATATAATATAAAATAATTTAAATATTCATAGATTATTAGGATTATCCATTTTAGTAAATAAGAAAATATTCATCTTTTTAAATATTTCATTTATTATTTATTTTCATATATTCACAATATATAAATAACCTGAATGAATCCCTGATTATTTGCCATCTTTTGACGATCAATATGTGTGGCAAATTCGGCCAATTGAATTGGCATTGAGGCCACATTCAAATGGCTTCCCGAAAGTCGATTGTCCAAATGATGGTGATGTACAGTGTGTTGATGGAATTGTTGTTGTTGGGCAGAAATTCCGCCATACAAATTGCCACTGGACATTGACAGCATTGGGCCGCCCATTGATGACTGATGATGATGATGATGGTCCATTTGAAGGGTGGCCGATGTGTCAGAATATAGCAAAGGAGATGAGGCGTCTTGCAAATCGGAAGGACCTGCTGTGGACCCAGCAGAACGATCGTAAGAATTCATGACAGGGCGGCCATCCTTTTGGAAAAAAATTTTTTATAATTATTTTTTAATTTTGACTTTTGCCGGCAATAATAAATTATTAATTAATTTTGTTTAACATTATTTCTTTATTATTTTGTAATTGAAATATTATATGGGTTTTCATTTTTTTTTATAATTATTTTTTAATTTTGTGTGTTGTCGCCATGAATAAATTATTAATGAAATTTAATATTATTATTTTTTTATTATTTTGGAATTGAAATATTTTATGAGTTTTATAAAATTTTTTTAAGAGTTCAATTGATGGTAAGCCATGAATGGATAGAGTGATAGGCAACCACTTATGGAAGAATAACTGGATTTATTTTTTTAAAATATTTTATTTTAAATTTTGTTCATTTTTGAAGTAATTGCATTAATTGTAGAAATTTTAAAAATTTATTTTAATAAATATTTTCATTGAAATATTTTTTGAGGTTTTCAAAATTTCTATCTAATTTGTTCTTCTAGATCTAGAGACTAGGAATTTTCCTTTTCGAGTATTTTATGACCCCAAATTATTGTAGAAATTTTTGATTGAAAGAATAGGTTAACTCTATAGAAAAGTAAGATAATATTTTTTCATATCAAAAATTTATTTTTTGGAATAGTTCTTTGTTGTCATTTTATTAAATTTATCCATTTATTTTTAATTTTTTAATATATTCGATTTAAAAATATTTTATGAGTTCAATTTTCAAATTAAACAAAAACATAAATATTTTTAATTTCATCTCTCTTAAAATATTGAAAAAAATTCATTTGATATTTTCTATTTCTACCTGATCCATGCCCAATAATAATTTGCTCGTCTCCGTTGGCAACGCCCCATTTGTGCCACCTCCACCGGCGCCATTGCCATTTGCTGCTTTTGGGAAGTCGCGGGAAGTCAACGGAACTTTGTGCATTCCGGCACCACCGGCACGCATGGATTGGCCTCTTTTACAACGAAACCACCACAGGAAGAGCATTCCAATCATGACAGCCATCACAAACAATATGATGCCCACCTGTGTGGAAAAACCAAGAATAATTTTGGAGTAAATATTTATAAATATTTAAATTTATTTTTTTTTGTGTATTAAAAAAAATAAAAATGGCCTCTGTTAAAATAGTTTTTTAGGATTTAATAATAATAATAAATTTTTTAAATATTTACAAAATTAAATTCCGCATTCTATACTAAATAAATGAAGAAATATTTTTTGGAAATAAATCTCATAAAATTTTTTCCGATGATTGGAAATAAGAAAATAAAAAAATGAGGAAAGTTAAAATAAGCATTCGGAAAAAAAAACTACATAATTAATAATAAAAATTTAAAAAAAATCGTTTTCATGTCAAAAAAATTTTTAATTTGTCGCATAAAATTTTTTGAGCAGGGTGGATTAAGTTAAAAAATAATAAAAAAAATAAAATTAATATTAATCATAATCTTTTACAAATTAATATTTGAATGAAGATAAATTAAAATACAATTTTAACATGAATTATTTAAATTATGAAATTCGTAATTTGCATATTTAAATTATAAAATTTAATAAAATTTTAAGAAATATTTACTCCGAAAATTTTCCTGTACCAAGAATTTGACTAAATAATAGAAAATTTTAAAATATGGAAACTCTTAATGGCCAAAATTTAATATTTTTAAGGATAATTTTGAAATTTTTGTCTTCTAAAACTCACAGCCAACAAAGGGAACATGATTCCGCCGCCTCGGATTGGGCCAGTAAAAAGTGAGGACACTCGAGTGGAGAATTGTTCGCTAAGGGCCGAATCGGTGTGCATTTTTGAGACTGGCTCTTGCATGGGCGGTCGATAGTCAAACTGAAGGTGGAAAATAAACAAATATTTGTTGAATAGGAAAATAATTTATGAATTTTCCATTGAAAATGTGCTACTCACCGGATGTTCAGCTCGTCGCCATGTCTCATCCCTGGCAAATGCCCGACTCATCAAATGATATTTGGCCACATCCGGATCCAACGGGAAATTCATGTAACCATCGTATTCCTGAATGTAAATAAAATAGTGAATGAATATTGAAGAAAAAGTTATTTCTTTCAGGAAAAATATTTTTTTGGAAAATAATTTTTTTATATATATATTTAAGGAAAAGATTATTAAAAATATTCCTTACATAAAAATTTAAAAATAAAATAAGGAAAAAATTGAACTCATAAAAAAATTAAATAAAAAATTCTATATATTTTATTCTCAAAAATAAACAGTAAAATTGAGTCAGCGGTTGGGCAAATCAAAAATAATAAAAAATTCAAGATTTTTTAAAAATTCTTATAAAAAATTGCAATAAGAAAAATAATCATATAAATATAAAATTAATTGATATCGTTTCTGAATTTTTTGCTAATTATAAATTTTATAAAATAAAAATAATGAAAAAATATTGAATAAAATTTTAAGTAAATTACGAATTTTTAAAATTAAATAAAATATTTAAAATTATAAAATAATATTTTTAACAAAAATAGACCGTAAAGAATTCCAAAAAAAACTATAATTCTAAAAAATCTAATAATTGTTATTTTTAATTTTTTACTTCATTATTCATTTTTAATTTTTATTTTAATTTTTTAAATATTTTATGTTTGTGGCGTGTTATTTCACAATTTAAATCTATTTTTTCACTTAAAAAACAAATAAAAGAGAAAAGGCAAATAATTTATGGGTTTAAAAAAAATTCTACAAATCTAATAATTTATTTTTAAACAAACCAGTCCATCGCCCAATGTGAATGTCAGTTCTTCCCGATAAAGTCGTTGCATTTCATGTGTTGGCAATTGGGCTGCTATATAAATTCCTTGCAAATGCTGCTGATTTTGATGCCGTCTTTGGCGTATTTGATGATGCCGATGGATATGTTTGATTGTAGAAATATTGCCGGAAGATTCTTGGTCAATGTCTCTTCTCAATTTTTTCTCCTTTTGGCTTCGAGAAGCTATTTAAAAAATGGGATAATTAAATTAATACCAAAAATTAAATAAAATTTATAAAAAATTCATCTTTCATAAATTATAATAGTTCCAAAAATATTAATAATAATAGAAGCTTTTTTCTCAAAATTATTTTAATTATTTAAAAAATTAGTAAAATATATTTGATATTCATACTTGAGCTGACTGTCAATTGTTGAAGATGTGCGGTTTTGGCTGTTCTAAAATCACTAAAATTATTTTTGATGTAATTTTAATTTCAACCTGAAATTGCGAGTGGCAATTTGCAGTTGGCTTTTGTCGGCACCGGTCACTTCCTCTTTGGAATAGTTTCCGGGCACCACAATCAGCCAATAATGGCTGATTGGTCCATATTCCTCACTGAAATAATGTTTATTTAAAAAATATTTTTTATTTTTTTCTCATAAAATTTAGAAATTTTTTTCATAAAATTTAAAAAATTTTTTCTCTTTAAATTTAGAAATTTTTTTTTATAAAATTTAGAAAAATTTATTCTCATAAAAAATAAAAAAATTTTTTCTTATAAAATTAAAAAAATTTTACTCATAAAATTTCAGGATATTTCATTTTCAAACCTGGCTGGGCTCAATCGAAACTGCGCTGTGTTTGGTCCATCTGATTGAATGAATTCGGGTGCCTCAACAAAAGGTGGTCCCCGTGGATCAGTTTGCACTTGCAATTCCCTTGGCCAATAATGTCGACCATCTTCCAGTGAAAAAACGCCAACTTGAAATGTATACTGAAAATGGGATTAAAAATGAAATCATATGGGAATAAATTTAGAGATTTTTAATAAATTTAATTAAATCAATAATTGGTAATTTTCTTAATTAGACATTTTCAATAATTTTAACGAAAAAGGAAGATGTGAAATAGAAATGTTCACATTATTATACAAAGAATGGGTTATGTATTTATTTCGTGTCTTATGGCATAAATAGTATCAAAAAATAATAATATATGTAATTTTGACCAAATTTGAATCTTAGAATATATTTAAATTTTTTGCGGATTAAATTTAAATTATTTGGAGTTTATTAGAATAAAGAAAATGATAATAAATAAAAAAAAATAACTGGAAATTATTTATTTATTATTTCGATTCCAAAATTATTTTTAAAGTATCTATAAAATTTAAAACAATTTTTCTACAAACCAATACAATACTACTTAAAATACAAGTTTATAAAAATAAATTAAAATGAAATAAATAATAAATAATGTCCACTCACATTCATGAAAGGCCTCAAATTGGCCAAAAACAGTTCCCTTTCGCTGCCATTGATGCGTTTCTCGAATTGGGGTGAGACCATCGACTTCTCCACTAAATCCTGATCCAAATAACTCTTCTGGCCCATTTGTTTGATGTAGAAGCCAATTTGCGCCGGTCCATTGTAGTCCCATCGGATTTTGACGGATTGACTGGTTTTATATTCTAACCGTAGATTTTGCACAACAAAAGTTGGACGCAATGGACCAACCAGCGTGATCGGCGGATCGGAACAAGGTCCAAGACGCTGTGGGAAAAATAATTTTTAATTTTTTTAAATTTTTTAAAATTTTTATTTAATATAAATATTTTTATTTAAAATAATTATTTTTATTTATTTTTTATATTTTTTGCTGGATGCTGGATTTTCCGGAAATTATTAAAATATTAAATAAATTAGAGGTAAATTATAGAATTTTTATTCGGATTTGTTTATAAGTTTAATTTGCAAATTTTATTTATCCTTTTTTTGCATTTTTTTTATTCTAAATATTGGACAGGAAATGGCAAAGAAAAATTATGTAATTATTTTTATTCATTTTTGAAACAATACTTAATTATGTAATTTTAAAAATTCATAAAATATAATATTTCTATTTTTTGAAATTACTAAAAAGACCGATATTAAAAATTTTAATAAAATCCTCTAAAATTTTTAGTTTCTAAAAAATAGTTTAAGATATTTATTAAAAATGTTTATAAATTTATTTTTATTTTTTTTTTAAATTAATTTAATCAATTTTTTGTCTCTTTTTTCTTCCCTTATTTATTCGTTTCCAAAAAGAATTAAAATTTTTGCTTTTATTAATTTTTTAATATATTAAGTTAAAATATTTAAAGAAAAAAAGTATAAATTTTTATACCTTGATTTCTGGCTTATATCTAATGCTAATCAAATAATTTACAGTATTCCGATTCCGACAAAATAAAAGGACTGTATTGATAACTAACATGTAAATATTGAGCAAAAAAATCGGATATATTTCAAAAATTTGTTATAATAACTTTTTTAATTTTATTATTTTTTTTTTTTGAATTTGTAATCTTCGCAATTTCGGCTTTTTTTAAACATTAACCAAAACTAGCTCAGGAACGCGCGCTATCGCGCGCGTCCCTTAGCTAGTTACTTTTTAAATTGAACCAATATTTGAAATAATTAAATATAATAAAAAAAATTAATCATAAATGAATAATTTTATGCTAAAAAAATAAATAGTAAAAAAATTCAATTTAAATATTTTATTCATCTCTCATCAACTTCATTAATTCTTATTCCCTATACTCATAACTCATTATCATCTTCATTCATCCTTTAATATTTTTTAGCACTATAATTTCCCTCCCTTTATTCTTTTTAATTCTTCTTTTCTCTTCTTTATGCTTCAACCTCTCCTCCAACTTTTATCTTCTAATTTATCTTTTCTCATCTTTATTCTCATTTATCTCTTTCATTCCCTTTCATTCTTATGTTCATCCTTTCTAATCATTTCATTCATCTCTTTTCATCCTATTCATCGCTCGCATTCTCCCATTCATATCTTCTCATCCTCACATTCATCCCTCTCATCCTCACGCTAACATCTCTCTTCCTCTTATTCTTCTCTTCTCATCCTCCCATTCATCCCTCACATTCTCCCATTCATCCCTCTCATCCTCCCTTTCATCTCTTCTCATCCTCTCAGTCATATTTTCTCATCCTCCCATTCATCCCTCTCTTCCTCTCATTCATCTCTTCTCATCTTCTCGTTCATATTTTCTCATCCTCCCATTAAAACCTCTCTTCCTCTCATTCATCCCTCTCATCCTCCCATTCATCTCTTCTCATCCCCCATTTATATCTTCTCATCCACCCATTAAACTCTATCTTCCTACCATTCATCTCTTCTCATCCTCCCATTCATCCCGATCATTCATCTCTTCTCATCCTCCTATTTTCATTCATCCCTATTCATCTTCCTATTAATCTCTTTTCATTCCCATTCATTCTTATTTTCCTATTCATCCATTCTCATCTTCCTATTAATCTCTTCTTTCATATTCATCCCTATTCTTCTTCCTATTCATCCTTTTTTTTTTCGCATTCATCTCTTCTTATTTTTCCATTCATCCTTTTTTATCTTCTCGTTCATTCTTCTCATATTCCCATTCATCCCTTTTCATTTTCACATTCATCACTATTCATTTTCTCATTCATCTTTTTCATCTTCCCATTCATCACTAATACATTTTTATAAGAATAAATTGCAATTCAAAGAATTTCGACATCTTCTTGAATAAAAAATTGGGGAATGATGAATGAAGGTGAATTCTTTCAACCATTTTTTGTTAAAGAAATTGTTGATATTAAAAATGAAAATTGCAATTTTATAATTAAAAAAAACAATAAATTTAATTGTCGCTATCATTTAATTGCCATTAAAATAATTCTCGGCTATTGCAAACAGTTAAAAAATATTTTTTCTCATTTAATTTGTTGAAATTTTTCTCAAATTGCAGCTTATTTCATTCTAATTTCCTTTATTTCTTTATTCCTTATCCTATTTATTAAGATTGAGTGGATGTGTGAAGATTGAAAAAAGGAATTAAAAATTGTATTGTTTTCTGTCATTAAAATTAAGATAAAAATGATGCATTTTATTCTTTTCCTTTTTTGTGTTCCGAATTGACCCTGCTATTTCAGAAAAATAAAAAGAAAATAAATCTATTTAATTAATTCTAAAGAAACTTTCCAAGGTGCTTTTAAGTTTTAATCTTTGGGAAATTTCAGAACTGTTGCAGGCAGTAGAAGTAAATAAAAATAAATAACTGAAAACAAATTTCATAATCAAAGATTAGTTGCAGTATGGATTAGAAATAAAAATTAATAAAGAACTGAAAAATAATATGCACATTTTTTATTTCTTTATCCTATTTTTTCTTTTTCCTTTTTTATACTTTATGTCTAAAAAATGTTTTTCTCTGTTTCTTCTAAAAAAAAACAAAACGCCAAGTTCAAAATAATTTTTTATAACAAACCAACAGAAAATTATATATAGGATAATTTTAAAGAATTTTTCCTAAAATTATTTATGGGTTTAATTTCTATTTTTATATTTTTATTTTATTCTTTATCATTAAATTTCTTTTTTATTTTGAAATTTACTTATTTCATTTAATTTAACTTACTCTTTGTTTCATTGCTAGCACGCAGAAGGCATAGGATTTTTGGGTGATCAATCTGAATGGAAGAAAAATTTAAAAAATTACACATTCGTTATTTATAAATAATAATTTTAATTCGGGCTCACTAATTTTTACTTTATTCGGTTATTACTGATTATATAATTAAATAAATTATTTATTTATAAAAAATCAAATGCTCACCGATTGATCTCCAAATGCCGGGCCTTTGGGTCCATGACGGGTTGACTTCGCCATTTGTCCATTCCGGAGCTTTCCCTGGCCACCATTGGTTCCGGCACATATTTGACCATGAACCCATCCGGTTGTCCAGCCTCTGAACTGTCCGCCTCGTCAAAATCCCATTGCACAACGACGCTGGCATTTGACACGGTCTGTACCCGAACATTCTTTGGCGGACTGATGGCGGCTGAAAATGATGAATTGTTGGTATAAATTTTTTGAATTTATTATTTTAAAATTAATTTTTTATTTAATATTTTTTATTTTAATAGCTTGAAATTTTATTAAAATATAATTTTAAGTATTTTTAAATTAAATAAAAAAATATTATTAAAATTTTACTTATGGATTTTTTAAAAATAAAAATATAAATTTATTGCCAAATTTAATTTTGCAAAATTTTAATTTGAATTATTTCGCATGATTTAAAAGTTATTGAAGAAATTCCATTATTGATGATTGAAATTTGCCATGAAAATTGTTTCTATTCTCATGACAGGGACAGGGAACAGGGATGGATTCAATGTTCTAAATCAAATTTTTCGAAATTTCGGATGGTCAAAAAAATTTTCGAATTCGAATTTTCAGTGGGTCAAAAAATTATTGAAATCGTAAATCGAAATTTCGGAGAGTCAAAAAATTTCAAGAAAAACGAAATTTCGGAAGGGCAAAAATGTTTTCGAAATCGAAAAATCAATTTAGTTAACCCATATGCAATTCAAAAAGGCAAATTTAAAATTTTTGCACAGCTTAATTAGTTGAACCTGAAAGCATAAGAAATTTCCATTCATCTTGTTCATTTTCCTCCATAAAATTATTTTTATTATTTGGATTTGGAGGATCCATTTTTAGGAGGGATTCAATGACCGCAGTCAGAACACTTTTTTGCCGGGGGAATTTTGTTGGAATGGATTTAGGCGAGGATTTATTATTATGGGAAGAAAATTCATGTCTCCGTTGTTGTTGGGGATGAGGCGAACTGATGCCGCCGGCATTGGATGAACCACCGTTTGTGTGGCTTATTGCCATTGGTGACTCCGACAAACGAAGCATATGGCTAATTATGGAGAGAGGAAAAATTGAAGTCAAACAATAGAAAAATTAGTCAAAAAGACAGAAATTGTGCTATGGAAATTTGGGGAAATATGTCGCATTAATTTCCTTGGAAACTGGGAGGTTACAGGTTAACAACAACAAAAAATGCAAAAATTTAGGAAACTGGAGAAAATTGGATTTTTTGTGGAATATTAAGGTTTAAATTTTTCGCTTTTTTAAAAATATAGTGAAAATAATAAATTAATAAAATCATTGGAGGTTGAAAGAATTAAAACCAATCACGAACTATTCCTTAAAAATTTAAATTCCCAATAAATTAATCCTTAAAAATTTCTTGAAAAAATATTATTGAAACCCGAAGAATTGAGTTTTCCGTGATAAGGCAATTTGTTCAATTAGATAAATAAGAAAAAGGAAACTTGCAGTAGAAATAAAAATTACCCAAAATTTGAGGCCCGAATAAATTAATCACTGTTCACTGGGAGGTCCAAGTATAACCGTAATTAGAGAAAATAAATTGGATTAAAAATTTTACTAATTTTAAAGTGAATAAGGAAATGGCAAAATTAATTAGAGCAAAATTTATTAAAATTATGTATTTATCACTTTCCCATTTGTTGTTTGCTTTCCATAAAATATTCCACTTAAGAATAGCAAAAATTGGTACAATAAATTTAACTTTTTATTATCAATCGTGGCCCACATTCCGATTATAAATTTCAAAAATTAAAAATAAAATAACTTAAATGATTTTTTAAGGGGAATTCTTTATATAAAGATGGATTATACGAGTTACGAAAACATTAAATAAATCTACTAAAATGAGACTAAATTATTGAAAAGTGGCGAATTTTTTTGTTCATTTTAAGCCTTGGAGCATTTCCAAAATTTGTTTTCAATAGAAATGGACCAATCAATGGGAGAATTGGACATAAAGGAAGGCATCCACCAACTGGAGGTGTGCACCATTTGTGCCAAAAATGGTAAAAGCCTCTCACAGAAAACAGACCAATTTTCGAGAGGAAAGGAGACTCAGTGGTAATGGACTCGAATTTTAGGCCAAAGAGCTTCCGGCATTTTGGAAAGGTGGCACAAAATTTGAGGGGGTGGCTTCTTTTTTCCCATCGCTGGGCGAGGAGGTCCTTAAATGGACAAAGGGAAAATGGGACCGCACACAGCACCTGCTGGAGTTATGTGAAAAAGTACTCAAATTGGTCCCAAAATTTTAGGGCTTATTTTCATTTTCACACATTCTCTGTCAAAAAGTGGTGGTGTCTGGCTTGAAGCACACACCTTTTAGGCATTTTAAGAAAATTTCGGAAAAGGGGGAATTTGCCCCCTCTGGAAAAAATGTAGGGAGGGGGGAATCCATAATGCAAAATGGTTGTCCTTTTTTAAAATGGTGTTAACAGTAAGTTGGTAAAGGAAAATTGGGATGGATGATTGTGAGGATAGTAGAGAGAATTTTTGAAGGAATTTCTGATAAATAATATTACTGTAGATTTTTGAGATAAATTTAAACGGGACTAAATTTTTAAAATTGTCTTTTTACTTCATTTTGAAGATAATTTATTTAATTTGGTTTAATTTTTTATTATAATATGTTCATTTTTGGGAGGGAATTTTTAAAGAAATTTTAATTTACATTGCAAATTTGTGTAAAACTAAAGTGAAATATTTTATGGAAAGCAATGCATAAAATAATGATAAATGAAATTAAACTCATCGCCCATTTCTCTATTCCTTTCACCAACAGCCGGACGGACAAGCCTAACTATATATTTTTGTTAGATTCCAATTTTTTAGTTATATTTGTAATATTTTTTTAATTTTATAAATTTTTGATTGGGAAGAACACGGGCGTAATTATAATTATACTCAAAAGTTTTTAGATTATTAAATATATGTGAAAGTTAAGAGAAATAATTTATGGAAAGCAACAAACAAAGGAAAATGTAATAAATAAAAAAGCAATTTATTGCAATTTCTAAACAATTTTCCTATTTCTCTACTCTCTTTTACAGCCCGGCGAGAAGAAAATAATAAAAAGTAATCTTTATTTAATTTATTATTTTAATATTTTCCGAATTTATTTTTAAATTTTTTTTCGCCATATTTTGCAATTTTAATTTATTTTTCCTTTAATTGAGGTATTTTTTTATTTCATCAAATAGCAATTTTTATAGTTTTATTTTCCTTTTTTCACTAAAAATATAAAAATAATAATTATTAATAAAATTTTTGCCTTCATAAATAATAATTAAATTATATATTTTCAGTACAAATTGCCTCTAATTTTGCTTTTTATTTTTGGCAAATGCAAAATTTGTATAAAATTAATTTGCATGGTCAGAGGAAACTCCGACTCTTGCGCACCAATTTCTCCTAGTCGATGATCCAAATTGAAGAAATGCTCCAATGAGTCGGCTCGACTTACTCCTCCTTTTCGTCTTCCTTGGTGTTGTTTTCTCCATTCGCGGTTTTTATTTTTCATTTTTCTTCTATCTGTTGCGCATTCACAATCGTCATTTTCAGCTGCGGAAGGAGAAAATATAGCCGCTGAACATAATATGATGCCTAGAGCCCGGATTTTTAATTTTCAAAAAAATGCTGTCCTATTATTTGGGAAATTGGTTAAAATTTGGGTACTTATGTCGTTTGTATCCCCTCTGACCCTTAAGAAAGGAAAATGTGAAGGGTCCCCCCTTGGGGTCATCAGGATTAGGGTTAGGGTCGTTAGGGATTATCTTGGATGATATCTATCCCTGATTGACCTTACCTAACCTTATCCCTAATCCTGATGACCCCAAGGGGGGCCCTTCACTTTTTCCTTTCCTAAGGGTCAGAGGGGATACAAACGACATAAGTACCAAAATTTGTTCCGAAACCATGAAAATAAATTATTCTGGTTTTAAAAAATGTCAAAAATTTGATTTTTTTGTTTTTTTTTGCTTTTTAGATTAAATTTTTGTACATTTTTGAGGGAAAAATCACTTCAAAAATTGTATTAAAAAAGTATTTTGGGATAAAAATTCTAAAAACCTAAATAACCAGCAGGCCTAGAAGATGACCCCGATGGCATTTCACCATCTGCCCCATTCTCTTCATTTTCATCCATCAATTCTGCTGTCGAAGATTGTTGGTCAATTTGATGAAGCATTGTGGCGTAAAAATCGTCATCATCAATTTCTTCTCCATTATCATTATTTCCATAAAATGGATATAATAAATTATTTTGTTGTTGTTGTTCTTCGTCTTCATGCGCTTTTCGAAGGATTAGGGCGGTTTTGAATTGTTTGCTGCCTTCTTGCATTTTTTTTTGTTTTTCTAATTTTTTGAAAACAGTTAAATCAGGGTGATAACGCAATTTTATTTGGGATTAAAAAGAACTTAATTTAACATTTTATATGGCTGAGTTGTTAGTATGGAGAATTGCGCGTCTTTTTCAAGAGATAATTTAATTAAATTTTTTAAATTTTTAGTTCATAATAATTCGAGTGTAACTGTCCCAAAATTTTATTGACTCTGATATTTTATTGACTCTGATATTTTATTGTATTTTTATAAATTTTTATATGTAAACTTTCTATGGGATTTAAAAATTTTAATTAAATTTTTTTAAAAGGGAAATACTATTTGCTGGAAAGATTGCTTTAAAAAATTGGCAAATTTGTGCTAATTTTGGGTAACCAATTAAAAGATGAATTTATTTCCAAAAACAAATTTATGAAAGGACATAATGAAAATCCCAAATTTCCCATTCATCAGCAAATAGGGTGTTCCTTCCCTATATAAGGAAGGATTGATTGTCTCTAGTATTTTGGATGCAGGGGAATCGGTTTTTTTATAATGTTCGCCAAAATTTTTATTCTTTTATAAAAATTTAATGAAAATTTATTTATGAGTTGCAAAAAAACTGCTTGAATATTGTAATTTTGTTGTTAATATTTAATTAAAAATTCTAAAACATGAATAAATAGATTAATTAAAAAATTTAAGGTAAATGCTTTTGAGAATAATTTTGTTAGGAAATTTTTATTTTTAATTGAATATAAATTTAATTTGATAGGGAAATGCTCATTATTTTTTAAATTTCGACGAAAATTTCTTTTTTTTATAAAAATTTAATGAAAATTTATTTATGAGTTGCAAAAAAAATTGCTTGGATTTTTAAATTTTGCTTGTAATATTTAATTAAAAATTCGAAATACATTAATTTAAAAAAATTAAGGGAATTCCACCGTAATAAATCTAACTGCTTTTGAGAAAAATTTTGCTTGGAAATTTGAATTTTTATTTTATTTTTAATTGATTATAAATTTATTTTGAAAGGGGCAAAAGTAGATTTCTTTTTAATGTTTGCCAAAAATTTTCATTATTTTATAAAAATCTAATGAAAATTTATTTATGGGATGCAAAAAAATGCTTGAATTTTTAATAATATTTAATTAAAAATTTATTTTTCTAAATATGAATAAATTAATTAAAAATTAAGGGAAAAACAACAATCTATAAATAAAAATTATTTGTGATGAGCAAAAAATGGGAAGAGCTAAGAAAGGAAGTAAGGACTTTTTTGCCTCTGGGTAAAAGACAGGGGATTTGGGAATTCATTTTATCTTCCCTTTCCAATAAAAAATTCTACTTTAGGCCCTAAAGCCACGGTACGTGGGTAAATCTTTCCCCCTTCAATGTGGAGTGCCTTATATGGAGTTTTATTCGGGAAGGACAAATATTTGCCAAAGGGATTGTTTGGCCAATAGCCCCAATTTCCCCCTAGAAAATGCTTGTTTGGCGTTGAAGCGTGACAAAGTGCCTGAAGGCAAAGGCACATACACATTTTTGGAATGGTGTATTTTGGGTGGATTGGGATTTCGGGCAAATATGACGATGAATTTACTTTAGGGAGAAATCGACAAAAATGATAGGTTAAATAAAATTGGAATGGAAAATGAATGCATGAACGGTTCGAATTTGAAAAATTTGGAGTCAAAATTTTTTTGGAAAAATAAATTTAAAAAACTGATTAGGAATAAAATATGATATATTAAGGAATTTTAATTTTTTGGTTTGAAACGCCATTTTTATTATTTTTTTTATATATTTTTTATGGGATTCAGAAATAAAAATGCCATAAAAATGCAAAAAATAGTGAAAAAATGTGGCCATATTTAAACACAGAACAGCAACATTTTCTGCTATTTTCTCCTCAAATTTGGCTAGTAAAACAATTAATTATGCGAATTGGAATGCAAATGAATTAATGCGCATGTAATTTACCCCAACATATTTTTAATTGATAATTTTTATTAAATTATTAAAATTTGAAGGCGCATTTTACATTTCGCTAATATAAGTAGAACGATATTAGAAATTAATTTTGTCCGACTAGAAAATGAAGGAAAAGGAACTGACCATTACAATATTTCCTATTCATCGACAATATAAAAGATAAAACACCCATAAATTATGTGCCGCTGGGCCATTTCCATTTCCACAGGGAAGGGGGCCAGCCATATGGCCGGAAATTTGAATGTAAAATTGGCGGTCATCAATTTATTTAGAGAGAAGCAAAGCTGCCAATTTAGAATTTATTTTTGGTATATATTAGTCAGATATTGAAATTGAACATCATAATTGCAAATTTTGGAATAAAAAAAGAATAAATTTTGACGGTGTGAATTTAATTATGAATGTAAATTTAAATATTTTTGTTTGAAAAATTATTTTTTAATTTATTATAAAATTTTATTTTCGTACATTTATTTATTCACGCTTTTTTAATCTGCAACAAAAATTTCATTTTTTATTAAAATTGAACAAAATTTTATTTATGGATTACAAAAAATATTTAAATTTTTTCTTAATATTATATTAAAAATTATATTTTTTTAATGTGAATAAATTAAATAATCAGAATTACAAATTTTCATGCAATAATATAAAACAAGTTTTTTAAATAAATTTAAAAGATTGTTTATTTAATTATGAATTGAATAATTTTTGTTTAAATTTTTTTACATTATTATAAAAATTTATTTTCGTTCTTATTTTTTATTCCCCGCCTTTCTAAATCTTCACCAAAATTAAATTTTTTATTAAAATGAAATGAAAATTTATTTATGGGTTGCAAAAAAAATTTTCAATATTTTAATTTTTTAAATCATATTTTTTAATGTAAATACTTTCAAGAATTGTTGGGAAAATTTCCCAAAAAAAAAACCAAAACACAGGTACTTATTTATGATTTTTGACACCTAAAAAATCCGCTCCTTATTAATTATGAATTTTGGAGCAATTTTGCTAGTTAATTGAAATTATTTTATTTTTTTATTAAAATTTTATTTTCGAAGATAATGTGGCCAGTGTACTTTTTTAATATTCAAAATTTTATTCTTTTATAAAAAAATTGAATGAAAATTAATTTATGGTTTGTAAAAAAATCTGCTTTTATATGGAATTTGCTATTAATATTTAACTTAATTTTCCACGACATTTTCGCATGCGTTTTTTCTTCCATTTTTTTTGTTTTTACCTTCTGTCAATGAGCAAACATTCAAATAAAAATCCTCATATCGGCTCCATGCCTCCTTGATGCCATCTGTATTGGCCACATGATATTTCCAGCCAGCGGCCAGCTGATTGACCAAATCCTCGAATCGAGTGAATAGGCCCTGACGACAGAGTTCCGGCGACATTTGCTTCAATTGTTCGAGTACATCACTTTCAATTGGGTCATATTGGGTTGTGCTTGATTGAGAGGAAGATTCGGCGAAAAGGCTGGAGGAAGTGAATTCGTCGCCAAGAATGTCGCCAGAATTTGGTGAAATTGTTGAAGTCGTGGTGATGAATTCATCATAATATTGAACAGATTGATGCTGTTCTCTTTGGACGCTTTTAGGATGTAATTGGGGCGATTGTGGATTGATTAATACCAATGAATCCATTGATGATTATTAGATTTTAGCTTTGACAAACAAAAAAAAAGCGTAATGTTTTGGTGTAAAATTCTATGAGTTCTAAAAGAAAATATTTTAAAAATATGGTAAAATGGTGGATAATTTATTTTTATAATGGGGTTAGGGGATGAAATTGGAGTTTGGAAGTGAACAAATTTAAGGGATGAAAAATTGATGAATGACTTATTGTTCGTTTTGAGCAGATAGCAGGATTTGAATTTGATCAAAAAAAGCTTTGATTAAAAATTAGAAAATTTATGAATGTCTGTTATAAAATAATGAAAATTTATTATGGTTGAAAGAATTAGCAGTGAATCAGTGCGAGCATTTTTTTGAATGATAATTTAATTTTAAAAAATTTAATCTTAATTTTTTTTATTCAATTTTAAAATTTTGTGTAATTCAAACGGTAGTTATTTTATAGTCCAAGAAAATTTAATGGTGATTTTTATTTATTTATCTCTGAATATATTTTATGGGATTCAAAAAATTATTTGAAAATAAAGAAAATTGAATGATTTGTTAAGAGAATGGAGGGAATTACTGCTGATGTCTTATTTAATAATATTTTTAGAAGTCAAAAAGGAAATTTATATTTATATTCCTCATTTATTAAGATAAGAATTAAAAAATGCAGATTAAACATAAATAAAATATTATTAAAAAATTGCAATTTAAAATGAAAAATTACCTACTGATTAAATTTTCATTTTGAATTTATTATAAGTATTCTTTTTATTTAAAAATTGTATGCGATCATTTCATCAAAATATTTAGTAAATTTTTTTGCTTCATATTTAATTGGAACCCATAAATAAAATTCAAAAAAATTAATTAAATTTAATTAATATTTGATTCAAAAAATGCTCTCCTAAATAGAAGACAAAAATAAAATATTAAAAAATAAAAATAAATCTTGGGTGATTTTTTCTATTGAACATAAAATTGTTGCAATTTTTAGTATATAATTTTGTTTTATTTAATTTGCATTTTTTATTCCAACCCTCCTAAAAATGGGGAATAATTATATTTTTTAAATAATATTTCCTTGACTTTTGTCAATGGAATTTGCATTATGTATTCGGCATTCACATTTATGTTTCCATAATCCCCCTCTTTTTTTGCTGGCTAACAGAATTAACTATTTAGGAAAGTGATGAGGCAGAGGCCCACCATTAGCATGATTAAATTGGAATTATTCTCTGGATGAGAATATAAAAAAGAAATTTGGAGTAAAATGGAAAGAGAATAAATGGGAACGGAAAATAAAAAAGTTGCAATTTGCAAACCAATTTAATTGTTCTCTGTTGGGGAAATGTTCATTAAGTGCAATAATGCCCAGGGGAGAAATTAAAAAGAATTGGTTTGTTGGAAACCCAATGTTCATTTAAGCCTGGGGAAAATTTTAATAAATTAAAATGAAGAGTATTTAAAAATTTCACATTTTTGGATGCGTAAATTCCATAAATTTCGGGTTTTATGATTGATAAAAGCCTGCATTTAGAAAAATTTCAGAGTTAAAAAATATGTAAACGAATAGCATGTTGCATCAAATAAATTGCTTTGGGGTTCCACACCTGCTGGGCGTTTTTTTGACCAAATTGTTGGAAAACAATTGGGTCCTCTAGGGGTGGAAGCCAAAATGTGTGTGTGGAATTAGAATGGCGCATTTTATGAATGAATTGGTTGCCGTGCTGCACTGCTCATTCTTATTTTATCGAGAGAAAAAGGGGCAGCTTTTATGCGCCCTGCGGGGAAAACAAAGTCAATTCAACGCTAGGGGGCTAAAATGGACTCATAGAGACCCATTTCCATTTTACACCTTTCCGCTTCAATTGTGCGCCAAAACTGGCAGCAGGAAAACGTGTTGTGAAGGGAAAGCATTTTATAACCAATTTTAACAGTTATTATATTGGCCACAGGCCACAGCTCAATGGCCAGATGACCATAGCCATAAAAATGTGAGTCAAAATTGAATGATATTTATATAAAAAGACGGGCAAATCAGTAGAGAAAAGTTTTTAGATTTATCTATTTTTTTGCCTGCATCAGATAATATTTTCATGTTTATTTATGTTTTTTGAGTTAATTTTAGCGGAAGAGTAAACATTTAAATGGCTCGAAAATGACCAAAGGCAAATAAATTAAAGGTGAAAGTCAAAGCAATAAGTCCCTCCCAATTTAGAACGGTTAAGAGTTGCTTTTGGTGGGTATATTTAACAGAAAAACAATTAAAATGGAAACAACCAAAAAAAATTCCTTGAGGAAAGTCAACACATTTTTTAATTTGTAATTCATTTAATGTCTCTAAGCCTAAATTTTGGCAAGCTTATAGCAAATATGTATGCAGAGATTGACGAAAATTTGAAAATAGAAAGTGAAAATGTGAATTAAAAGAAACGACAGAGTCAAAGTTTTCTGCCTCCGCCGATGATGTTTAGCCCCCCCCCCCCCACACAAGCCCCCTTCCATAATAATATTTTGTGCCACGGCTGTGTTGCCGTATTATTTGACTATGTGCCAATGTGCCTTTTACGGGAGTGAAGTGGTGGTGTAAATGTGTGCGGGGCGCGGAGCAAATTTAATCCGGGTCCATTAGCCCATTTTTCCCTTTTTGTTTTCGTGCCGCGTCGTTTTTGCCGCTCGAAGTCAGCACAGGTGTCGATTATGGACATATTTATATCGGGTAGAGGGGGCATTTTTAAAAGGGAAGGAGCGGGCAAAATGATATAAAAAGAGGAAAAGCGTATCGAGGCAAAATAGCGGAAAAAATATTTAGAAATACATTTTGGTTACCTAGATTTAGAATTTGACCAAAGATTTTTTGGCTAAGTGATCAAACATTTTCGGGTAATAAAAAAAATCATTTTTGTAATGGAATATGCAAAACATTTAAAACATGGTCAATGCATGGTCAATGCTGAAATTAGGCTTAAAAAATTGGTTTTGGAAAAAAATTTAGATGCTTTCTAATTATCTTTATGAAAATATTTAGAACAAAACAGAAACAGGGTTAAAATTTATTCAACATTTCTTTTGACCTCCTGGAAAAATATTTTAACAACTTTTTAATAATAATCAAAGAAAAATAAATTTTTTGTCCCTGTTAATGTTAACCAATTAGTTTTTCGAAAATTGCCAAAATCTATTATTTAGTCAAAAATGTGTATTAAATGTATTCTTTTTCTTCAAAGAAGGGTAAAATAAAAGTCTGTCCCGCCGAAAGTCCATCCAATCCCACCGTTTTTTTTGGTTAAAATTAGGGAATTTAATCTGACGCCTAGCATCGCTTTTCTTTTTTTTTGGTCATCAAAGCGGTTCATTTGGGATGCGATGGCAGAGAGTTTAAAATGTTTGCGGAAGTGCGCAAGGAAAATCCCTCTCCGGCGAGACATAAATCAGTGTGCCAAAATGAATAGAGGGAATATGTGGGAGGCGCGCCGGTTGCCACTGGACACACTTTTTTTGTATGGATTAAAAAGAATAAATTAATAAGCCACGAAATTGAGGCGAAAATAGATTAAAATATCAAATGGTAAAAATGGATTTTAAACTGAGATATGCTTTTTTATTCAAATTTTTACCAAAAAGCAAATTAATGAGAAAATTGGAAATTTTTTTATTTTTAAAGAGCTTCAAAATTCATTTGCCTGAATAAAAATTCAAAGGATTTCATTTCAATGTTTATTTAAAAAAAGACCTCTGCAATTCCGTCGTTATTTTTTGTCAGTTTTTGGGGAAAAGGAAATTAAAAATTTTAAAAATGCATGAAAAAGTTTGTAATTTGATATTTTAGCCAGAGGCGAAATTTTTGTAAATTATTATTGAAGTTAATAAAAAAAACAAATCTAAATTATGTTTAAATAAATTCAGTAAAATTAATATAAAAAAATTTTGAAAAATGGTAAAAAATATTAAATAATTTTCTTAATTTTAATTATATTTAATCTTTTGCTTCAGCATGAAAAAGTTTGGAAATAGTGGAGTGGGAAAATTAACGAGAGAGTGAGAAAAAAAGCGAATATTTTCCCTTTTCCCATTGTTGTTTGCTTCCCATAAATAATTTTTCACTGCAAATTAGGGGTCAATTCGGATTGGTTGGGTGTTGGGTCACAGCGGGGATTAGAGAAAAGAGAAAAGGAAGAGAGAGAATGCAAAATTATTGAACAATTCCTTCCTTCAATTTGTCGCGGTGGGCTGCTTCCCATACAAAATATCTCATAAGTCTGTTCTATATATTTATACGATTGTTCTTTTAAAACCAGCATGAATCGAAGCGTCCTCCCAGTAATTTTATTTATTATTAAAAATAATTTAATAAATATAAATGTTGATTGATCAGATGAAGCAGCTGAATCTCACATTAATATTTTTTAGCAATTTAGTAAAAAGGAGCATTAAATAATGAGTAATAATTTGGCTTTGATCATTTTATTCGCATTTTTGGCGCATTCATTTCATTTTTTATTTTATTTTTTTATTTCAATTTTTAAGTATTTAGAATTTTAAAATAAATTAATTTATGTATTATTTAAATTTTGTTCATTTTCAATATATTTCATTAAAAAAAGATAAAACCAACTACTCTGCTGTCCATCGATGCGCAATTCGCCCGAATATATGCCGGTGCCTTTGCTGGTTGCAGCCGCAACACGGAATGTGTAACTTTGTGCTGGATCAATGTCAAAAATGGCCGTTTGAGAGGAAACCTATTTAATATAATTTATTCAATTAATTTATTGCAATTTTGTTGTATTTTAAAGGAATTTTCTTAAATTTTGCAGTTAAATTTTTAAAATTATAAATAAAAATAAAAAATAATTTTCTTATTTTTTCGCAATTAAAAAAAATAATAATTTTTCGCATCCCTGTCCCTGGCCCCCTTTTGGTATACATTTCGTCGAATTGGTCCTGTGCTACGGCTGCTGATTGGCATCAATTCCACCTCGTAATGTGTGATGTTCCCATTGCGATATCGCCATTGGGGTGGATCCCAGAGGATGGAGAGCTATAAAATGAAATATTTTTTAAATATTTTTTTATTATATTAAATTTTAAAAAAAATTCGAATGCAAATTAAATTTATGATTTTTTAAATATATTTTCTAATTGCTTTTATTTCAATTCTTTTGGAATTTTTAAAAAATAATATAAAAAATTGAACTCATAAACTATTTAATTAGTTATTTTTATTTAAGAAGGATAAAAATATTCTGTTTTAATTTTCGAGAAGGTAAAATTGACTGCAAAAAAAATAAATTTAAAAATAATTAAAAAGTTAGCCTTAGAATTGAGAAAATATTTTCATGCAAATTATAATTTTTATAATTCACCATTTTTTATTTTTGGAATTTTGCTATTTTTAATTTCTATTATAAATAAAAAATTTTGAAAAAATTGACTTTATTTCAAAGAATTCTAAAATATATTACAGTTAAATATTAAATTTAAAAAAATTAAAATATGCTGAAAAATGATCTAAAATTCTAAAAATTTTAAGGATAAATTTGCAAATTCTTTTATCTTGAATTTTTTGAATTTATTGCAGAGAAAAATAAACTCATAAATATTTAAACAATTTTATTTAAAAAAATTAACTATTCAGATGAATTAATTTTATTATGAGAAAAAAATGAACGAAAAAATTTAAACAAAAAATTACAAAATATTTTAATTTCTTAATTTGTTTATTTTTATTTAAGAAAAAAATTATTTAAAAATTTAATTTAAATTTTGACTAGTTAATAATCTAGAATTAAAAATTAAAAAATAATAAAATATTTCAAAATATACCTTATTTCGAAAAATTGTATATCGAATATTTAATGGCTCGCCATCGGGCACAGCAGTTGGCGTGATCAATTGTTCGGTGGCATTTTCACTGGCGCCGACCTCATTCACCGCGGCAATATGCAATTCATATTCTTGACCACTATCTAAAAAAATTTTGAATTAAATATGAAAATACATAAATGATTTTTATATTTGAAAGTGGATTTTCATTCTAAAATGCAACTCATAAATTTTTTCCTCCACTATTTAAACATAAGTTTAAAATTTTAAAAAAGTATAAAAAAAATAAAGCAAATGTACTGATCAAAATAAATATAAAAAATTTTAAATAATTAAAAATTTATATTAAATTTAAGAAAATTGTTCAAAATCTTATAAATTCCTTTTTAAAATTTATTAAATTTACAATTTTGGACAAACCATTATAAACTTTTCGTTATTTTCAATGTTTTTTTGGCCATTTTAAATATATTTTTAAAATTGATTTTAGAATCGACCAATTCAATTTTTTGACATGGAAAAATTTATTCAAAATATTCAAAAATTTGGACTCTTCCATACGGAACCACTTTCATTCACTAAAATAATGTTAATATGCATTGATTTGGCTAAAACATTACCGCCATTTTCTCGTCTAAATTTGAACGATCAGGCAATTCTATTTTATATATAATTAAATATAAAAATAATTAACTAAATCGCGACCGAATTTATATCCATTCCTCCAATTTCCACTCAATTGGTCGGATCACTTCTCATTTTTGTCCTTGACCATATTTGCTTTCCAGAGCAATTTGGAATCAGCTATAGTGAACGGTACGGCCACAAGTGTCTCAGCATTTTTGAAGAGCCATAATTCATCGACCAATTAACCAATTTAAATGATATAATGTACATTTAATAGCCGCAAGTATGGCTATCCATTGGTATATTGATCATCCGAAATTATAAAGATTTGGTCCAGTTGAGGCCAAAAATTTAAAAATCAGCTTTAAATATTACAGTTTTGGATGATCAATATACCAATGGATAGCCAATACTTTGGGCTATTAAATGCACTTTATATTTATAGAATATTAATTTGTTGTTTATTCGTGTTCTCCCTTTTCATATTTGCTCCATTTAATTTAATATTTATTTACGATTAAAAGTTAAAACTGAATGAAAATGGGAACAGAAAAATGGGACCAAAAAGTGGGACCAAAATTGAGGTGAAAATGCATCGGTATTTATATTGACAAATAAGTGGGGACAATCCATCAAATGAGGGAAAATCATAACGGGTATTACAATTTTTGGAGGGAATTGGAATTGTGCAAAGTAAACTACTATACGAATATTGCTTGAGGGGAATTGGTCGAGAATTGAACTCTTTCGAGTCATTACAATATTTATATCATTTAAATTTGTTAGTTGGCTGAAGAGCTACGGCTCTTCAAAATCGTTGAAACCGAAATGGCGAGACCGAAATGTCCTCTTCCGTTACATAGATTATCCTATTGCCCAATTTAAAATGGTTTTTTTAATGCAAAAATCCGAACTCGCAAACGAAAAAATTTCTAATTCATTCCCCAAAATATTTAAATATTTTATATTTTTTTTCACATTTTTGCATTGTAGAAATTATTTAAAATTAAAGATGGCTTCGGTAAGCGGTTTCGCATTGGCATGTTCCTTTTTAATTGGCCGCTTCAATTCCATGAAATTAAATGCCGAAACAGAAATGATGGAAATTCTCAATTATCCTTTTGTCCAATTGTACACAAAATTTACAAAATACGAGGATCCAGTGTTAGAATATAAAATCATTTAATATTTAATTAAAAATTTTTTCAGAATTAAAAATTTGGCTGAATCCGTTTTCACTTTGCCAATGAAAAATTTTCTGAAAATTTCTCCCAGCCGAGAAGAATATGTTCTCATGTTGGCATTATTGTTCACAAATTCAGGTTAAATCAATTTAATTTTTAAATATACCATAACAAAATTTATGATCATTCTAATCAAAATTTATTTTAAAAATTTTTTAAAAATTATATTTTTTAATGAAATCTTTTCAATTGAAAATTTTTATATTATTAATCATAGTAAGAGCCAAGGTATTAATTAAAGTTGATGATTTATAAATATTTATAATATATTAAAATTAATTGGCAGTAAAAATTATTATGCGAAAATTATTAATGAAAAAAATTTTTTACACCTCATAAATTTATCGTATTATTTTGCAATTTAATGCATTACCAAATATCCTAATCTTACAAAAAATCCAATAAAATAAATCTAACCAAAAATTTTTTTAAATAAAACGAAAATTTTTATTAAATATTAAAAAAATTTAGAAAAAATCTTGGAACAATTTTGCGATTTTTTAAACCTAAAATCTATTCAGCTTAAAACAATAATAATTAAAAATAATTTAATTTTATCAACTGATTGATTATTTTAATTTTTAAAGCAATCCCTGCACTCTCCAAAAATGGTCAACAAATAATGAGCGAAGAGACAGAAAAATATGCAAAAACTCTGCTCCAATTCGAACAAATGCGATTTGGTGAACAAAGAGGCGCACTCCGCTATGCCGAATGCCTTCAATTGCTTTGGAACACAATTAGTTCAATGCAAAAGCACAAAGAATTGCTTGTATACATTGACACCGTCTATGAGCGGGGACGCTTCTCGGCTGTGATGCCAAAAATATTGCTACCATTAGTGTCATGAATTTGTGGAAAAATTGTTGTTATTTAAACTATAATGAATTGCATTTTAATGATTTTTTTTATTTTTAACTTAATTCTGTGATTTGTATTTTAATTTGGATTTCCGAATAAATTTTTTTTACTGCCTCATTTTCTCTGGATTTTTATATCGACTTTGAATTTATATTAATTATTTAAATAATTTAAAGAAATTTGTATGGGTTTTACGGAGGTTATGGATTTTGGATTCGAACCCTAGTGGCGGAAAATGATTAATTGTGTAATTTGTGTTAGAGTAAATGAACAGTGCGATAAATCAAAAAATTGCTGGCAATTTATTGATTCCTTTCCAAAAATTTTGGCAAGAAAACTGCTGGCAATATCCAAATTGCCGGAAAGTAAATATGGACAGCAAAAAAAAAACCAAGAAATTGCCCTAGTAAAACTTTCCCTAGAGTTGCTTAGATTTGCTATGGTAAATGCAAAAGTATGGACTGTCGGAAACTATCTTTCCGGCACGAAAATTGAGGCAATAAGTATTGACAAGACTTAAATTTTGTTTATGAAACACATTGCAGATTAATGCCAATTCCATCCCTTCTAATCCCTCCTCAGGCAGTCATTTGTAATTTTCATTCCCTACTAAAACTGACTCAGAAAATCAGTAGTTTTTCCCTCAAGACATTTTAAGCTCTTTTTGTTAATCTTTGCCCTTGGCATTTATTATTTAATTATATTTATTTTATAAATGAATAATATTTTTTCTCATTTATATTTGTCCAAAAATGATATTTAAAAAAGAATTATTTCTGTTACTATTAAATGTTATTAAGTATTTTAAAAACATCCAAAATTAATTGTCTTCTTCTACATTTCCTTTTCTCAATTTTCTACAATTTTTCGGTCTTCACGCAATTGAGCCAACAGTTCGCGCAATTTTTCCGCTTCATTTGGCATATATGAGCGGGACAGCTTCTTTTGGCCAAGGCAAATTGTGCGCACCAATGCGTCGGTTACTGAATTTGGGAAAAGGTGGAATAAATATTTTTCTAGGTTAAAAGTTAAAACAATGCTTTTGGCTATTTTCAAAACTTTTTAGGCTATTTTAAATAATTCCCAATATTGAAAATGCTTTTAAAAATTTGTAATTTTATTAAAGGAAATATTTAATTTGCCGAAAAGAGTACTGAAAATGCCGAAAGCTTTGACGTTTTACCGGTTTGTCCTAGACAAACAAACTGTAAATATAATCGAAAGATCTCATCAAGAAGCGTCGATTGCTATATAATTTTATAATGGTTTGATCAATTCTAACTTAGTTTTGAACTAAAAAATTAAAACGGTTTAATACCTTTAATTTTTGGTCAAAACTCGGCCAATTATATATCATTCGATGCGCCTTGACAAGATCTATCGATTTAATATATGGTTTGAGGGTGTAGGACAAACCACTAAACAGTTAAACTTTTTCAGCATTTTCAATAATCTTTTCGGCATTTTTATTGTCTTTTCGGTAAATTAAATACTATCCATTTATTAATACGATGTAACTTATATTTAAATTTGTATATTTATTATTTACCAACCCAAATATGGATCACAATCGCTGCTTGGGCGGCAATCTTCGAAATATCCCTGCATAATGGAAACAAATGAATTCGTTTATTTTTTTTAACACAAAAACTCACATATCCATCGTTGTAGGTTTGCCGTGGAATACCTGCAAGAAATTTGGTAACCATTTTTTAATTTTTTTACGAACTCTCATGCCGAAAAATTTCATTTAATATTTTTTTAAATTAAAAATTTATTAAAGCCACTTACGAACACTACAATTTCGTGCAGCCACCTAAAATGCAACAAAAATGTAATTTTATATTTTTATTGAATTTACCCCAAAGCTGAAATTGTCAATTGAGGCCGTCTCATGTCTGCCGGTCAATCGACGCTCATTCTGTTTTCCACCACTCGAGTCATAGTAGGCAATCTGCAAAATTTTGAATAATATATAATACCATTTCTTAATGCTTTAATTATTATTAATTTATTTTATCAGCAGTATAGTGGGTACCCACATCAATAAAAAAAGATTTGATTATAAATGTAATTTTATTAAAGCATTTTTATTTAAATATATTAAAAAAAATTAGGGAAAATTTCCTTAAAAATGTAAATTAAAGTCAAAAATTATCTATTTATAAACAAACGAAAAAATAGACATATTGTTATTTATCATTCGGGAAATATTTAATTTTTTTAAAGCATTTTATCACTGATGACAAATCATCTAATGGCACTCTAATGAGCCAAGGGTATGCTTAATTACAAATTTATACAAAATTTATTTTTAGATTTTAATAATAATTTTATTTAATTTTCTAATATTGTGATCCATTTGGGAACTTTAAGAATTTCGAAATTTGGTTGGTCTTTACTGGAATTTGTCTCAATTTTATGCACATTTTCACCATTTTCAAAACCTAGGTAAATTAACATTAAGCCCCCACCTCCCCACTCAATTTAAGTTATTTTACATGTTCATTATGCGAATTGGCAAGCCCATTTTGGATTGCCGCCAAAATATGTTCATATCCGCCCGGCTTGCGCATTTTCTCAGTGGAAAAGTTGGTGTGGCATCCGGCCCCATTCCAATCGCCAGCTTTCGGTTTTGGGTCAAGTGAAATGTCCAATCCGAAATCTTCAGCCGTACGATGCAAAAAATAGCGGGCAATCCTGTGGAAATTTGATTAAATTCCTTGATAGATACTTTAAAAATATGAAAAATATCAGTTGTATTAATAAAATTTAGAATTTTTAATCAAAAGAAAAAAATATAAAAATAAAAATTGCCCACCAAAGTTGGTCGCCCATTTCAATGCCTTCACATGGACCAATCTAAAGAGTTAGAAAAGGAAAAAATGAATTTACACCAGCAGCAGTAGAAGTAGAATTCACCTGAAATTCCCATTGACCGGGCATTACTTCTCCATTTGTGCCGGCAATTTGAATTCCCGCAAATAAACATGCGCTGGAAAAATTGACAAAATTATAATTTTATTTATTTTATCATATTGTGAATTATTCATTTTATAATCGAAATAGAGCGCAAAAAAACCACCGATAATGAGCCTCGACCAAATCTCGTCCAAATGCTTTTGTGGCGCCAACTCCGCAATAATATGGGCCTACAAATAATGTGAAAAATTAATTTTTTTAAATTCTAATTTTTTTTTCTCAGACCTTGTGGTCCCGGAAATCCTCCTTTTGGCCATCCAAATGGAGTTTGGCCATCGGCATGGAAGATTGTATATTCCTGCTCCATGCCGAACCAAGGATGCTGAAGTGGAAAACAATCAATTATTTATTTTTTGAATTGAATTGACAAATCAATAATCAATACTAAATTTTGATAGGTCCAATTATATTTCTAATTGAGAAAAATATTTTTTTGACCATGAAATTTCAGTTTTCCTAATAAAATAACAGTAAATTGATTCAATGTTATTTTAAAAAATTAACTGTTTTATCTAAAAAATGATTTGGAAATAAAATATAGAAGAATTGACATCCTAATTTCTAAATTTCTCTAATTAATATTTTTTAAAAAAAATTTTTCACAATAAAAATTAAAATACCTCCGCTTTGGCCTGTTCCATTGTTTGGGCGCATCGATGTCGATGATTGGTTGGATGCGGTTCCATTTTGTTGTCCAATGTTTCGCACATGGCAACTTTAAAGAAATTAGGAAATTTTCGCTAAATTTTTTAAACATTTTATTTTCGCACCTATGCCATTTGGTCTGAATGGGTCGGGACATGTCTTGACTGGTTTCAGAAAAACATCCGAATCTTCGCCCTAAAAAATAAAATAATCGTTTAATAATTTTAAGGAATTTGATTAAAATATTTAAAAACAAATCAAAAATTATTAAAATTTTCCTTTCCATATTTTGGTGAATTTTCATTTCAATAGTGAAGAATTATAAATTTATTTATATTTTAGCAACTAGTTCCCTTTGTTTTTATTGTACTAATTAACTTACGGTTGCCTGGCCTGTGCTGGATCCATCGAAATTCCAAATTGGCAGCTTATCCAATGTGGCCATCGCCTTTGGCACAGTTTTCGTCTTGGAGCGTAAGTTTACTCCTGAACCGTCTATCCATACATATTCCACCTGAGGAAAATTTATAACAATAAAAGGGATTACTCATTAAATCGGATATGTTAAAAAGCTTAATCAATTATTCGAAACTAATTTTCACAGTCGACAAAATAATATCAAGATATTTAATTTTAATATAAAAAATGAATAAGAAATTGTAGAAAATTTTTGTTCTTTTAGATTGCAAAAATGGTCGAAAAAATGACCAATTTTACCTGAACATTTTCGTTGCCGATTTGCAATTTATTCATGAAATGCAGTGCCAAAGTTTTGTCTAATTGCGTAGTTGAAACCATTTTTCTAGAATTGATTTTTGTAATCTAATAATTCTTTGAAATATTGAATAAAAAAAAGACTAATAAAAAATACTATCACGTGAATAAATAAATTCTGCAATTATTTTTACTTAAATGATAAAGGGAAAAGAGGAAGTATACCAAATATAAAAATGGGGAGATTATTTTTGGCGATGATTTGAGTGAAAATAAGTAAAAGATCAAAGTACAGATACAAAGTACACATAAGACATAACATAGTTAATGGTGGACCGATTATTTGGCGATTTAATTGATAATAGGGAATGGACGCGGTGAGCGGAATTAATTTTTATTGTGAATAAAAAAGAATTGATTTATTAAATCCCAAATATTTATGTATATTTTTAATCGGAAAAAAATTGTGCAAAATTTTTTAAAGGCAACTCTTTCAAGTTTCAAATAACATTTTTTAATTGGAAATGGAAATTTTTTAATATTTTTTTTAATTTCTTAAAATAATAAAATTTAACTAATCTGACGCATTTATTGTGCTTTATTATGTGGATGATGACATATTTAAAAAATCAACCAAAATAGTTTTTTTTTAATCTGGAAAGAAATGAATTCATTCATAAAATTGCATTTCTTAAATTGAATGGTTTAAAAACCGTTAAATTTTTTTTAATTAATAAAGTATAAAAATTTATTATAATCTAACAGACTAAACAAAAAAAATTGAAAATTATCAAATTATACAAATATTAAAAACATCAGTCGAAAAAGTTATCCAATTGCCAATTCTAATTCCACCTTTCACTCAATTCCATCAAAATTTTCTTCATTTTGTCAATTATTTTATGTTCCATTCGCAATTTCCTTGTTGTTTTCCTTTTTCCACCAGTTGGCCAAGTCCGAACAGCTCATTTTGTACCAAATCGGCCAATCGTTTTCTTCTCTCCAATTCAGTCTCATCATTCCCACCAACAATTTGATGTTGATGAATTAGCCAAGTGGATGTGTCAATTGGTTGGCCCACAAAAATTTCGACTGTCTGAAAAGATAATGTTTTTCAAGTGTAAAATTTTCATACGGAAAATTTGGGACAAGGGCTATTTTTAAAAAAAATATATTTATATGTATCTTTCGCAGATAATATTAGAAATTGGATAATTCCGGAATAATTAAATTCCGGGCAGCTAAAGCTAATCTTGAAAATCAGGGCTTATAGACTTAGTATAGACTCGAAAATGGGTTCAGTTGACTCTACATGGTGATTGGTGATTTAGTGTATAAAACGGTAATTGTTTTGGAAAGCTGAAACCTCTCTAAACCAAAACTGGTTTTTGTGGTTTACTATTGTCTAACCTTATTTTGGGCTCGAAATTGAAATTTCATAGACTAAATCGACTAATAAGCTGAAACGAAGAGCCCAAAATATCAAGTTTGTGGATAGCATAGAATTCGAGATTTCCAAAATTAGTTATAAAATATTAATTTAATTTACTTATTGAATGAGAGAGAGATAAAAATGTAGGCATTTTCTTCAAATTTGGATATTGTTTACCTTTCCAATCCTCGGCCTATATGGCCTTTTTTCCGTCCAAACATGGCGCATTCCTTTGATCCAAATGGGCAAAAGCATTGGCGGAATTTGTGCATCCGCAATCATTCGAGCAATGCCCCACTGGAAAATTGTATGAGGTTATTCCAATCAAAAACAAAATGAAAAAACCTTTATACGAATTGGTTCCAATGTTACTTTGCCTTCCGGAAAAACGTGAACCCAGCTGAAAATTTACAAACTTTAACTATCTATTGGATAGCAATGTTTGATTTGTGTTTTCGGGAAAAATATGTTTCATTCCGGTTAGATTTGGGTTTTCCGGAAAATGTGTTGCATTCAAATGTGTTTCGTTCCGCTTTTAGATTTGTGTTTTCCGGAAAATGTGTTTCACTCCGGAAAATTTGTGTTTTCCGGAAAAATGCGTTTCATTCCAGTTAGATTTTGTTATAAAATAATAAAGAAAAATAAACCCTTTGTTGTTGATCACTTGAATGCAATGATCAACGCCTCGTTGGAAAACGCCCTCTCCTCTAACGCAAGGAACACATCGGCCACTGGAACATGCCCAAGTTAAAAGACGAGACGTGAAGCAAATGTCATGGGCGGCCAGAACATATCTGGGAAAAATAAAATGATTTTGCATGAATTGGATGGTTTTTATTTTCATTCATTAATTTGTTTTCTAAAGTAATTTTGGAGGATACAAAACACATATTACTTTTTCAATGTTATATTTGGCCATCTTGTTGGTAAATAGGGCAATGCCAATATTTACAATGTTGATTGGACTGAATGGAGGCCAACATTCATGTGTTTATTTTTTATTAGATTTTTTAGAAAATTATTCTCATTTTGCAATTATTTAGGTTCCAAAGCATTCAAACTTTATATTTATCGACTTATAAATTTTGTAAAAACCTGAAGCGCGAAATATTCCTGAAAAATTCGCCATAGCTGAATGAGGCCCAAATCAATGGATCATCGACCACGCATCGATGATTGCTGACCGTGAGCAGTGGACGTGTTTTGTCCTCAACCGATTCCAGGATTAGCCGCTTATGTTCAGGCGATATTTGAATTCGATTCAAACCTTAAATGTTGGCAATAATTTGAATCAATGAAAATTTCTGCTGAATTACAAACCGCAAACAACAAATTTGGCAAAGCTGAAAGCCAAAAAACATGCCAAATTTGATTGTAGCCGATAAAACCAAGATGGTTTTTGGGGAAAGGGCCAAGCGTATTTGAATGGCACAATGACATTGTTTTTTATTGGTGATGAGAGTTTGTCGGTATTTAACATTTTGGATGCCATTTTTATTCTATGAAATAGGGGATGGAATGTACAATGTATTAATTAAATTATCGATTAAAAATAAGATAAAAACAAAGGATTAAATTTAAAGATTTATAGACCCTAAATCCCTAAAATTCATTTTGGGAATTAAAGTCAGCATAATAAGTAAAAAAAGTGTGTGATGACTGATGAATGATGATGATCAATGTTTAGGATTAAGTTGAAAACAGACTTATTGTCATTGTAGCTTCATCAATCAACCTTATATCAACCCTAATTGCACTTTGCACATCTTTCTTTTAATCCACCCTTGTGAAAGTGATGAAATAGCATGGCATTGTTGATTTTATTTTTTTCATTGAACACAGAACACACCCATATTATAAAGAGAATGACAAGGAAGAAGAAAAGTCAAGTGCAAGTCATAACAAAAATATGGAGAGGAAAGGAAAAATGTTCTTTTTCTTACAAGAAAAATTTTTTTGTCGAAAGAATTGGATTCTTTTTCTTTTATACCGAGATCGGTTTCTTCTGCTGAAAGATCATTTTTTTGTTGGATAACCTTTTGTGCTTGATCCTAGAACCCTAAACCTTTTTTATAGAGCTTATCGAGACGCGTCGATTGATGTATAGTTTGTCGGGGTTTGACGTTTGACCATTAGAGGTATTAAACCGTCTTAACCAAATTTTGGTTTATAACTTTTTGGTTTAAACCCCGACAAAATATACATCAATCGATGCGTCTCGATGATTTCTTTAAAATGCGCAATGGTTTTATGGGTCTAGGATCAAGCACTCAAAAGTTATACTCAAAAAAAATGATTTATCGACAAAAAGTACAGGTTTTGGCACCCCTTCCTTCCCTTTTTAATTCGTAAAAACTCTACATTTCTCTTGGATGTTGTAGATTATAAAATTCTGGCCAATCTATGAGTGTGAACACACATTGGCTCTGGAACCCGGAGGATTTGGAGAATACCCCGTCGGTTCGGGCAGGCATAACCGTGGAACAGGAGAACAGACATAGAAGAGAGGGCATCCGAATGATCAAAGAGATTGGCAAAGCAATTGGCTTGTCGGTTTAATTAAAAAGTTTTATAATTAAAACAAATCAAAAGAGAATGTTTCGATCCTGAATCATTCTTTTGTCATTCATAACTCATTGAAGAAACCTAGTATTTGAGAAAGTGGTATGAGATTCGAAAGACATTAAAAAATCCTATAAAAATAAGTCGAAATAAAGAAAATTAAGAACTTGGGCTTGGCTAGATTGTTTATTTCGACTCTACTTCAATAAAAGGAAGCAACCAATCCAAAAAGAGCGATATAGGATATCCTATACCATGTAAAGATCTAATCCTATAAATATTATGGCTTTTCTTTCATAAAATTAGGGTTCATTATACAATCAAAGATTTGTACTGGATTTCATAAGCGTAGAGGACATTAAGCTTTCCAGTGATATATAGCTTTATTTCTTGGAATATCAATAAATTAATGGCCTAGGACAGCACACAGCACTCAAAGATCTACTACAATTGGTGTTTGCAAGATTGTAGCTTTCTCGCTACCGCTAATGTAAGCTATTTTAAAAAGAATGACCTGGGACAGTACTGAACTCTCCTCTATCATTTATATTGGCCTATTATTTTTGATAAGGGCACAATAGCTCCATTGTCCATTCTATTTTTCCATTTAATATTAAAACAGATTTTTCATTTATTCAAATTTTTAATAGGAAAACGAATCCAACATTGGCCACTGCTTGCGTTTTCTTCCATCGCTTTTACATGTTCAATTCGTTCAGCGATTATCCATCACATGTAAGCCATCAAAGAATTGGGGCTAAAAAAGCATGTTCTGCCTAATTTGGAAATGTTATACATGAATATTGGCACAATCATTTTGTAAAATTTGTACCATTCTTTGTAAGACCATCAATGCCAACATTTACCGTGTATATGTCATATATAAAAATGTGGATATTTGGCATACCATGATTGTCAAATATCACTTAAATGAATTCAAATTTGTTTTAAGCATCCAAAATCCTATAAAAAATATTTTATAAAAACTACTATTCTGTTATTGGTAAGTAAAATCCAAAAGCATAGCCCACTAAAACTATCGAAAATAATAAAAAATATAAAAAATTTCTGCAGATGATGGCCTTGGCTTGTCTATTTTTAGCCGGTAAAGTTGAGGAAACACCAAAAAAGTGCAAAGATTTGGTGCAGCATGGCAAAGAGAAATATCCAAAACAATTCGGCAACAAAAATCCATTGGTTTCCAATTTTTGTATTTGAGCAAAATTAATTCTTTCCACATTAATTTTAGGATGAATTAATTTTGTTGGAACGAATTTTGCTGCAAACAATTCGATTTGATCTTCATGTTGAACATCCAGTATGAATACTATTTTTTTGAATTATAATTTATTGAATATTGCGAATTGGGCTAATCCCTTGATTAGTTTTAGTGCTAGGCTAGTTAATTTTTTAATAAAAAATTCCTAGTTTAATTCTGAGATATGAGAGAATTAGTTCATTTGATTTGAAGTGCCATTTTCTTTGTCCAAAAATCGCATTCTTTTGTACACAAATCAGTTTTTGTTGGATAACTTTTTAGTGTTTTATCTTAAACCACCAAATAATATATCCATTTTATAGAGCTCATCGAGACGCGTCGATTGATATATTATAGTTTGTTGGAGTTTGACCAAAATTCAAAGTATTAAATCGTTTAAACCAATTTTGGTTTTTGACCAAACCCCAACAAACTTATACATCAATCGACGCTACTTGATGAGCTCTATAAAATGGGTAAAAGTTTTGGGAGCCTAGGATCAATCACTAACAAGCTATTAAGCTTTTGGCAAAAGAATCCGATTTCTCGACGAAAGTACCTGAATCTCCCGGAAAAAAACCGCACCCGTATAGCCTCCTAGATTTAAATTTTCTTACTGACTATTGAATAAAAGAATGATTCAGGTACTGGAAAGATCATTATTTTATTTTAACAATCCCGATTCCCGACTCTATTATTAATAGTAGAAAATTAAAAATGGTCAAAATATATTAATACAATAAAAATAAAATAAATAAACTCTATAAAATTAAGTACGATTTTTTGGTGCAATATGCGAAAGGCTTTCGCCTGGACAAGGAATATATGAATAGAATTGTGACAAATGCATGGACTTTCATCAACGATTCGTTGGCCACAAATCTTTGTCTTCTTTGGGAGCCTGAAGTGATTGGTGAATAAATAAAATTTAGTGAAAAATGCGGATAATTAATTTATTTTTCCAGCCATTGCCCTCCTTTATATGGCATTTAAAATGGCCCAAATGCATGATGACCCCGACGGGGAACAGGCAAAAATAGGCACCGATTCGGATTGGTGGGATATTGTGAGTATTTTTTATAATCTTAAAGTCTTAAACTATGATTTGATTATAATTAGAGATCGGACAAGCACCTCGGGCGGAATTCCTGAAAATACCCATCCTCGATTTTTTCCCGACTCAAAAATATCGGTTTTCGGGAATTTTAATATATTTGATAGATTTTACTTATTAGTCTAAAAACAACATTTTAAAATTTTTCATTGGAAAAATTTGAATGAAAAATGCTCGTTTTTAGCAATTGGTCGGGAATTTTTCGGGAATTCCTATTACGACTTTCCCAAAAATTTAGGAATTCTTCAGTCCGGATCCCGTTCGATAATTCCTGACAATTCCCATATCCGAATTTTCCCGAACGGGAGAATCCAGTCACTCCCGATCTCTATTAATAATTATCGATATTTTCAATAAATTTGGCATAAATTTTAAACTCACTTCCTTCAATTAATTATATGTAATTAACATTTTTTCAGCATGTCCAAAATTTGACGGTCTCAATGATGGAGGACATTTGCCATAAAGTAAGTTTCAAAAAAATTATTAATAACATAAAAATTTCGATACATTTTTTTGATATTGAAATTTTTCAGGTGCTTGACTGTTTAAGTGATGAGCCCAACAATTCATCGGCAACATCAATGGCAACAATTGGCCAATAATTGGATGGAATTTAATTAATTTTAAGTTATAATGATAATGAGAGGAATAATTTTAATCTTTGAATTATTTATTTCCTATTTTGTAATATTTTTATTAATAATTTGTTAATTAAATTTTCGATGAACTTTAATAATGATTTATAATTAATCACATTTTTCGTGTAATATTTTGGTGGAAAGTATGGGATATCTCATCATATGGGATGAAGTGGTGGTGGGACCATTCTTTTGACTATAGCTCATCACTGAAATTAAAGCCAAATTATTCGTGTTATACCATTTCAAAACCCAAAGTAGCCTCTACAATTTAATGTTTTTATATTTTATCAAATTCATCATAATCATCATAGAGATCGGCATCAAAGATCGGGGCAATCCCTACAGCTGCTGCTGGAATGGGTTCACAAGAACCGGTGGGGGCCGGTTCATCCCCGCCGTTTCATCGCCAGCCACTTTTGACGGGTCATAACTCAGCAAAGAAGAAAAAACCGTTAGAGCCAATCTTGGTGTCATTGGATAGAGCTATTCAAGCTCTATCGAATAGTGGATAAAACTTTTTTGATAAATGAAAATTTAAGTGACTTAAAGTCGAAAAACTGAATAAAAGTCGCTTTTTCTTACTTAGAAGCTTGTAATTAAGAGGATATTTTACTTTTCATAAATTGCTATATTTAATAGAGTTTGATTAGCTATATTCAATGATACAAAGATTGTCTCAAATGGTAAAAATGAAAATTTATCACTTTGCTGAAATAAAAAGGATTATTTGTAGGAAAAGGAAGGAAATTGTTAGGAAAAAATGAATACATTTAAATCCAAATTTTTGGTTGAAAAGAGCAAAAGAATTTTTCACAACTCGGAAAATTTTCGCAACCGGAAATTGTGGCAATCGAAACCGTAATTCCTAAATGCAGTTTCACGCCAGAGGATAAAGCATAGAATTTGACAGTTGTTTTAGGCCATCTTTATTCCTTTTTTTGAAAAATTTACAAGTTCAATCAATTTTGAGGAATTCAGCATTAAAAGAAAAAAGGGCCATCAGCAGCAGAATTTTATCTCATCCAAATTGATATAACATTTTTTAATAAAATTTTTATCGTATTCTTTAAAATTAATAAGCATTTTATCCATCCATAATCATTCATTAGGATAAAATAAAATGGATATATTTAATACTGTTCATCATTTACATATCATCTTCATTCATTCCTTCATTCAATTCAATCCAATTAATTCATTTTGCGCTGCTTATTGTGCAGGGCCATCGCTCGGATTGGCACCGCTTAATATATTATTCAATTTCGGCGCGCTGCAACAGTCTTTGCATGTTTTGCTATGCTTGCAGCCTTTGTCCTTGCATTCGGCTCCATTTGAACAGGTGCATGGTTGGCATGAGCCAGCACTGTTATTTATAAATATTTGGTAAAATATTTTCATAAAAATTATATTTTAATTAATCAGTGTCTTTTATTCTTCTTATTAAAAGCGAAATTGCCTTACTTTTTAATAGAAATATATTCATTTATTAAAAATTTAAATATTCTTTTTTTTAATTGAATATTACTCACTCGACACCGAATTGGAAAACGGCAATGTCAACCAATACAATGACCAACAAAAGAAGAGGCAAAATTTGCACTTTTTGGCGATTGATTGTTGCTACCATTTTTTGAGTATTTTTATTTTAATTTAATGAATGAAATTGTTTTGAATTGTGAATTAATTGAATTTGATGGCATTTTCCATCCCATTTTATAGTCAAATTTATGCACTTTTTTATTTGTCCAATTTTGAATTTCATTCGCCCTAAATTTAAATTCCAGACAAATTATGTTGCAAAAGAAAGATGAATAAATATTAAATATTTTATTTTAGAAATCATATGAAATTTTCTCAAATGAAATAATTTATAAAACACTAAATTTGGATAGCTAAGAGAAATTAATTAGAACAGAGGGGGATTTCGAGACATTGCATCAATTACTTTTTATTATAAATTTAATTAATGAAAAAATGCAAAAAAATATTAGTAAAAAAAAATTATAGCTGATATCTAATGGAATCAATTCTCCTAATTTGAATTCATTTTTTAATCTCATTATGGATGTTTTAAATTGAATATACAAAATTTTCACCACAAGTCGTAATTTTTGAATAAAATATATCTCTCAAATTACAAATCGAATGGAAAATAATTAATTAATTATAAAAAAATAAATAAATCTAATATAAATCATTGATAGGGAAATTGACTGACCGAATATCTATGTAATGGAATTGGTAACATTGGGAATTATGCCTTTTTCCTGAATTTTATTTGGCCAAAAATGGATGAGAATGAATTCGCTAAAAATCCTTAAAATCTCGATTCCGGACATTTTGTCAAAAAATATTATATATATAAAGATGGGATTGTGAATGGCAAACATGGCCCATTACAATCGATTGTATTGTAACACCACCCACGGTTAATCGGTTATTATTATTATCCCAGACCAATTCAAGAGCCGTAGAGCTAATTTAAAATGAATTACTTACTATGTATAATATTTAAATGTACAAATTAAACACATCATTTTAAATTTGTATATTTGCCTGTGCAACAACAATCGAACCAATTTTCACTTTTCTGAACATTTTCAGCAGAGCATCCCTATAGGGTTTGTTGGTCAAAATGGTGATCAATGGATTCAGAACTGGAGGCCAATACTCAATGAGATTCAAAAAAGCATCTATGTTAGGAATAGCATTTGTAACAATAATATAAATGCAATGAAAAACAAATAACACTTCTATTATCTGCATGGATACTGGCAAAATTGCCTGAAAATTTTTTTAAATGGTTTATGTAAAAAATATCATTACAAAATTAAAATAAAATGAGCCCAAAATCTCTTCGATATTTGACCCTACTAAACTATTTTTGCCTGGGTCACTTCATCATAAACTTTGTTGGTCGCGTTACTCGTAAAACAGCCCATTATTATAACAATTTACTAAAATAATTTATGACAAAAATTATTAAAATTATGATGAGTGTGTATCGCAAATATTAGGACAATACGGAATACAGTAAAAAGGAACAGTATTTTTAATTTAGCACAGAGGTCCGATCAAAAAATTTTCAAATTCAGATAAAAGTTTTTTCATAAAATTAAATTTTGGGGTAAAAATTCAGACATTTTGAAAAATGCTTATAAAACAAAGAAAACATATTAAATTTTTTACACTTCTCATTTTCTATTATTTTTATGCTTCAAACGAAAGTTTTAAGAAAAAATGGTTGCGTGCCTTCCAGCAGAACAAATTCCCGAATTCCTCTCTCGTTGTTTAATGTCAGCAACAGACGGTCCCCAGCGGCCACAGGGCACTCAATCGATACACTCTCTAGTTGACATGACAACATATTTCATTCTTTTTTTTTCACTTCAAAATTATAAGAAATATATGAAAAATATTGGAAAGCTTATCAGCTTCCTTACATCATCAAAACTAATATTTGGGCTCATTTGGGTTGTCACGGTCAACCCATTATTCAACATTTTAATTCATATAGACCTAGACCTCTGACTAATCCTACTAAATAAAAACGTTAGTTTAAAATCGGTTTAATACCTTTGTGCATTTTCGCCGCTCATATTTTGAGAAAATGCCTAGTCGAATGAGCCCAAAATCATTTCTTGATGATATCTAAAATTGAGATTATTTCCTATAATTGAAAAAATTCATTTTTTATTCACATTTTCCACATTTTTCAGTAAAATAAATTAAACACATTAGTGCATAATACAAGACATTGAATAATGGCAATATTCAATTCTAACTTCAGCAGAAAGGTTTTATTTCTATTATAAATAAATATAAAATTAAGTACCTTCAAAAGTGACTTTTTTATTATTATTATTATAGCCGATTTGAAGATTTAGCCAATATAGAATATAGTTTAAAAGGGCCTTAAAATCCATGAAAAACTGTTGAAAATTCCCGTTCAATATTTTTGATTTTTATAGGCTGTCCTCATTTTCTCATTGCTTGCTGCCAGTTTGCATATAATTCAAACTTTTGCCACCCAAATGCCTCCAAATATTGGTCCAACTGTGCGCACAATGAATTATGTTGTGAGCTAATTTTATATTTGATCGGGCAAATGTAAAGAAGTGTGGTCCCGCTGGATTTTTATTTTACAAATAAAATAATCATATTTTTAGGGGTAGTTTGATGCGCTGAACACGAACCTGAGTTCGGATTTTTGATATCTTACAATCTTGGTTAGATAATGCCAACTTTTACCATGATAAAGCAAAGGGGGAACCAAGGGCATTTTTGGTGGAAAAATTTTGTAGGGCCAATATATAGCTCAATCGACGCAGCTCATCGAGAGGAATCGAATGGTATCAATTTTATTTCATAATATTGCGTTTCGTTCGAGTTAGAGGTCCAAATACCCTACCAAGACAAAATTTGTTTCGGCCATAACTTGCCAATAATTGAATATTATCTCATAAAAATAGTACCATTCGATTCCTCTCGATGAGCTGCGTCGATTGAGCTATATATTGGCCCTAAAAAATATTTCCACCAAAAATGCCCTTGGTCCCCCTTTGCTTTATCATGGTAAAAGTTGGCATTATCTAACCAAGATTGTAAGATATCAAAAATCCGAACTCAGGTTCGTGTTCAGCGCATCAAACTACCCCTAAAAATATGATTATTTTATTTGTAAAATAAAAATCCAGCGGGACAACACTTCTTTACGTTTGCCTTTGATCGATCATTTATCAATTCCAAATTGAGTTGTATTTTATTATCGTAAAAATCTAAATTTTTGAGCACAAATTCCACAACATTTATCTTCAATTATTAGATCAATTTTCTACAAGTTCTCTTGTATCTGTCCCTTTTTGTTGCCGTGAAAAAACGCAATCCACGCTTTTATTTGCCCTATTTGGTTATACAGGTGGTGAAAATATAATTAATTTTATCAAAAGAAAATTTTCTTCCCTTAGGCTATTGAACTACTTTTTTTGGCATTAATGATTGTAGCATTCACCGGACTGTTGATTACCGCTCCCCAATCATGGATTGATAAGATAAACAAAGAGCATCCAGAATATGAAATGACAAAAGAAAGTAAGCAAAAAAAATTTGGAAGGAAAAACATATTTTTGCTAAAAAATCAAAATTTATGGCCATAGGAATTTAAAAGTTAATTTTTAACTTTGTTCAAACAGCAAAATTTCTGCTTAAGCATCAGTAGATTTAGGCCAAAATTTTAGCCATTAGTTCTAGTAAGAATTGATCTGCTTTAACGAAGAGTTTTAAACAAAAATTATTTTTAAATTTAATTTTTATCTAAAGAGAGAGCTAACTTATAAAAACTATTCTTCATTTTTCATTCTTTAAAGTTTTGTTTTCTTTAATTTCACAGAATTCCGTTTCATCATTGGCATTACTTACATTACACTCACTTTTGGAATTACTCTGCTTGGATTCTTCTACGCAGTTGTTTTTTGCATTTACAAAGAGGATAAGCAAACTCCTCTGCAGCATACGAAACTTTTGGAGGATCAATAAGAAAATTTTGGAAATTTTATAAATTACAGCTTACAGACAACCTTTTATAGATTAATTAATTCAAACTCAATCGAAGTATGTAAAATAAAAATTGAGATAGCTATTTATTTAGTTATATTGGATTTCTAAGCAAATAAATTCTTTATTATTCAAATTTCCTTCTTAGAAGTGGGTATAATTTTGAAGGAATTTACATGAGAATCAAATACTTTTCTGCTGATAATGATTTCAAATTCAAAATGACATTCATTCCATACTTTCTAATGGGAAAAATCCGGAAATTCGCCGATATTTGGCCGAGGAATTGGCATCAAAAAGGCGGCGGTAATTGTGGAAATTGATCCAACCAATTTGGCATAATCTGCTTGGGCAAATCCAATATTTGTTGGAAGATGGTTCAAACATTTCCATCTTTTGCACTTCCCATAAAATTTTTAATTCAATCTCAAATTTCCATTTTTGTTCCAATTCATTCGGCATAATTATTTTTTTTTAAAATGCTTTAATATTTTTTCGACATTCTTGAGATAATTGTGATCCCCATGTCCGTTTAAATACCTTATTTAGACCATAAATTTAAATTTGATCAAGAGTCCACAGAAATAAATCTTTACTTTGCGTCCTAATCCAAACTATTCTGCTTAACATTAATTGTTGGTCAGAAATTTTAACTTTTTACATCTTCAAATATTCTTTTTTGCACACATTTTCAATATTATTCATCAATTTAGCTGAATGAAAAATATAGTATTACTGGGTGAGAAAAAAACTAAAAAAAATAAATGGTGATGTTGAGATGAATAATATGACTAATAATAAATGGATAATTCATAAAATATTAAAATAATTTCCCATGACAAATTCATTTTTAATATTTACTTGATTATATATTCACCAAATTTATTCATTTTAAATATTATTATTTTTATAGTTTTTTTGAAAATTAAATAAAAAAAATCCATAATAAAGCAGCTAGACTGCCCAAATGGGTGGCCTGCTATTTCCCCGTTACATATTCATTGTTCTTGTATGTCTTTGTTTTGGTGTTCTCTACAAATATAATGGATTTGTTTCTGCTGCGGAATTCAATCGAAATTGGTTAGTTTTATGCAGAATATTTTTAATAAATACTTTGATAAATTTTTTACAAAATTTATAATTTTGTCATTCAATTACAGGTTCCATTCATTGCCAACAACAACAAATTTGCGCTCAACCCGAGTGAAATTATTTAGCACATTGGAACAAGAATTGCCTCCCGTCGGCAAAGGTGAAATGGTTGTACCAATTTTTCGTTTGGATTTTGGACGAATTGATTTCCGATTTAAAAAATGCAATCAAACTAAATACAATGAAATCTTAACCAATGGGTACCGGTATTGCGGGCGCAGATGTGAGCCGGGTGTGAATGAGTTGCATTGTTTGGAGGAGCGAGAAAAATGTCGAAAAAATATAGAAGAAAATGCAGAGAAATCGTGTTTACCCAACAACACTGGGTGCCAAAAGTTAGTTTAAAATAATTAAATTATAAAAATATTTAAAATAAAGAATAATGAATAGGAAAAAATTAAAATAAATTTACAGTCGATATTTTTTAAATATTTTATCAGGCATATTTTAAATAATTCATTTTAGTGAAGAGAGCACTATTTTCCTGTTCATTTGCTGGGACAGTCTCTTTGAAGGACGCAATGGATTTGTTTATCCTCAATTTTATGTGCGTTTTTATATTTTCATTCATTAATTAATAACATTTTCATTGACATAGGTCAATAATGAAGATGAGGGAACAAATAGTGTTGCCAAAGTTTGCAATATGAAAAAGCAATCAGCATTGGTCAAACATCATGGTATTGGCATTGGCATTTGTTCAGAATATCATGGTGGCAATAAATACACTTCCCATATAATTATTCAGACCTCTTATTCATCCAAAAAGTGAGCATGTTTTAAATCATATTCAAAAATATTCGCTTTTTAAGATGAAAATATTATTTTATGAATTTTAAAAATAATATGAACTAATATATTTTAAGGTATAATTTGGTGCCTGACGAGGACGGTTCGATTGAAATTGCGCTTGTCATTGGCATTGCTGATCAATCAAATGATTATATGTTTTATACACGTTTATTGAAAAAAGCTAGAAAAAATGGACGAAATGTTGGTACCGAAATTCTGAATGTAGATGAATCAATTCCAAACAAACAATTTCAATTGAGCCCCAGAGCATTGAACAAAATGGTGAAGCAGGTTAAATTAAAATAAAAATTATTTAAAAATCCTATAGCAATGCACATTTATTTGCTGAAAAAATATTAACTTGAGATGAGAAAAATTTTTATAATTAATAGACCATAAATCTGGCTATAAATAAGCATTATCTCATATGTGCTCTCTTCATTTGAATTATTTAATTTAATATTTAATTCCTTTAAATTCAATTTCTTAATTCCTATTTATTTATTAAATCTCCCATTTGCCCTTTTTTATTCCTGTCAATCATCCTATCGTAAACTTCATCCATCCTCATTCCCTTTGGCATTTATTCATTTCCCCTTTATGTTGTAAACCCTTGCTGGCATCTCCCAATTCCCCCCTTTTTGATGTCCACCAAAAAATCCTTCTGGCGAATATTCTTATTTGTCTCCAATTTCCCCTTTTGCTTCTCCCAATTTCTTGGCCTATTTAATCCCCTCCTTACAATCGCCATTATCCTCTTTCCTCCCATTTCCGAGCCCACACTTTGATATTTCAATTGAAGCCACTTTTATATATCTCAATTGAAGTTATTTTATTTATTTGGAAATAAAACACTTTGGAAAATTGAGTTAAGTTAAAGGGTTTGATAAAAGAACCGGAAGGCTCCGACAGAGCATCATATTTATTATAATCATTATTTCAAAAATTTGTTAATGAAGACCAAAAATTTATGAAAATTTTTGATATAAAATTTTTGTCATTATTATTTAGAATGCATTGGCATTTGCATTCATGGATATGCAAGTTGAATATTTGGCCAATGGTTCAATGGTCCGAGAAATTGAATTGGTCTATTCAAAAGAAGATTGTTTCTATTTTGAGGGAATGTTTTATCAAAATGCAAGCAAAATGGAAACAATAAAATTGCAAAATTGCAAAAAGGTTTCTTGTTATATTTATTTAAAGATATTAAATTATTGTGTTTTGTGTTCAGAAAGAAGATGATTATTCTTGTGAAAAACTATTTGAACAAGATTGTGAAAAAATGCGAATATACAAGGAGTGTATTTGTGAGTCGATGTGGCTTTGCCAAAATAAACCAATACAATCGGAATTAGAGGTAAGAAAAAGAAAATATGGAAATAAATATTTGGATGAAAAAATTGAAAAAAACAAATAGAGATAAAATAATAAATGACAAAAATTAAATGTTTGGCGAACATTTCCGGAAACAAAAAATCAAATGTTTGGCGAACATTTTCCATAAAAAGAAAAACAAATGCTTGGCGACATTTTCTATAAAAAGGAAAAAATGTTTGGGAAACATTTTTAAGAAAGAAAAAATCAAATATTTGGCGAACATTTTTTATAAAAAGGAAAACAAATTTTTGGCGAAAAATCAAATATTTGGCGAACATTTTCCGGAGAGAAAAAACAATTGTTTGTCGAACATTTTCCGGAGAGAAAAAACAATTGTTTGGCGAACATTTTCCGGAAAGAAAAAAAACAAATGTTTGGCGAACATTTTCCAGAAAGGAAAACAAATATTTGGCGAACATTTTCAGAATTACTATAGGAATTATTTAAAACATATTACCTACTCTCCTTCACTTTTTAAATCAACCAATTCCCTTTTATAATCTAATCCTTATCATTTTTATTTTGCTTTTTTAATTTAACAAATATATATGATAGGATCGCCGCCGGATACCCGATTGGATTATCATTGAAGAAGAACCAGAAGACAATTTGGTGCCAGGCAACGATGAAGAGAAACGCCGTAAAAAATTCTTCCATTTCAAACATTGTGATGATCCAAATTATTTTGTTAATCAATTTACTGGAAAAATGCTGAATCCATCGAATATTGAATATGAGTTGGAATTTTGGGAAAAAGGTTAGGAGTAAAAATTGAAATAAAATATATTTATTTGCTTAGAAATGGGATGTGGTCGGGGCGAAGGATGTCAACTTCCATTAAAAAATCACAATATCAGAAAGCGACAATTCTTTCATTATTATGGACGTCCCGAAGGATGGGAATGGCGTTGGAAAAACCCAATTCAATACAAATTTTCTGATGATTTTAATAAAATTAATGCCGAAACAAGTCAGCAGAAAAATTTAGCAATTTTTTAAAATTTGTTTTTCCAGATGCATTACAAAAAACAATCCTAAAAGCAATTGCACATATTGAGTAAGTGCGATTTTTTCCTATAAAAATTTAAATTTCATAGAATTGAGACTTGCCTTGTTTTTCAATATAATGAATCTGTCCAAGCTCCAGTGGATCATATGTTTTTCGATACGGCTGAGGGAAAATGCGTAAGCATGGGTGGAATTGGACGTGGTGGCAGCAAACATGTCATTTATGTTGATACAAACAAAGTATTAATTTCTAAATTTTTAGACAAAATCTCAATTCAAAATAATAATATTAAATGCCATTTTGTGATAGTTGAGTACTTTAATTTCATAAAGATTGTTTTTTTTAATAAATAATAATTGGGTTAGTATATTTTTACAAATCCAAACTGAATTTTGGCCCTTTTTTTCTTCATAGATCATAAAATCAAAACAAAATCATTAATTTTTTCTCTAAATCATTATTCCAATATAGAGGTAATTTTCGTTTGCAAATTGATGGGTTGAGGGGCGCAGAAAATTTGGATATAAAAAATTATATTAAAATTTGGATATAAAAATTATATTTAAAAAATAAGTGAAATATATAAATTATTTAATAATTGGGGAGTGGACATATTTAAATTTTATATGTGTTTCTACAAGGTAGAGATCGGCAAGGCGCTTCGGTTGGGATTCCTTTCGGTATTATCAAAATATACCGTATTCCGACTTCGGTATTTCGATATTCAAAAAAAAACATTTTTTAAAAGAACAAAAATTTTTTTAAATAAAATAGCTCCACAGTCCACAAAGGAAAATGTCTCCAAAAATTATTCCAAAAATTATTCCAAAGTTAATATATTTTATGTAATTTGCATATTATATACGTGCACGTGCATATAAAATCGGCTCCTTCTGATAAAATAATTGAAAAATCCAATTTTAAAATACATTTTATATTTGCTAGTATGGAGATGCTGTACACGAAATTGGGCATGCCTTGGGCTTGTATCATGAAATGAGCCGCGCTGACCGTGACAAATATCATATTTTTTCGGTATTTAGTCAGTGGTTATTAACTATAGCAAAATTTTTATTTAGTATTCTCGAAAGCTTACACAACGGGATATTGAAGAAGATAGACTGCCCGCGGAATCAATTTACGGTTATGATACACCTTTCGAATTCGCATCGGTGATGCATTATCTAATGTGGTGGGAGGATGATCGTTATGGGTTTCAAAATAGTTTTTCGATTACTTTAATAATCATCTTAATAGGAAAAAGATTTATTCATTTATTCCATATTTGCGAGCTTACCAGCATTCAATTGCATATGATTACAATGGTGGATTGACATATCGTGACAGCAAAGTACTTAATAAATATTATTGTGCGGACCCGAAATTCTATTGTAATTTTTTTTATTTATCAATAAAATTAATTTTTTTAGCCGCTTGCAATAATTATTCTCAAATTAATTGTTTACGTGATGGCTATCAAGATCCAAAAAATTGCAGCAAATGTCGTTGTCCGCTTGGTTTTTCGGGCAAACATTGTGAAAAATTAGCCAGTTTCGGTCTGCTCAATACAATTTATTTAATTAAAAATTAATTTCCTATTTTAGTTTTATGAAATTTTTGTGTTAAAAATTCTTTATTTTTATTCCAGATAAAAAAATTTGCAATTTGGATGTGAAATCATTAAGCAGGGGAGTAACCCAATTTACAGGAAGTATTTCTGGCAATGGAAATTGTTACTTTTTGTTACAAGTATTAAAAATAATTTTTCCATAAAAAATCTAAATTTTTAGCCATTTACTGCCGATCGAACGCCCTTAGAATTTCATGAAATTACTGTGCAACGATTGGATGGTTTTAATTGTCCAAAAACTTATCCGATTACGATATGCGGAAGCGAAAATTGGATTTATCCTTGCGAAAATTATTTACGCATTCAATTTCAGCAAAACAAAACGGAGACAGGCCTAAAATAATTTTTAATTTTAATAATAAAATATTTCTACTAAAAGGTGCAAGAATTTGTTGCCGCCAAGAATTGCCATTATCAATCACAAAAAATGAAAAGAATGAAATTGGCGAAATTTTATTGGAATTGAGAATGACAAATTTCAGCAAAGGACAAAAGGAAGTCAGCTTCGATATGATCATTAAAACAGGTAAAAATAGAAATTTATACAAAAAAATTGTAAAATTATAAATTTTTTCAAAATTCTAAAAAGAAAAACATTTTATAATATTTTTCACCCATTTGCCTAAAATGACTGGGTATATTTGGGCTAGGGCTGTAATTTGTGAAAAAAAATTTTTTGGATGTAATACACAATCCAAAATTTGATTTTTTTTATAATTACTCATTTATTTAAATTTCATTTTTCCTTAAAATAATAATAATTTAATCCAAATTTAATATATTTTTTATAATAATTTTAAGAATGTTGAAATTCTATTTAGAAATAAAAACTAAATTATAAATAATATCCAAAATACTTCTTTGCTAAGTATGATCTTAAAATTTTACAAAATTTTTTATAATATAATTATTTTATCTTTATTTTTAAATGATTTTAATAGCTGTTCCTGAAATTGAATATGCCTGCGATTGTGCCAATCCTGATCAGCTTTGGAATACGGAAAGAGATCCGAATGTAATTTTGCTAAAAATAAACGATGATAATTCAACCAAATGCAATGAAGATGGAGTTTATCCGGTCAATGTTTTTTGTTCCATTGGACAACAAGAAAGGCCAAAAAACACCCATTTGATTGTAGGCTTTATAATAGCTTTATTAGATTAAATCGAAAAAGAAATAAATCTGCCCTTTCGGAATTCGGAACTTGATAGTAGAGTTGGAGAGAGTCGGTTCTAGACCGAGGTCTCCGGTTCCGGTTCCGCTCGGTTCCTAGATCGCGGTTCCGGTTCCGGTTCCTGAAAAATCCTCGGTTCCGGTTCCGGTTCTGCCGGTTCCTTGTTTTTTTGAAAAATGGTCAAAAAAATTTTTAAAATTTATTTTTTCATAAAATATCGAAAAAACGAATAAAATTATTCAAATATCATGTATTCAGGTAATTCATTCAATATTACTAAATTTTCTACTAAGTCCGCTTCAATAAAAATGGCTTAAAAAATTGACCAAAAAGGCCCCGCCAGGAAAATTTTAGCGAAAAATGATATAATAGAAAAAAATTTTTGGCATTTAATATTTTTTTCGACAATTTATGTTTTTTATAAATTAAATATTTCATTTTTTACTATATTTTCTCTTGAACATTGTCATATTTTTTGTTCAAAATCAACAATTTTAATTAGTGTAATTGGTTGAAGCATTGCTCCAATGATTTTACGCGTCTGAAACAAAGGGGGAAAAGAATGAATAGAATTTAATGGATGTTAAAATTAAAGCACAATGATTTTTGTCTTATAACTCAAGAAGGAAATAGCTATTTTGGAAGCTTTATGCCTTTCGAAAGCTCTAAATTAACTTAAAAAATTGGCTTATTTAATTCTTTGAAATTTACAAAAATTTGTAAAATAAATGGCTTTTCCTCAAAAATTAAAGTAAATTTTGTTCAAAGACATACAACTTTCTCAAAATTGAATTTCACTAAAATATTTAAAGTAAAATTATAGAGGGCACTTTAGGCTTTCGAATGGTTTATCAATTGCCAAGATTGGTTAATGCCTTGCTGAGTTATGAGCCAAAATAAACTATAAATGAGAAGAAGGGAGAACACAATTTTCCTTTGTTAGAAATGAAGGGAAACACAAATCTCCTCTTCTTTTGCTAACAGATGAGAAGAAGGGAGCATACGGTACGTCTTTCGATTGAAATGAAGGGAGCACAAATCTTCCCTTCTTCCTGAGAAAAGAGAATACGGTACGCCTTTTGATTGAAATGAAGGGAGCACAAATCTTCCCTCGGTATGACACAACTTGACACAAACACTTATAACTCATCGAGGACTGAACGGATTTTTATGATCCTGGTACCAAATTAAAGAGCAGACTTTAGGCTGTACAATAATAGTGATTTTATTTAAATTGGTTCAAAATTGAAGTTATAAATATAAATAGAATGATTTTAATTAGGGATTAATGGAAATTTGAATGGTTTTTTGAGAATAAACTCTAATAATTCTAAATTTAAATAAAAGCAATATCATTAAATAACTAAACATAAATTTTAATTAAATTTTTAGGCCAAGCACAAATATGATTGTTCTATAGTGTGTGGTCTGGAAGCTAGGAATATGTGTGATATACCATTTGACTCCTCTCGTCGAGCTGAGTACGAATATGCAAAAATTTTCTGCGGAAAAATTTTACCCGAAAATGGCCCGATAGGGGAAAAATTAGATTAAAAAGTTGCATTACATGTAAGAATAAGAATTTTAACTAAAAAAATGTCCGTTCAAAAAATTTTCTGTTCAAAAATTGCCAAGGAGGGAAGAAATAGACCAAAAATGGCCCTGTTAGGGAAAATTTTAAGATAAAAATGGCCCGATTTGGGAAAATTTTGCTCAAAAATGGCCCAATAGGGGAAAATTTTTAGCCAACAATTGCTCCATAATGTAAAATTTTACCAAAAATTTCCCCTTCGGGGTGAATGGCAGAACCGTGGAACCGTCGGTTCCGACCCTCGGTTCCCGGTTCCGCTCGGTTCCAAGACCTCGGTTCCGGTTCCGGTTCTTGGCCCAAAAATGGCCTCGGTTCGGTTCGGTTCCGGTTCGGGTACCCGACTCTCTCCAACTCTACTTGATAGTGTATAAAGAAAGATAATTTAATATTTCGGTAAAAATTATTATAAAAGGAAATTCATTATAACGGAAAGTGCCAAAAATAGAGCAAATGCTCTATAAATAAATAATAATTTATTTTCTATTTGACACCAATTAAATTTACATTATTCTTATTTCTTTACCAAAATAAGATCAATGGCATCGAATGGACTTATCGGCTTCCTATTGTTCCTCTTCAAGGTGCCAATTTTATCGGCATTGGTTTAGTTTGCCAGGTTAGATCTTATCATTTCAATTATTATATTAAAAATGCAATATTTTTAAAGAAAAGTGGACAAAGTGAATCATATTGGGCCGTTGCAATGCGAGAGAATGGTAAACGAGTTCAACCCATCAGAGTGGATGAATTCCTTTGCTATAATGACACAATGGAGATTGTGGCCAGATCCAATTTGAATTTGAAGGAAGAAAAAAAGTCGGCAATCATTCCCATTAATTCTTCGATGCCATTGAATTTTATTTATTAATGTGGATTAATTTTATTTGTGACCAATAAATTTATCATTTGATGAATATTTTCTACTCTTTAAAATGGCTATGAATTTACATCGGACAATCATATTCAAAAGTTATGGCCCGAAAAACTTGATATTATAATTAGATGACACCACTATGGCAATTCCAACTAATCGCTATTTTTCAATTAAAATTCCCATTTCCAGATTAAAATTTCAATTAAATCAAATTCAATCAATATTGCCAAATTTATTCTACTAGTAAATATATTCTCTTTTAATTCACAATAATTATATACTTGTGGAGAATATGCTAATTTATCTTTTTTCAACATATGTTATCATTTTCATGATTTATATTTAAATATTATTCCCATTCTCTTATTTTTGTTTGCCTCCTTTTCAATTTTCATCTCTTCAGCAACTGACTCCATTACTTTGTGATTTCAATTTCGCTTTGACCAATTTGCCCGAAGCGGTCAACACCGAATCCGAGCCAACATCTGAAGGTGAAGTGCCCTGATTCAGTGCAGCTGATCCTTCATTTTTTGCATCCAGAGCCCAATTTGCATAGGAAATTTTGTTGTTGTCCAAGAAAGTGTACCATTCATTGGTGGAGGCTTCATCAACTCCGCCATTGCCATCTGCGCTCACTGTGCCATATTCGGTGACGAAAACGCAAACATTCTGAAAATTAGCATTTTAAAAAACATTAATTTCGAATTATTTCTTCAAGTTGAAGAAAAATTAATGAATTTAAATAAATATTTAATTGTATTAAAATCGATATGGGATTAAGTGAAATGTTTCACAGCTGAATTTTGTGAAATTAAATCAATTTTTGATATAATTTTAAATTTAATAAATTTTGATATATAGATATTAGGATCCTCCAAAGTTGGATTCGATTTGAGAAATTTGATCAAATTTCAAAGCGTAATTTGGAAATTTTTTCTCAAATTATAACTGAAAATAAATATTTTTAAAAACCGGAAACCATTTTGAAACCGGCACATATTCGAACTCTGGACAACCTTAACAAATACTATTTTTATTCCAAAATTTTGATCGGTGAATTGATTTGGAGAAAGAATTAATGGATTTGATTAGAATTTGTCAAAAATTTATGACCATATAAGCAGCAGAATATGCTAAAATCAAGCAGTTTTCTTTTTTTGGCCAATTTTGTTTTAACCAGAGATGAGTTTCGGGCCGACTTTTACCGGCTCGGCCCGGCCCTTACAGTAACCGGGCCGAAAAATATCGGCCCGGCCCGGCCCGGGCCGGCCCGGGCTTTAGTTACAGTATTTTTTCCTCAAAATTTTAAAAAATTTTTTTAAAAATGAAAAATTTAAAAAAAATTTTCAAGTAAAAAATTTTAAATAAAGAAAAATAGCAAATATTATTTCCTTGCAAAAATATTAATTCATTTTTTTAAAAAATTCTAATCAAATTTATTTATTTTTCTCAGAAATCATATGCTTCGGGCCCGTCGGGCCGGCCTGGGCCGACCGAGAATCGGCCCGGCCCGTACAGTAACCGGGCCGACATATCAGCCCGGCCCGGCCAGGGCCGGCCCGGGCCGGGCCCAACTCATCTCTGGTTTTAACCAATCATTTTTGTATCAAATTCTTTAAAGCTTTTATTAACTTAAAAGATTGCTAGGTTTTTTGGTCAATATGTCTGATGACTTACTTTATCCAATGCAGTTTTGGTCTTGTCCCGCAGTGATTGTTTATGGGTTGCGGCATAAAAATGAAGAGTGTAGCACAAATTTTCGCCTGAAACTGGATTGTTTGCGGCCACATCCACATCCTGGGACCAAGTTGGTGTTCCCATCACGATAATATTCTTCGTGTCAATTTCCCGAATTGCTTTGACCACTTCCTCATGATAAGGCTTCACAACACTGGCCCAGTCCACTTGCAGTGGTTCATTGAATGTTTCATAGATAATGTGGGGGTTTGAGCCATATTTTTTGGCAATGTCTTTGAAGAATGCGATGGCATCACTTTTATGGTTTTGGGCATTGTGGTCGTGCCAATCGACGAGCACATAAATGCCATTCTCAATGGCAGCTTTGATTACGGTTTCCACCAGTGCCAATTGCGCATCTTTGTTGCTCAAATAGCCGCTGCCCTCTTCAACGCCCATTGCGGCGCGCACCAAATTGACATTCCATTGGCATTTCAGCTGTTTGACAACTTCGGCCGTGTAGAATGGTGAACCCTCGGGGAAACTCGACCAAAACAGGGACATTCCATGCAGAGCAACCTCCGAACCGCCGGAGCCTACAATTTTGTTGCCCTTCACTGACAATTGGCCATATGGCGGGGCGGCAGCATTGGCAAATACCAGAGAGATGGCCAAAATGGTGAGCACGAAAATTGATGACATTTTTGTCGGGTGATTAAAATATTTTCGGGAGAGAATGATATTTTGACTAAATTCTGGGCGCCTATTTATTGCCCCAAATTTGTGGGTAAGAATGATTTTTGCTCACAATTTCATCAAAAATTATGCCAAAATTTGTTCAACTGCCTGAATGGCGTTCTTTAATCCAATTTTTTTCAATTTTTGGCCTCTCTACGAATGGAGGATTAACCATTGGACAAGAAAATTAAAAAATTCCATTTAAGCGAATAAATATTAAATTGATTGTACGAAAATTTTCAATTTGCCTGATTTTTGGTCTAAAATTCTGTGACACGTTGGAATGTTTACATATTAATTGTTCATTATCCACCGGATTTGACTTATTTAATTGTGAAGCTGTCCAAATAGAATGCTAGCTGTTCTTTTTTTACACCAATCATCAAAAATGCCCTCCACATCTGCTGCTGCGTTCATTGCATTATTCTCAATTTTTAGTTTTTTTTATTCATAAAATCAAAAATCAACGCGTCAAATCAACAAAATAATAAGAACAAATTTTATTATTAAAATGAAAAAGTAATAATTAAAATGAAAAATTTAGCTAATGAAAGTATTAAATTTTGATTAATAATATTCTAATCTCGCTTTATCACTTTATGAAAAGTTGATATTTTTATAATAAATATACAAATTAACTAGAGAGTAAACATTTTAAAAAATATCTGTTTTGATATATTCCTATTTATCGTAAATGCTCTTTTAATTCACCATGGGGAATATTTTTCAACCTTCCCAAAGTGTGGGGAATTATTAGAGAGTGTGGGATTATTGGAGAGTGGGGAATTAATAGAGCATTTACGTATTATATTGGGAGAAAAGGGAAAATCTGACAATTTTTTGAATTGTGCAAATAGGGCATCGCTGTACGGGCGAAATGTCCAAAAACTGGCCAACAGCAAACACAAAATAGGCGGAATTATAATTTGGTGAAATACAAAATCGACAGAATTAATTTTGAAACACATCTCTTTCATTTATTCAGCCTAAACTACATTATTATTCCGTTAAAAAAATTGCAATTTATTATTGCCCATTCCGTGCTCAATTGCCCATTACTCGAAATTTGATTTTACGGTTACGGCTGATCTTTTTAGTTTGTAAAATGGATATAAAATTGGCAATTGGAATGTGCAATTGGAATGTGAATCTGACTCGTGAGATTGGCTAAAGAAAATGAATAAGTGATTGTGAGGGCCCCAAATTCAAAGGTGTATGATGGACGCGCAATTCTGCAACTGGGCCAAAATTATTGGGAATTGAGTTACGGCTGATATTTTTGGTTTGTAAAATGGATATAGGATTGTCAATAGAGAAGCGCAATTGGAATGGGAATCTAACTCGTGAGATTGAGAATTGGATTGGCGAAAGATAATAAAGGGTTGAGTGAAAGCCCGCAAATTCAAAGATTTAAGTGGCTCGCGCAATTCTGCCAACTGAGCCAAAATAGGGAATAGGAAGGTAGTCAAGAAAGAATTATATGTACAACTTCAATTCATTTGTTCGATTATTCGAGATGGATTCACAATAATCGAAGAAAGCAAAGAATTCCCCATTCCTTATATTTTAAAAATGTTATATAAAAAAAATAATATTTACAAAACCTAGAATGGCTTTAACTAACCTTGTTCGAAATGTAGCCATTTTAATATGATTTTGAAATATTTTTGGTTATTTTGAAATCAAATTCCATTCAGCAGATTTAATGGCGGATGATTGTTCCGTTTTCCATTTATATATAACAGATAATTCTGGGAATTAACTATTTCCCAGAATTAGCTAACAGTTTTGCTAGCCAATTTCGGGAATCTCAGTTTCTAACCATCGTACTCGAAATAAGGCTCAATCGACTCGGCATGGACGATTTATTGTATGGAATTTCAATTCAGACGGATTTATGGACTGGGTTAGGATTATGGTTAAGGGTGGCATGGTTTTTGTTTTTGGGGCTTGAAGTTAGGGATTAAGGGCTAGGGTTAGGGTATACCGACCTGCAATTGAAATTTCATATAGTAAATTGACCATGCCGCATCGAAAGAGCTCTTACTTTCGGGTCTGTATGAGATGCCTAGAAGCCGAGTTTGCTGAAATTAGCTAGCACAAACTATTAGCTAATTCCGGGAATTAGCTAATTCTCAGAATTAGCTGTAACATATACATATATATTATTTTTAATTCTATTAATTCCTTTATCCCTTTATATAAAATCCATACGGATTTTTTTTTCCATAAAATTAATACTTTTTTCTATAAGGTACTTTTTGTCCATAAATCATTTTTTCTTGTATAACTTTTTAGTATTTTATACTAGATTACCAAATCTCATAACCAATTTATGGAACTCATTGAGATACGTCGATTGATATAAAGTTTGTCGCGGTTTGTCCAAAATTCAAAGGATTAAACTTTTTAGACCGTATCTAGTTTTTGGTTTATAACTCTTTTAGTTTTTTAAACAAACCCCGACGAACTTTGTATCTTTAGACGCGTCTCGATGAGAATAAAAATGGATGTGAGGTTTATAGATCTAGGAGCAAAAAATACTAATAAGTTATTACATTATGGACAAAAAGTACCGATTTTATGGACAAAAAGTACTAATTTTATGGAGAAAATATACCTTTCTCGTAATAAATTTGTTGTTTAATTTTTATTTTCAGAAAAAATTAAATTTAAAAAAGTAAAATTATGAAATTTTTTTGCATTATTTTTATTATTTTTTATATTCCTTCATGCATTTCCCCGATTTCAAACCCTCTTAATTATATATTGCCGAGAAAAAATTGTAAGTTCAAGAAAAATGTGATATTAATAAAAATTAAACTAATAAATGTTTGCTTTATTTTTAGCCCTCCAATTTGAATGCATTTTGGAATACATTTTGGAGACACGCATTGTTAAAACCGAATTATTTGCTAAAAATATCGCGGAAAACTTTGAAATATTACGACGAATTGTACCGAATGATGAGATGAAAAATTTAAAAATACAAAGAAGTGAATTAAAAAACTATTATTTTGGAAAATTGGAAAATGAGGATATGTCGAATAGAAAAATTAATGAATGTTTTTCGATGAATGAGAAAGCTTTAGGAAAAGATGGAAATTATTTATCAATGAAAAAATTGTTCCAACTATCTGAGAATAAATTTTTTTTGCCGAATGAATGGAAGAAAAAATTTGGTGAGATTAATCATTTAAAAAATTAATCAATATTTAAATTATTTTTATTAATATACTCAATTTTCAATTAAAGAATTTATATTATTTTGATTTATATTTTTATATTTAGTTCTTATTTTAATTTAATAAAATTGTCGATTTTATTTTAATAATTGAAGGTTTATCCGACTGTTTAATTTAATTTTGTCTGAGCTATTTTAATTTATTTGAGCAAGTTTAATTTATTCTGACTACATAAATATTTTCCCCGTTTCCTAGAAATTTAATTTTACCGGTTCCCAAAAATTTAATTCATCCTGTTTCCCAAATATTTAATCGTCCTTTTTCCTGAATTTAATTCCGCCTATTCCGCCTATTTTCCAAACATTTAATTCCGCCTGCTTTACAAACATTTAATTCCACCTATTTTTCCAAACATTTAATTCCGCCTGTTTCCAACATTTAATTCCGCCTATTCCGCCTGTTTCCAACATTTAATTCCGCCTGTTTCCAACATTTAATTCCGCCTATTCCGCCTGTTTCCAACATTTAATTCCGCCTGTTTCCCAATTAATCCCGCCTGTTTCCCAACATTTAATTCCGCCTATTCCGCCTGTTTCCAACATTTAATTCCGCCTATTCCGCCTGTTTCCAAACATTTAATTCCGCCTGCTTTACAAACATTTAATTCCACCTATTTTTCCAAACATTTAATTCCGCCTGTTTCCAACATTTAATTCCGCCTATTCCGCCTGTTTCCAACATTTAATTCCGCCTGTTTCCCAATTAATCCCGCCTGTTTCCCAACATTTAATTCCGCCTATTCCGCCTGTTTCCAACATTTAATTCCGCCTGTTTCCAACATCTAATTCCGCCTATTCCGCCTGTTTCCCAATTAATCCCGCCTGTTTCCCAACATTTAATTCCGCCTATTCCGCCTGTTTCCAACATTTAATTCCGCCTGTTTCCCAACATTTAATTCCGCCTATTCCGCCTGTTTCCCAACATTTAATTCCGCCTATTTTCCAAACATTTAATTCCGCCTTTTCTCCAACACTTAACTCCGCCAGTTTTAAATTAATTCCGATTTTTTAAAATTAATTCCGTTATTTTAATTCTTATCATCTTTGCCATTCTCATTCAGATCTGTCATTAGAAATCTTCCTAGTTCATTTTCCCCTTCTGTCAATAAAATTCAAAAAATTATTTTTTTTTCACAGATTCCTTGCAAAATTGCATGCTTGATTTCATTATAAATTCCAAATTATATAAATTTGGAAGCATCAAACCAATTTTCTTGGATAAATTGAAGGAAAAAACAAGCGATGAAATAAGGAAAAATGTATTGGTAAAGGCATATAGACTTAAAGAAAAACCAAATATTGTTTTACAATGGAAATGGGATGTAAATATGCCAAAACCGGAGGAGACAATTTTTGAGGAAGGCGATCATGGATTCCAAATTTTGAAAAAATGCGAACAATTGGAATTGGACATTGGGTTATTTTTTTATTATTTAACAAATCAAAATTGATTTATGAAAAATAATTTTTTTTTAATATTTCTATAATTTATATTTTTTTTCACATAAATTTATTTTTTTTTAAAGAAATAAAAACGGCAAAATATTGACATCTGGAAAGGAAAAAATTGATGCAATGAAATTGCTCAAATATTTCAATGAGGAACAATTATTTTTTAGCCCTCAATTCATAAAAATTAAAGGTATGAATATGAACATATTAATAATTATAAAAATTAATAATTTTAACGATTCAATTAGCTTTAAAATTTTACTATTCGAGAAATAAAATTTTATTGAAATATAATTTTGACATAAAATAATCAAAAAAAATTTAAGGCAATAGAATCTGAAAAATCAATTAATAATTAAATTTCAGAGAAATCATCTGAAATTGAATGCATTTTGGAATACATTTTGGAGACACGCATTGTTAAAACAGAATTATTTGCTAAATATATCTCCGAAAATTATTATAAAATATTACGACGAATTGTACCGAACGATGAGATAAAAAATTTGAAAATATACAAAAATGATATGAACAAATATTATTTTGAAAAATTGGAAAATGAGGGTGAAGCCAATAAAAAAACGGAAGAATGTTTTTGGATGAATGTGGAGGCTTCAGATGTAGATGCAAATTACTTATCAATGGAAAAATTGTTCAGTCAGAAAGATAATCAAAATGTTTTGTCAAACGAATGGTATAAAAAATTGGGTGAGTAAATTTATTTTAAAATATTATACGAAGCATTCTTTAATTTATTATTTATTAATTCATTTTTTAAATAGAGAATTTAATTTATTTTAATTTATAATTAATAAAATTTTCCGGCTTTAATCTTATTAACTGATAGGTATACCGGAATTATGTAGATTCTGTATGTTTTATCCAACTGTTTTATGCCTTAAATAATTTCCACATTGATTCATTTTTTTCTTTTCCTTCTCTCGCCAAAATTAAAAATAATTATTTTTTCACAGATTCTCTGCAAAATTGTATGCTTGATTTCATTGTAAATTCAAAATTAATTAAATTTGGAAGCATTATACGTATTTTTTTGAATGACAAATGGGGGGAAGAAAAAGCAATTTTAAGTGAATATAAAAACCATGAAAATCCAAAAATTGTCTTTCGATGGAATTGGGGATTAAAAATGCCAAAACCAGAGGAAACAATTTATGAAAAGGGCCATCATGGATTCCAGGCTTTGAAAAAATGTCGACAATTTGTATTGGATATCCAAAAAAATAATGGGTATTAATAATGAAATAATAAAAATTTATAAAGTTCTGAATATATATATTGTCAAAAAATGTATTTATATTGAACAATAAATATTCTTATTTATCAAAATTTATTTTTTTCCCATTAATTAAACTTTTTTTGACAGAAATAGAAAAAGTAAAATTTTGGCTCAAGAAAGGGAAAAAATTGATGCAATGGAATTGCTCAAATATTTCAATGAAGAACAATTATTTTTGAACGTTCATTTCATAGCGAGTATGAACATATTAATAATAATTTTAAAACAATTTTATCAATAACATTTGGTAGTTAATTTTGTGCCAAATATTCAAAAAAAAATTTGTTAAATTTTATAGTTTTTTCAACTTTCAAGCAAGCATGATGATATTCAATTTTGTTATTATTCTCCATTGATCTTCTTTATTAAACTGGTTTTTTGAAACTCAAGAAAAACAAATTCTTTGATCAAATTTAAGCTGTAATTTTATAAATTCTGTATTATAATTAAAAAATCTGGAAAATTATTATTTCAAAAACATAGTGGTAAAATTAATATTAAAATTGATTGCAAATTAAAAAAATAAATTTAACCCTATTTTTTTTAAAAAAATATGAAATAAATTGATTATTATCTATAAGCTTTATAATTTTCATAAGAAGAAAATAGTGAAGAATATAAATTAAACAGTAAAATAAATAAAATTACATTAAAAGTCATTATCAATAAAAATATAGTATAAATTCTTACGATTTTGCAAAAATATGACTAATCATTTAATTATTATATTTCAGAGCATAAGCATACACCTGAAATCGAATGCATTTTGGATTATATTTTGGAGACACGAATTGTTCAAACCGAAATATTTGTCGAGCATTTACATATTGGAAATGAATTTCAAGTTTTCAAAAGAATTGCGCCGAATGACGAGATAAAAAAATTAAAAATACATAAAAATGAATTAAAAAGCTATTATTTTGAAAAAATAGAAAACAAGGTTGAAGCAAATAAAAAAACGGAAGAATGTTTTTCGATGAATGTTCAAGCTTTAGAAGAAGATAGAAATTATTTATCAATGGAAAAATTGTTCAGCCTAATTGAGAATAAAATTTTTTTGCCTAATAAATGGGAGAAAAAAATTGGTGAGATTTATATATAAAAAAATTAAGTATTTTAATTCTTATTTCAATTAAAGATTTAAATTTATTTTGATTCATATTTTTCAACCAATAA